>JALBCR010001421.1:0-119515 GCA_030710515.1 Abscondita cerata | reverse complement strand
TTTTAGCCAGTTGAGATGCAGCTTATTTCAAATGTAGTTATACATTCCGTTTTAAAAGTTGTGTAAGATTTTATTAAATATTTCTATTACCTCATTTACCCTGCATTTGCTCTACTATATACGAATCAAATTAGTGACTCATCAACTGCGCGAAGGAACGAAAGATAAGACTAATGTAATAATATGATTGATGAGAAGAGATGCGCAAAACGACAAAGTTTTTGCTGCTTATTATGAGAAAACTGTTGGTCTACGATTTTGTAGAAAATTGAGCTGAGCCAAAAATTCTATTCTGGAAGTGAAAAAAAATGAGCAGGCAACAATTAGGTGCATTATAAAGTGTGATTTCCTAACTGCTATTAGTAAGAAGATGAAGAATTTGTATTTGATTTAATAGGTATTGCAATTTTGGCCAGCCCTTGAACTCCTAAAGTTCCACAACGTGTTCTCTAAAGAATTCAATATAGATAAAATATTAATTAAAACGGTAAATGTACAGGCTGTAAAATAAATAAATGCGAAAAAATGTTGATTCTTTGTCGAAAAATAATATTTTGTTACAAAATTAAAATGAGCAATCATTTCTTGCTACTGAAAAAGCATATGAATATGTTTGTGAATTGTATAGTTCCAAGAGGGAGAATAAGTTACTTCCCTCAAAATTTTTTTAACATTTTTCCCATTCATAAGAAATACATATAATAAAAATACTAGTTGAGCTACATGCTACGCACGTACAGTAGGGAAGGGTTATAATAACTGATAAATGCGATAAGTATATGAGTTGAAGCTGTGCGTTACAGTAATGAAACGAAACAAACTATTTGAGAAACTGTTAGTGGCTGACGGACACTCCACTAGGCGGCGCCACCGTGATGATTTAATATATTATGATGATAGTCTTCCTCCTGCAGGCAATTTACAGACAATGTTTGTGTATAATAAAACACTATGTACGTTGCAATGCTTTATTCTAAAAATTAAATCATTAATAAAATAAAGAATTTTTGTAAAGTTCATGAAATAAATCAAAATTAAACATCTTTGCATTTTCGTAATGGCTAAGAACAATGAACAACAATGCCAAGGGCTCTCTACCAATCAAAGAAAACACGTGATTTGCAATCAAACGGGAATTACCAATCCATTTTAAACCAACTACACAATGTACGCGTTCAATCGAATTAAAATACGTCATTCTTACTCATATTCTTTATCTATATAATGTTGCACGTACAGGCAGCCTGTCTAACAAACACTATCAGCGCCTCTTCCAATTTAGGCAGAGGTAATGCGGCTATCCGACGGCGTCAATTTTTCCAGGAGAAATGGCGGTGAAGATTTATCGGAACGCAAAACGGAAAATTCCTTGATTTTGTTTTTTCGCATTTCAAGGCTTCCTGATCTGAAAATAATCAATTTTATCGCGTCATCAGATTCATGCTCATGAATTTAAAACCCGTTCAAGCCGAACGTTTTCGAGAGCTATGTGTTGAAAAACTGGAAAATCCACTATTCTCCTAAACGGACTGCGATTTTCGAAAATTTTTTCTGACGTCTGGTACAGATTGAAACGACGAACGGGTGGAATCTTTTTTCGTATCAAAGTCGAGACTGGACCTTGAATTACAATTCCTCAAAAAACTGAATAAATCCACCCCCTAACCACCATGGGATTTCACATCTGAAGTTTTAGAACTTATTGAAAACCGCTGAGTATACGCCAGACCTCCTATTTAAAATGATTCCAAACAAGTAGCTTTTATGCTGTCGTAGGAGGTTTTCAAAATAACCAAAAAGTCAAAAAAAATTTCAACTTTCGAAGAACACTGGCGATAATGAAATGCAAGGTCCGAGGTTGATTCAAAGATGCCGTAAGCCGGCTAAAAGGGACTGCCCATGTTGATGATGTCTATTTTTAAATTTCTAAAGGAAATGGTCTAAAAGACGCAAAAACGGAAAATTTCGCTTTTGATTTGCCGCTTCTGACTCAAAATTATTCGAATTTTATTGCGCCCTTTCGAGATAAATTTGTTTTACGAGAATTAAAAAACGCGTTCGAAACTAATTATTCGTCTAAACTGACCAAGGATTTGAAAATTTTTCTGACGTCCGATAGAGATCGAAATAACGCGATGAATTTTTCGGAAAGAGACTTTCGGTACCCTTCGAAACTGGAACCGTTAAGGGTTTAGTATTTCATTAAAACAAAAATAATTGTTTTCTTTAAATTGGAAATTAAATGAGAAATGGCTGGCTATAATTACGCAGGAGGTAATACAAAAGTTTTTGAAAAAATAAAAGGTATGTATGTATTGAGATGATTAATTTATCTGCAACAATTTTATATTTTATTGTTATGTAAGAGTGTGAAGTTTAAGAAGTTAGTTAGTGGGATGATGTTTACTACATAAGAAATTCATTTTAGCAAGGATTTACAGAACAATAAAAAAGTTGTGGTCAACACAATAAACGAGAAAAATAAGAAAGAAAATGAAAAGAAAGTTATTTGAGTATTAAAGAAAATACAATTTAAATAAATAAAAGTGTTTAAAGAAGAATATCAGAAATAAGCAGAATATGGAATTGGTTGACTGGATAAAATGGTTCGCTAGGTTTGGAAATTTAAAACTGATCTGCAAAAGAATAATACTTTTTATATAAAAAGAAGATTAAGTGTATAATATTTACGGCAAGAATTATATACAGTTGTAGGACAAATTAAATTGTTATTTAACTGAGACGGAATAACATCTAATCTTAATTGAACTGACTTAAAAAATGGTTCATAAATTCTGTAAATAAGAAACAATAAATAATTATATAATAAGTGTCAGAATATAATTTAAATCATCCAGGTAGTAGTTAAAATATTAGTAGAAGTTTGTAATAATATTTGTAAAGTATAGTAAAAAAAAACTGATACGTAGATAAAAATTTGCGTTTGTATTCATTATTTCAAAATTATTGTGAATTTCAAATGTTGCTGAAAATTATTTATATTATTTTAATTATTGACTTTCTTTGTAATTGTTAGAAAAATTAAATATTTTAAGCATCCATTGCAGATTTGTAATTCCTTCAATGTCTTATTAAAAAGTAACTTTAAATTTTCTGAGCTAGTTGGGATGCATTAAGCATTATGTAATTATAATTAAAAAGATTCAACGAAAGTGTTTAGTAGTTAATCTATAGCAATATTTTTGATTTTAGCTTGGTGTTAGGAAATATGAATCAAAAAGGAAATAATCGTAATTTTGCAAATAAATAAATTTTCGAATGGCTTAACTGTAGAGGGTTCAATTTCACCTGCAAAAATCTTTTACGCCTGGCCTCAACTTGAATCATGATTAACCGCTGTTACCTTTCAACAACAAGCGCCGCGTTTTTTAAAACTACCCAACAAAATGAATTTTGTTTTATTAATAGTAAAAGCATTAAAAGCGATATTTATGTCGAGAATAAACACTTTCCAATTAGATAGTAACTTTTTTTCCATTTTGTCCTATAACATTTCGAACTAAATGCGCTGATTTTCATGTTGTAAATGTGATTTGTTCAATTGCCTTTTAAAATTTTGTGTGTATAAATTTCTATTTCATTATTCTTTTTTTGTATCTACGAATCAGAGTAAAGCGTTTTGGGAGAAAGCACTATTAGAAACAAAAAAGCAACGTGATCGCCATCATCATGGATAGCAATTTTGTGTATAAAAAATAAACGTGTTTAAATTATACAGGTCCGTAAGCATCGACATGCATTAAAAGCATATGGAGAACTAGTTCGATTCATTTTCTGAAATAGTCTGCGCCTGTTTTCGACATCACCTAATTTACAAATCTGAATATAAATAATAAATAGCATGTTCCATTTGAATAAGAAAGTTGACAGCCACTTTTGGCACAAACTGAAGTGCTGTATGAACGAAAATATTTTGTCTCAGTTCAGTGATGTCGAAAACAGGCAGCATTGTTTCTAGAAAATGAACGAATTAGTTCTTATATACTTTTAATGCACGTTGATGTGCCGTACTTGTATATTTTAAATTTGTGTTAAAAAATTTTATCATAACTTTTTTTTATTGAACTTCATAAAATGTGTATGATTATATATATTTTTTCAATTTTGTGTACAAATAATCTAATCTATTTTTTTCAATTTTTGATTCTATTAGGAAGGCTTTTATTAAAAACTAATTGGTATTTTTCAAAAATGACAAAAATTTGCTGTTTTTTTCTTTTAATAACGAAATAAATAACCTGATTTCAACTTCAAAGTTTTTAAGAATGATGGAAAATCAAAATCATACATTTTGACTGAGTAAAAAGTGGTTGATGTTTTTCCAGCGCCGCTGGCCAGGGTCGCGGAAAACAACCTTATTCAACCTTCCTAATTTAGCGAGCGAAGCGAGTCTTGTCTTTATCAAAGTTACATTGAAACTATTTTTGAGTAAGAAAACCACTTTACAATTTGGCCGAAATAGTGCGTCTTTATTAAATTTGCATTGAAACTATTTTTTGGGTAAGAAAACTACTTTACGAGCAAAGCGGTTCGAGTTCAACGCAACGCGGCGCTGGGTTAGCGTCGCGAAAACGACAATGCTAATTTGTATAATTAAGAGCGAAGGAGCCGTGCTTTACCAAAGTAGCAATGAAACTATTTATTTGGGTAAGAAAATCAGCGTACGTTGCGGAGCTTTGGTAAAGTCGCGGAAAACGATTCAACTTTGATCTTCAACTTGGCGAGCGAATCAGAGCCGTGTATTTATCAAATTTGCATTGAAACTATTTCTTTGAGTAAGAAAATCGCTACTACAGTCGCGAAAAGCGATTTACTTTGATCTTCAATTGGTCGAGTGAAGGAGCCGTGTCTTTATCAGAGTTGATTGAAACTATAATTTGAGTAAGAAAAGACAGTGCAACCCCATCGACGCAAAGCGGCGTTGTGCTAGGTTCCGCAACCATAGTAATAATAATATTACTATAGAAATGTTGAAAATTCATAAGGCGGCCAATCAAATAAGTGGTTTCCCCACCCTTAATCTTCCATTGGCCCTTAAACAAATCTAGGTATAGTACAACTACATTTATTTCTAGAAAAATATACTATATGAACATAATGCTGAGTGACATGAAAAGTAGAGTAATAATTAAATGTAAAGTAAAGTTGAGAGAGTTTTGCAGGTTGTTTCTGTGAAAACATTAAAATTAGTTTCAAAAATATCACATTAAGAATATATTTACTGTTAATTATAATAACAGAACGATTAATCTGTATTTGAAGTTGATAGGTGCTTATACAATTGTCTTAAAGGTAGTTAGTGGAATTTCTGAATTTTTTGGTAGGTTATTATAAATTTTATAAATTTGAAATTGAAAGGAGCATTCAAACAAAGCTGAGTTGTGTTGTAGTGAAGTATTGCTTCCTTAAGTACAGAGGGGCCACTATCAACTGGGCTGGATCTACTAGGAAAACGAAAAATGATATGAAATACTTATTTTTAGACGGCTTGTCACGAAAGTGACACATATCAAAGTAGCAACCTGAGATCGAAACTGCAAAATATCACTGAAATAATTCATATCATTCACGGTGCATGATATGAATTCGGTCAATGTATGAATTCGGCCAATGGATGAAGTCCTATTCCGATCGTCAATTTTCTAGTTTTATAGTTTATACACAAATTTGAATTATTAGATTTAAATAATTGTGCACAATTATTATTTGAATGAAATCTTTATTAATAGAACTAGAACGTTACATTATTAAATGTGCAGTTATTGAAATGTATTACTTTTTATTTTCAAACATTTTTTAGCAAATTTGATGATTTGACAATTCTTGAAGAAGTTATCATGGATGATTCTGCTTCATTATTCAAGTTATCAGTAATTTGATTAGTTTCTGATGAGGTTTCTGACGAAGTTTCTGAATTTTAACGGCCGTGATTGTTTTAGCAACTTTCATTTTGTGCCCAATAGACTCTGCTAAGGTAACCTTCCGCCACTGATGAAGAATCCCGATCCACCGTGGCGTTTCAGATCTTCAATCGTAGCACCAGCATCTACAAAATGGTGGAAGATGATCGTCTCATACAGTGGCTCGTGTAAGATGCGGGTTCCTCTAAACCAGTGGTTCCCATACTTTTTTTCTCATAGACCACTTTAAACATTTTGCTGGATCTGGTGGACCCCTGCAGCTATTACATTTACTAACTTACTTCCAAAACCCGAAAAAAAGTATATGTCTATGTAAATCTGTGTTGTGGCTATTTTTCAATCAACTATGAGTTGAAAGTTTTCGAAAAAAGGTGAGAATTTATATTGCTTTGATTATGCTGTGAGTATTGTCATTCAAGCTAAGTTTCAAAGCCAGTCTAAAAGCGTCTTCATCCAACAGTTGGATTCCTACTTTACTTTTTTGTATTCTAAGATTGACTCACAGTACAAGAAACCAATAATCTCCCACTTCGGAGTGGTAAAAGTAAAATAAATATTTTCTTGTTTTGTAGCTATTTATTCAAACACAAAAATTACTACACTTTTAATTATGTTGTTATAACAGTCTTAGTAGAATCAAATTTTAACATCAAAACTAATAATGATTATTATTTTAACAGTCGCAATATAACCAAAACTTTGATTATATTGCGACTGTTTTAAAATCATAATCATTATTATTTTTGATGTTAACTTTATCTCAGATTACCATTGTAATCTGAGATAAAAGTTATAATTTTAATGGGAGGGATGTACTTGGTGAATTGACAGCAAATTATCAATATTTGGCTTGAGTTTCCGTAAATCTCCTCACTCTGTAATATTTAATCTGCTCCGTTTTTTGTCAACAAGTTTGTTACGGCACTAAAACTGCGTTCGACAAGATATGACGAAGGAAACGCTATGAAAAATTTTTGCACAATTCCCCACAGTCCTGGATATTTTTCAGGTATTTGTGCCTGCAGCCAAAATGATTGATACCCTCTTTTGAATGCTACTTTGAGCTCCTCATTAGTGCTAAGCTCGAGTAGCTCTTCTTGCAGTACCACATTTTCCACTTCAGTTTCATCATATGGATTTATTATCCATGGTGGTATATCCATCGACAGAATGTCTTCAAATCTGATTTTAAAATCATCATACAGGGCAATCAAATGTTGAACATACGTCTGAATATCTTCGTCGAGGCATTCTACCTGCGATAAATTTGGAAACTGGGAAAATTCACGTCGACCAATATTTTGCTTCATAAGTTTCAGTTTACCAAGAAAAGCTGAAATTTCACTCTTTGTTTTTATCAAATTGAGGCTGTCCCCTTGTAACTGTAGGTTGAGGTCATTGAATTTTTGAACAAATCTGTCAAATACGCAATGTCTGCTTTGAAATTCATGAGGTTTTCTTTTTAAAACAGGATCTTTAGTGTTCAGAAACTCTAAAACAGAGTCGAAAAGCAAATAGAATCTTGATAGACATGCACCTTTCGACAACCAGCGTACTTCGGTATGTAGCAGCAATCGTTGGAAGTCCTCATCATTTTCTTCGCACAACTGTGCAAATAAGCGCGTATTTAATGCATTGCTTCTTATTTTGTTAACTGCATTAATCACAAATTGAAGCGCTTGGTGCAATCTATCACTCAATTTTTTCGCTACTAGATGTTGTCGGTGGATGACACAGTGAATTGCAATTACCTCTGGTATAATCCTTTTAAGATGACTTATAAACCCACGATATCGCCCGACCATGGCAGGAGCTCCATCTGTTGCCACCGAAATAATGTTTGTGAATGCAATTGATTTTTCCGTAAAAAATCATTCAGAACATTAAAAATTGATTCACCTTTAGTGTCAGTCTTCAAAGTTTTCGCGAATAGTAACTCTTCAAACATTTGTTCGCCTTTGATAAATCGAACATATGCCAATAATAATGCTTCATTGCCAGGTAAAGTTGACTCGTCCAGTTGAATAGAAAAATGAGTTGTTTGCAGATAATTACACAAGAAACTTTCAACATCAGAGCTCATTTCATCAATACGTCTTTGTACAGTGTTGTTACTCAAAGGAATTCTTTTAAGTATGTCAAATGAAGATTTGTGCAGGACAGTTTTAAGACCTCTTCAACAGCAGGCAAAATTAACTCCTCTCCAATGGTATGCGGTTTCCCAGATTTTGCTATAAGTAATGAGATATTGTAAGATGCCCGCAAGCCATCGTCGTTGCTTTCAGACGTTGAAGCGAACATACTATGCACGGTGGGTCTCTTTCATACTTTTCCTTCAATGTTTGGAAATATTTCAAATCCTTACCTATTTTGTCAGGATGACACCTTCTTAGATGATCTTCCAGCTTCGATGGTTTCATAGAGTCATTGCTCAAGACTTTGTTGCATAAAAGACACATGGGCAATCGCTTGTCTGTATTTGATGGAAGAAAACCAAATTTCAAATATTCAACACTGTACTGTCGACACTTCTTCTTAGATTCAGCCATGTTTCGTATCAATTACTTACCTGTAAATATGAAAAAATGTTTGTTAAGTAATCTTAAAATGATTTAACAAACATAATAGAAGTGGCTTTTAAGATACAAGTTGCTAACAAATAGATAGGTAGGTACTTACTTTTCCAACACTGGCAAACAATAATATCAATTCACTTTAATTTTCAAAAGTCTGAAAACTACTTCCGTCACTGGTGAACACTTATATAGGTACAATTTCTTTTTGAAATTCCGGAAACAACTGAGTAATGTTTATCATTCGCATTCGTATTTATATTAAAGAAAAATCCAACAAGTTCATGCAAGTTCAGACACGACTTTAACTAGGCGGGCGGGCGGCGCGGCATCGGCGAGTCTTGACACGCTCTTTCTGAATATGGAATATGCAAGTTCTTACAAAAACAATTGCTGAGCTTCTTATAATATTGTCTGCCTATATATTTATTGTCTCCTTTATTCATAGGAGAAGTCAAGTCGGGTCACCTAATACATTTTATAGACCCCCCGTTAACGAGTTGTGGACCCCATTTTTTTCCACGCAAGCGTAGACCTATCGGGCTCCCGTGGACCCCCTGGGGGTCCACCTGGACCACTTTGGGAATCTAGGCTCTAAACCAAGGTAGGTAGCAAACAAATTTTGGGATGCTACCTATCTTGTTCATTCCAAAGGGGTGGTTAGTGCATTTGGCTTCTGGTTGATAATTAAAAAAGCGACGTTCAGACGTATTTGGTGGTCAAAGAGCAGCATATTTGCAATAGATATCGTAAAACCTCGTCAACTATCGTGAAAACACGATCCTTTTTATTTTTGGTGTCACCTAATTTTACAATTACGGCCGAACCGATATCAGTTAAATCGTCAATTTTAATTGGACCAATTCGTTCCTTCGCATGCGGCGCCACTAATTTCCGAACACCAAAATTACCTAAAATTGAAACTTCAATTGATGAATGGTTTTGTTTATAGGGATGTACTTATTTTCTGTAACAAATATTTGCCGTCTGGCGCTTCTTTATGAATTTATTAACTTCTTCAGCAGTTAAAGTTCTCGATTTTTTCGGTTTGTATCCTTGCGACATTCTTACAGAAAAGCCTTTCATTTCAATTTGGGATATTGACTAGTATTCTGGTAAACAATAAGCGTGCTTCTTATCATAGAAAATTGCGTCCTTAATGTGCTTGGGGCAATTTTTTCGACAGCTCTCAAAATACGCCAAAGCAGGACGTTTTTGCGTAAAACGAAGAATTCCACCCTGTTTTGCTTTCGCTACTCCATAAACTTACTATAAGCTTCCTCATAGCGTTGACCTTAATTTGATTTTAGGGGCAACAACTTGAGGCTGGTTTCATTTGCTGCTTCCAAAAAATACTATCTTCATCATTATCCATATTTCAGAGTTTACAGATCACTATCAATATTTTATCGTTTACAGTTTAGAGGAGATAACACACTTTTTTTAGAAATTCAAAAATTCACGGCGAGAATAAGAAACAATTTAAAATGATAAACAACATGACCATAGCAACGGTTTAAGGTATCCAGATTATAGAGAATTTGTCTCCGATGAAATTGGAAATTAATAATTAGTTTCAGTTATGTTTGCTCAAACCGTCTAAAAAATATTGTTCCTGACTGGTGCGAAAGTGCAAATATCGTGCGAGTGTCTATAGAGAAACGAGTGCGAAGCGAAGCGGAGCACGAGTAGATCTAGACACGACACTCGATAGGAAAATAACTATTATGTAATATGCGGAAACAGCGTATGCTATTTTTTGCAGAGATTTTTTTTTTATAATTGCATTTTCAAATCTCTATTATTGTGATATGTAAATCAAAAATTTAATTAGTAAACTGTGGCTATACGCATATGCGCATAATGGATACATTTCTCATCTAACATCTAGTTAATTTATGTAATTTTCAAACTTTTATTTGAAGATTTCCAACATTTACAACAAATAAAATGTTCCATAATATTAAAGGAAAATGTTTATGGTACTTACCTTGGCTGGTATAAAATCATTCGACAATATGTCTTTCAATAATGGCAGAGCATTAATTAAGCCTTCCAATGTTGTAGGTAATTTTGAGGTGATTAATACTTAGGACGTCGTTGTATAGCAATTCCAAATAATGCGTCAACGTCTAATGCATTAATAATTTTAATTTATTTCTTTTAAATAGAATATTTTACTTTCTCTTACAACCTTCTGTACATACCTGAGATGGGTCCAGCCAAGGCTGTGCCTGTACCAATATTAAACAATTCTACAAAGTGGCGGATCGTGGTCATTCATATTGGGAGGTCAAAATGAATTTAAAAAATAGGCATACTTAAAAATATAAATAACTCAAATGCACCGCAAATTTTATACAATCTACAATTTTTGTTCAAAATATAGCGATTTTTCGAAACATTCTCATTAAATGTCTAAGGGATTTTCTATACATTATATTGTTGAAATGAATATCAACACATTTCCATACGGCTGCAAAATTTACCGGCATTTCATGTGTTCTGCAGATGTAGCTTACGCTTTTTATATTTCTCTTTTAAATGTTTTAAATCTCTTACACAGGATTTGTACCATAGCGAGTCTGGATAATTCTTTAGAAAATAATAAACCATAACAAACTGTAAAATACGTTTGATACTTCACAACCACATATCCAGTGAGCTAAATTGTAAATTACCTTGCAAAAGTTTCGATGAATATCTTTATTTTTGTCTTTGCTAGTTTGTCGTAAACTTAGTTCTGGCAAAAGGACGAACATTTGCCTTTGAACTTAACTAATCTTGTAAAATTAAGTTTGTTTAATTTTCTGCACTACCGACATTTTCTATAATAGCGCATGCACACGCGAACCAAAAAATACTATTTTTACAAAACAACACAACAACAGTAAAAAATATCAATATAAATTCTTAAATTGATTTAAAACATGCGAAAATCGAATCAAAAATCGAGCGTAAGTATACACCCTATTCGAAGTCAACGTAAACTGCGGAGTCGGCTTATGACCCAAAGTTGATTATTGCCTCGGACGTTCGCGTTTATTCGGGCGCTGCACATTTTGAGTTTTCCCGGTAGATCTAATTCAATGAGGACAATTAGCACCGCCAGCCGAGGTTGAAGAGGATGAATTACGAACGACGGCCGATAAATTTTAAGTTATTATACTTGCAGTAAAAATTACTATTTTAATAAAACACGTAATAATTCAATTTTTTTTTATATATTGTCAAATTTTTGGAGGTCATTGACCAAATGACCCTATGGACAAGCTGCCAGTGTAACTGCAATTTACGTTTTACGTCTTCACCATTACCTGGTATAAATCCAGAGTGTTGAAAACCGTATTGCCTTTTTGTTGCAATGCTTGCTCTGCGTCAACTACGTTTGTGTAATTCGGCTTTACAACTACTAAAGAACTTAGGTGTTACGAATTTATATTTTAGTGCTAACTTCAAAGCCTTTTTTTTTGAGATCATTTCTATATCTGTGGCTTCTTTTTCTCCAACATTTGTGATATTGTTAGATACGTTTACAGACGTTCTATATTCGAAACAGAATTGGAAACAACTGGTTTCTTCAGAAGCTGTCGATAGTGGGGAACGTCATAGAAGTGAGTAAAATATATACTGAAGTATACATACAGCGGAATTTGACGACATTACCACAATATCCGGCAACTACGATTTCCGATCGGCCAAAATAAATAGGAAAGTCAGTTTTGGTGAGGCTGGTAACAGTCGGCTCGCTATACTTGAAGGTAACTGGTCCGATATTTAATGGCGACGAAATTTGTTTAAAAAGCCGTAAAGTATTTTATATTTTAAATACGTATGTTTGCTTTACTATGACCGTAATGTATCCGGTCTCATAGTATGTTGGATCTCCATCGGTTAAAAATATAACAATGGGTTGTCGTTTAATCGTATTATCCTTGTCTGTTCTTTCCACTTCAACTAAATGTAAACCGATTTCTAAACCTTTCGCATCTTTCGCTTTCTTTATGTTACCTGCATTAGCGGTGTAAGCTCGTGGGAAAGTGCCGTTCTACAATCATTTAACTGTAGGTAACATTTAATTATTTGTTTTACAATAATTAGCTTACTAGTAAACTGACAGTTTCTGCTTTTGGTTCCTCGGAGTAGTACCAGTTATTCGAGTTTGGATACCACACAGTAGCTGAATGATTATTTACATCCCAAACTCTAGCGTTAAGCGGCCCCTAGACGGTCAATATTTACGTCAATATATTGCACAATAATTGACATTGTACAATAATATTGAGCGTCTGTAGATCACATTGAAAGATTGCGCAATATATTGAGTCAATCAAAACAGTTTGATTTTATTGTGCAATCTAGTGAATATTGCATCGTCTGTTGGCAATATTGCACAATACTGGTTCAGTTCTGTGTTAACAGTGTTGGAGTAAACATTTACAATGGGTACAAAGGGAAAAGATGAAGAAAGAAAGTTCATTTTAGAATGTATCGAGGTGTATCGGAGCTTACCTGCTCTGTGGGATATCAAAAGTAAGGAATACAGCAACAGAATTAAAAAACGAACAGTACGAACACTTGCTTCGTAAATATAAAAATATTATCCGGATGCTGATAAGTCGCAGTTAGTTAAAATTTAATTCGTTGCGCACTAACTTCAGAAGGAATTAAACCGAATAAAAATTCTGTAAAAGTGGTGCTGGGACAGACGATATAATAGAACCAACATTATGGTATTTTGATGACATGAAGTTTCTCATGGGTCAGGACGAACCAAGTACGTCGCAAAATACTATTCGGATTGAGGATGACGACAAGGAAGCTGAGGATGATATCGACGATGCGGACAATAATGGAGCAATAAATACTTCTACAATTACTGTAAGTAAATACAATTTATTAATTTATTCATAGTTTCACTTATGCAAATTTATGTTGCCATGCAATCTGCCCTTCATTACTGAAGAAATCGCAGTAACTATCTCTGATGGCTTCGCAATTGTGGGTGAATTTCTGGCATGAGTTGTACGAAGTGATGTGGACTGTCAGTTGTTCTCCAACTTCCTTCAACAATAATTCCTGACTCAAAATCTTCCACATCTATAGAATTGCTGCACATGTATGTTTGAGACTGGTTTCTTCTTAAATAATTGTGCAAATAGCAACATGCTAAGACAATTATTTGGGATTTTCAGGAGATAGCGCAATAGATCTTTGAAATACACCGAACTTGGAAACTAAAATCCCAAATGCATTTTCTACAATGCGACGTGCACGACTTAGTCGATAATTAAAAATTCTTTTCCCACGGTTAATCCTGTTTGGCTATAAGGTTTCATGAAATTTTCTGACAGTGCAAAAGCGTCATCCCCGACAAATACAAAAGGTAGTATTTTTTCACTATTTGGTAATGGAGCAGGTTCTGGGATTTGAAGTGATTTATCTGATAATGCTTTTCCAAATGCAGTATAAGCCAAGACACCTCCGTCTGATATTCGCCCATTAATACCAGCATCTACCATAATAAATTCATAATTGCAATTTACAACTGCCATCATTACAATACTGAAAAACTTTTTATAATTGTAATAATGCGAACCAGTGTGTGGTGGTTTTTTAATTGCCACATGCTTTCCATCTACTGCTCCTAGACAGTTCGGAAAATTCCATCGATCATTAAATCCATTCGCAATAGCTTTCCATTCAGCTTCTGTTGCTGGCAACTGCAATTACAAATAAAATAAAATAATAAAATAATAATAAAAATATTATTCACAGATGAGAGGTTTACTTAAAATACGTATTAATTTACAGCCCAAGAATGGTCCTCCAAAAAAGAAGAGTCCGAAGAATTAATATCGCTAGCACGCAAACACCTTCAAGAACCTCAAACTGACTTAGACAAAATTGCTTCAGCTTGGGCAGTAGAACTTCAGAAAATGACACCGCAGCAACAAATGTTTGCAAAAAAGGCTATCAATGATGTATTGTTTGAGGGCCAAATGGGCACTCTGCACAGGGATTCTGTACAAATTAATTGTATTAGTCGCACATCTACACCATATAGTACTATGCTACCAAGTCCGGTTATTATGATACCCCACATGCACCACCTCAACTGACAGGACACATAGAACTACTTCCAGGATACTTCGTCTCATAATAATACTTCGTCGCAACCCACTACTTCTCACTACTTTTCAATAAAATGTAAATAATTACTACATATAAAATAAATTTTGTATAATTTTTGAAATAATCGTATTTTACTAACCTTTATGTAATCCTTCAGGCAGTTATTATAGCTGTGCAAGTTTCCATTACAATTACGCCTATGAATTGTGGAGATACAGCACTTGTGAATTTTAAATCTTCAAAATTATTTCCAGTAGCTAGATAACGTAGTGTTATTGATAAACGCTGACTTGGAGGGATAGCATCTCGCATTATAGTATCCCTTTTTTGTATTTCAAATGTAACCATTCTCAGTAGTTCATCAAATAATGCACTATCTAGTCGCACAAAATTTTGAAAATCACTTGGTTCACTAATTCTTAGTTCACTTAACAGATTTTCATGAGTGTACTTATTTCTTTCTTTAAACCATTCCTTCATCCATCTGCGCTTCTTTTTTTCTTCTTTTTTGAAGCTATAACCAATGCTATAGCCACACAACTTGCTGTCTTCTTATTATTCCACATGTTGACTGCACAAGTATCACCCGTGAACTAATTTATTGAGCAATAATATTGCACCGTGTGGGTTGGCCACGTAATATATTGACACAATAAATTGTGCAATATATTGACGTAAATATTGATCGTCTAGGGGCCGCTTTAGAGTTAAATTCGACTATGTTAAACGAATCCTCTTCTTTAAGTTGTTCCAAAATTTTATTCATTGCTTCCTTATATAAGTTGTTGAATTTTTTGATCCCACATGCTTCCGCTCGTGTCTAAAATGAAATCAACTTGTTTTTTGAAGAGGTTTTAATTCATTGAACATTTCAATATTGGCTCGGTGATCTAATTCAGTATTGCCTGGGTCTATTTCGTTTCTGGAACGTAATTTGGCAGTTTCAGCGATTACTACTTCGACGCTAAGGACTTCGGCTTGTTTAAAGTTGCTCGTAAAATGCCGCTTTCTATGTTGACGCTTACCGTGAAACGGTTGGAGTCTTGTGCACTTACGGCTACGTGCGCTGCAGATTACCCGCTTTAAATGGCCTGAAATTTAAAATTTTAATGGTCTTTGGATGCAAGCAAAAACAGTAAGAATTACTTACTTGTTCGTACTCGCGTTTAGCTTCTTCCTTTTCTCTGACATACGTGGTGTAATTGTTACCATCAACTTTCATGATGAATTCAGAAATGTAAGCAGTTTCTGGTAAAACAATGTTAAACACGGCTTCTTGAGCCTTTTCGGCATAATTCCTTACTTTACTCGTTACGAAAGTGTAAGAAAAACGACTTTTTATGTTAAGACACTATACGCATTTCATAAATTTGTGGTACATTTTGTTAGGTTACCATCTACCCTGCTATACAAAAATACATGAGTCAATTACTAAGAGCTCAATTTTTAAAAGGCAATGATTAATCCAACGAGACTGATAAAGCAAACATGTATAAGTTTCACCGATAATCCCGAAATAAAGTCAAAACAACTTACAATAATAACGAGGAACACCATATATTAAATTTTTCCCAGTACTTTGTTTAATTTCGTGACATCTTTTCGATTGTCCTTCGAAAAAATCGTTTTTCCCGTATGGAGATTTCAATGTAAAGTTCTGTACCAATAATTCAGTTATTTGACAAGGTTTGATACTGTCTCAAATATGAAAATAATCCTCTGAAGAAATTCTATAGATTGGGGAGATGAAAATAAAAATATGTAATATTAATCAAATTATGGTCAATTAAAGAAATGCATTTTACAAAATTTTTTAAATGGCTATAAACGCCAAAAAAAGGAAAAAAGTTTTGTCCATCCTGTAGATTTTTCTTTTCTGAAGACGATAGTGATTTTTGTTTTTCTCTGTCATTAATAATTATCAAGATATTGGTCCAATATAATTATTGAATTTTGACTTCACGCACAGAAATGTTGTAGGGATGATTTACGACAGGTAATCAGCTTAAAATCCCAAAATATTTATGACATGCTTCGGACCCGGTCGTATTTGGCCTGCTCGGTGTTGTTTGTAATTTCATCTGCAACTGCGATGTACAGGAAGAAAATTGTAGTTTTTGAAATGTTCTAATGAAGCAAGTGCAATGGGTGTAGAATTTTTATTATCAAATACCTAATAATAAACTGTTTTTAAATTTGTTATTTTTGTAGTATTATATTATTTTCCACAGATCTTGCAGGTATAGTTATAATATGGTTTCTAATAAATAAACACTAAGGATTTTGTTTACAATTTTCGAATTGTCACACAATCCAAAATAAATTTTCTCCTTACAGGAAGATATGAGATTATGCGGTAAAGACTTTATAATCCTTCTTCGAACACAATCAAGAGATTATTGACCCCAAATTACAAAGTAAGTACCTACCTTGTTTTCTTTTTCTCGTATTTCAAAACAATTTTTGTTTATGAATCATACCATCTCTTACTTTCATTCGATTCTGCGATATAAACAATTATAGTAGGAAAAATGATACCAAAATTGCAACGTTTCTATTTTCATTACCTACTCCCAAAATTAATTGACCCATGTTATACAAGGAATATGCCCAAACGAGAAGATAGGATTTCTTATGGCAAATGAATTCAGCATATCGAATGATAAATAAAAGAACTTTGACAAATGTCATGTGACCACTGTCATGGCGGCAAATTTAAAAAATATTGGAAATATGTAAAAAGTGAGGTTAGATGACAAGATATTGAAAATGCCTAAGAGAAAAGTTGTTCAGAATTAGATTATACGTCCATGTGCAAAAAGTTTTCAAAAGAAAATAACGACTTTTAAAATATCAGTTTTCTGGCATTTTTCCGGAAATATTGAGAAAACAAACTTTTGGGTTTGATTTGCATAAAACACATTAAAACCAACAAATAAACTTTACAATCCAGTAATTTTATTTATTAGTCTACCAATGGATTTGTAAAGAACAAAAAACATTGTTTTTTTAGGACGAACTTTGTTGCAATGGCCTACAGAATACAAAAAGGTTAAAATTACAAATTTAGAATTATTTAAAAATAGTCCTATAATGATCAATTCTTCCATTCTAAACCCAATTTAAACAATTTTTTACAATATTGCCTGGATAATAAGCTCATAAAAAACACACAAAAATTCGAGAAACTGATATTTTGAAAAGTTGTTATTTTCTTTTTAATAATAATAATAATCTAATCTGGAACAAATTTTCTCTTAGTTATTTTTGAATATCTTGTCATCTAACCTCTACTTTTTTTACATATTTAAGGGATATTTTAAATTTGCCGCCATGGCACAAGGGATACATACATTTGTCAAAGGGCTTTTTGTCTTGGTCTGATATGCTAAATTCATTTGCCAAAAGAAATTTTAGGGATATCTCACTTACAAAAAATGTTTCCCATTTTTTGGAAACTCTTTTGCCGTTTTTTTTTGTTTATTTGTATCTTGATAACTTTATGTTTCCCCTGAAATAATATTATTTTAGCCAATTTTTTTAATAATTATGATTTTAATGTAATGTTAATAGATTATTCGTTTGTATTTAGGTATAAATTTAATCTATTGTCACAGGTCTATACATTGAATCAAAGTAAAGAAATGTACTTTAGATAGAGTTAAATATTCATTAATTATTTAATTAGATGAAAGAACTAAAAAGCAGTTGAATGCAATAATTACCATTAAATACATATCTAATGACGTTTTACTTCTTTAAAATTAATGGAATCTTGCAGTAATATTCCGAACAAATTACCTGAACAGGCCATTGATATACCGGATCTATAAATCCTACAAGAATCTTTTGTCGTACATTTTCTTAATCACAGTACAATAAACAACCCTAGGGCGCTAGAATCGGACAGTTTTATGAGTCCTGACTCAAAAACGAATACTGGAACTCTGTTTAATCCTTGACAAGAATTATTTTTTCGGTAACTAATTTTGAAAGAATAGTGAAAATAGCAAACACTATAAACAGTTTTAATTTGTAATAAATAAGATTGTGTAGAATCCTATGACCTTGTTGGTTAAATGCTAAGCTAAATAGGATTTAGGTTTCTGTAAAAGTTTATTTGTGATTTGAAAACAGGTTTTTAAGCTAAAAAAGGCAATGGACTTAAGTTAGTTTCTGCAATTTGGGCGCTAACAGAATTTTTAGTTTTGTTTTAGGCAAGATTAACAAACAGGATTTTGGTCATTATGTTTGTACTTTTATGGTAATTACATGGTCGTGGACGAGGTTACTTAATTTCTCAACATCGTAACTCTTATTTGTCATTTTATTGCCATTATTTAATTGAGTAAAAATTGCAGAGGATTATTTTAATTTCAAATAAAATCGTTGTGGTTTTCTCTGTGTATTGTGAGTGAGGTATAATTTTTCGTACATAAGAATATGTTTGTGTTTATTACACATAAAAAACGGCTACTTAACTTTTTCTTACTAGATAGATAGATAGATATTTTTATTAGTTTGTTTAAATTAGCATTTTACTAAAACGGTTCTGGTTACTTCTGTTAACTTAAAACTACATCCCTAACAAACTCCCCTAAAACTAATACTAATGTCTCCTTCTTTGAAATAACCCTACACCAAAACTTAAAATGTTCTTTTTTTCATATAAAATATTCTTTTCTTTCTAATACTTCCTCTCATCCGTTTCTCTCCTTCCTTTTTTCTCCTAATATTACTTTTGTCTTTTCTTTCTTCTCTTCTGATTTGTTCACACTCTTCCGTCAAATGCCGCAAGTCCTCCCATCCGTCCCCACACATTCTGAACTTTTTTCCTTCCTTCCTTTTCGTCTTTTAAATTTTTGCTTTCGGCTAGGAGCGAATGATAACAAACAGATGCGAGTATAATTTAAATTCAAATATGGATCTTTCAATTGCGATTATTTTTGTTAGTTTGGTAACGGATTTTTATGTCGCTGCTCACTTCGATATTCTTTACACGTTTGTTAATATCGGAACGATGAGGGAGTTCTTCCTCGAAACCTTTTTTATATGTAGGTAGTATGTACTATTGTATGAAAATGTCATATGCAAAATTATTTTATAAATAAACAATAACAGAAACTATGTATGAGATTATTTTGTGACATTTAGTACCCTTAAATTTGTCTACATGTCGTATTCCAATACCTACTAAAAACTCCTAATTTTTCGGACTCTGGCTCTGACTTTTTGATGACAAATACCAATTTGTAATTTACAAAATCCTAATAACCTAAAATGGTATCAATAGCTGTGCTCTCGAGCTGATTTATGGTTCTCCGGGCATAATCATTATAGTAACGCACTTGGTGATGCATACAAGATTTTATTTTTCACTTCGTATTATTAAAACAAATAGAATTGGCATCTTTGGGCGCACCGCTTTACCTTACGCAATAGTTATTTATGCACTAAGTAAGTTATTATAATGATTACGCCTATCGAACCATATCTATCTTTCGCCCTATATAAATATTTTACAGGTCGCGTAGGTGTTATTTGCAATAGCACGTTTCAGTCAAAGCGATGTAAGAGAAAAAGTTCGCTCCTAGTGCTATCTTTTTCTGTCAGTTTTACCAACACGAATCCTCTAAAATACTCTAAATTTTAAATTATCACCAAAATCAACCCAAGCTTGCTAACCTTAAAATTTTTAATTATTCGATTGAGTTTTGTGTTTGTTCTGTGGTTTTTATCTTCTTTGATCGTTTTGTTGCTTTTTACAAACAGTCTTTTCAAGACTAAATTGTTTACTATTACCTCTTGTCTTCTGTAAGTATTTAAAATTGTTTTATTAAGTACCTGTAATTTATTTTTTTATTAAGATATCAACATGGCTACAGAAAAGGTTAATAATCTGTGGCTTGACTTTTGGTGATAATTTAAAATTCAGAGTATTTTGAAGGTTCGTGTTGGTAAAACTGATAGAAAAAGATAACACTAGGACGGAACTTTTTTCTCTTACATCGCTTTGACTGAAACGTGCTATTCTGTAGCTCTGTCCACAAATTTTAAGGTATTTCTGTAAGCGGATTTTATGAGCGAATCGTAGATACATATGGATCTTAGGTTTAATATTTACGAGAATCTTTAGCTTACAGCAATACACAAACTTGCAAATTCTTTACTTCTGATGATCTTATGATTAGCCATGATTTGTACACAGAATTGCAGCAGTTAAATGTCATATTTTCTGATGTATGAAATAACGTACCGATCATTGTATGAGAAAGATATAAATATGATAAGTTAGAGGGGAAGATTTACTATATGCGTTATGAATAAAGTTAGGTACTCAATTGACTTCAATTTTATTTAGGTTGACGTTCTCTCAAATGTCGATCGTTGCCAATTCTTACCTCATTGTGTATTTTAACTGGATAAACTATATGTACCAAGCAAATACTGTTTTAGTAAACTTTCTAATTTTAACCAATACTTAGTGTACTTGCTTTCCTTTTGTCACGAATCTCAAATAATCTCACCTCACCTTTAATTTAACTAATATTTGAACGCTTCCTTCTGCCAATTGCTCTATATACCGTGTGTTCCGGAAAATGATAGAAATTAAACGCCGTTCTTTTAAAATAATAATACAAGTAAAAAAATGAAATCGGACTGGGATTTGAACCCTCGTACATAGTGAATTATTATTAAATATTTTTAATATGCTTGGTTAAATTTTAGGAAATTATTATGCAAAAAGTTTTCTAGTAGATATTGTTAAGTGTTCTCATGGTGGAAATATCCTAAAACACTTTGGGGACATATTAATCAGACTCTTCTAAATTCCCCATGTTAAATAGAATGCCTCAGATTTGTCCGGGGATATTACTTGGTATAAGTATCATTCAATCTAGTGAGAAAATCTCATTTGAACTGGAGCAGAGATGCCCAACTCCCCTCTATCCCACCTCAGATAAGCTCTTTAAAATGAAATCACCTATTTATTTTATTTTATTTGTATGGTACATTTTTAAGAATGATGAACGCTTTATTAGAATGATTAGATTTATTTACATTGTTTTTTATTGAGCTCTTGACTCACCCTGGAGTTTTCTCGTGTTTCTTTCTCCAGTTACTCTAACTACCCTCAGAGAGAAACGTTTTGTTATTTTGATAAATTGTGATTTAAATCATGTTTAAAGGTTATGATTATGAAACTATCCATTTTTACTCTTACTTAATTAATTTTGTTTGTCTGCATCTACAGATTTCTACAAATTATTACATTTGATTAATTTTGTTTAATTATTATATGTATTTAATATATTGTAAATATTGAAAAGCAATAGATAGGGTAGGACAGTGAAAGTAAAATATGGCACCACTCTTCCGTCTGTACAAACTCAAAGCATTTGCGCATCTTCCAACACGATTGTAACTTTTAAAAGCGCAATGTTTTGGTCGAAGACTGAAACAGAAACTGACTACCGCCGACGCCCTATTGGCAAATCTCTACCTGATGTTGTGCCGCAACAGCCGACTCAGCATGGACAACAAGCTACTCATTTATAAAATGGTTATCCGCCACACGACGAAACTGCAAGTTCTTCAAAACAAGGTTCTCCGCATCATCACAGACGCTCTCTGGTTTTTCCACAAGGATCGTCATCATCACGAACTTGAAATTCCCAAGACAGCAGACTTTGCACGCCAATCAGCAACTGCGCTTCACGCGGTCATCGCGGCCCACCACAACCCACTTATAACGCGGCTCTGGGATTACGATGTAGATGATATGCCAAGGCAACAAGAGGCCGAAGTATGTCATCTTAGTTTAAGTTAGAATGAATTGTCAGCCCAGATGATCGAAATTAAACGGACGAGGAAACTTTGAAGTTGAAAGCCGATCCAACGGCGTTATTTAAGTATTTTATATCATTTGGGAATAAGCTATAAAATTTGTACAAATTGAAGCAGCGAATAAACATGTATGAAACTGAACTAAAGGCTGAAAACTAAATAGTATGTTTGTTGACCCGTTTAGAGATCTCTTTCGCACAAGATTTGTACGGTGCGCCCTTACGTTCGTGGTGACTGATATTCTTTCCGCACATCTCCGCGACTCCGCTCATCGAATTCTTCACCATCAGAATTCTCTACAGACCACAACTCACGTTATTCGATAATGTCGGGTACGAAAATCTCTAGGGGCCAAATGCGTTGCACAGCTCCGAGTGTCATATTCCAATCTTTTAATTTATTATGTTTTATAACACAAACTGGTAAATATATTATTAAATAATAACTTTAAGGAAAACCCTTCACTTTGTGTTTTCTACATGTACTTTATACTTGTTGTTAGGTGTAAAAAAAAGTTGTTTATTCAAGACGTAATTGTATAAAACTATAAAAATCAAACTTGATTCTATAACATTATGGATCGTTAGGACAGCAGACACCGGCGAATCTGAAATTGAAATTATTTCAACAAATTAATTTTTTATTGAGAAAAAGGTTTTACTCTGTTTTTCAGAATGCAAATGTGATTAAAGAAGTCGTCAGCTTTCTGAAGCATTGACGCACTTGGGTGCATTTGTGCAACAGACTACAATGCCCTTCTAGATTTAATGGAGTCTTTGAACAAGCAACAATTTCCGAAATGGTCTCGTTCAAACCGAGTTTGTACCTGCCTAAATATCAAAAGTTATAGCTGCATAACATTTAATGAAAAGTTTAAGGTACTGCTGGCGCTTGTATAAAATCATCCGACAATATGTTTTTCAACCATGGCAGAGCATCCATTAAGACTTCCAACGTTGTAGGTTTTGACGTCATTAATACTTCGACGTCGTTGTATATGCAATTTCGATTAACGCGTCGTCTTTATAATGTATTAATAATTTTGATTTTTGTTATTAGAATATTTTATTTTGCTTACCACTGTCTAGAACTGGTACGTACCCTCCGCCCATACTTTGTGCGTTAAAGTTATTGTTAGAGATGGGTCCAGCCAAGCCTGTACCCGTACCACAGATTAAACAATTTACAAGTTTTACATATTCACCATTACCTGGTCTAAATGTAGTGGTTAGTCCATAACCGTATTGCCTTTTTCTTGCGATGTTTGTTCCGTGTCAACTGCGTTTGTGTCATTCGGTTTTACAACTACTAAAGAACTTACAGGTGTTACGAATTCATATTTTAGTGCTAACTCCAAAGCCTTCTTCTTGAAATCATTTTCTTTATCGGTAGATTCTTTTCTCTAACATTTGTGATATTGTTAGATACGCCCACAGACGTTCTATATTCGAAATAGACTTGAAACAACTGGTTTTAAAGCAACTGCTCCGTCTCTTCCGATGCCGTCGATAGCGGGAAACGTCGTTACAGTGCCTAAAATATATAATGAAAGCCTCACTTACAGCGGAAATTGACGCGATATTACTCACACCATCCGGCAACTACGATTTCTGATCCGCCAAATGAATAGGGAAGTCAGTTTTAGTGAGGCTGGTAACTGTTGGCTCATACTGGAAGGTAACGTCCGATAGCAGTGGCGACGAAATTTGTTTATAAAATCTTGTAATTGTAATGAAGCATCGGCAGCTTCATAAATGTGTCTGAAAATCCAGAATTCCGCAGCGACAACGTTTTTTAAGAAGCTCTTGTCCGCTCCTTCGCCGAAAGATAAAGCAAAATGGGAGCCTTTCTGGCCCAGAATTAAATTCGCTTATCTAAAAAGCCGCAAATCATTTTATTTTAAATACGTACTGTTGCCTTACCATGGTCGTAATGTCATCGGTGCGATAGTCTGTTGGATATCCATCGGTTAAAAATATAACAATGGGTTGTCGTTTAATCTTGTTGTCTTTGTTTGATCTTTCTACTTCAATTAAATGTAAACCGACTTCTAAACCTTTGTACATATCGGTTGATCCGTCAGAACTTAGTTTATTTATAGCATATTGCCCTTTTTTATGTTATCTGGCATTAGCGAGTAAGCGCGTGGAAATGTGCCGTTCTAAAATAATTTAATTATAAGTAGCATTTAACTATTTCTTTTAAAAAAACTTACTAGTAAACTGATGGTTTCTGTTTTTGGTTCCTCCGTAGTACCAGCTATTCGAGTTTGGATACCACACACTGGCTGAATTATTATTTAAATCCCAAACTCTAGCGTTAGAGTTAAATTCGACTATGTTAAATGAGTCCTCTTCTTTAAGTTGATCCAAAATTTTATTCATTGCTTCTTTAAGTTGTTGAATTTTTGACCCCACATACTTCCACTTGTGTCTAATATGAAAACGACTTGTTTGGGAAGAGGTTTTAATTCAGCTGGTGCAAAAAGTGCACGAAGTATCCGTCTTGAACTAAAACTTCACCGCCATTGCGATCTCTTTCGACGTCATATTGGACCACGAATTGTCCTGCTAAGCCGTCATCTTCTTTGGTGCCAAAAAGATGTGCCAGTTGTTTTGTCGTTCTAAATTAGGACTAAACCTTACAGTGGCAGCGGTTTCATTGAAAATTTCAATATCGGCTCGGGATCTAATTCATTTTGTCTTGGTCGATTTCGTTTCGGAACGTAACGGTGGAGCTTTGAGATTGATTATTTTGGCAGTTTCAGCAATGATTACTTCGACGCTAAGGACTTCGACTGGTTGACCTGGATGGATGTTGATAATTTGTTCATAGCGGCCGTCTTGTCGATTTAAAAGTTGTTCGTAACTTAGATAAAATGCTGCTTTCTTTTGGGGTTCTATGTTGACGCTTACCGTAAAACGGTTGGAGTCTCGTGCACTTACGGCTACGTGCGCTGCAGATTGCCCACTTGAAATCGCCTGAAATTTTAGGTTTTAATATTTTGGGATATTCTTTAAAAGCATGCGTTTCACGAAAAACTCCACATTGCCACTATACTAACAAAAGTGTAAAACCGTATCGAAAGTGTGAAGCGACATATTACGTTTTGCTCGAAAAATAAGATAAACGTCTAAGAGAGTATCGAAAGTAGTCGCAACATACAAAAGTGAAACTGTTCAAATAATGCAAAACGCTTAAGACGGGCCCAGTTACCGGGTTGGTCAAGTCCATCCCTGTACTCGTGCTCTTTACACTTTTTAAGACTACCATTTAAACTTAAAGTTTTGCTAAAAAAAGATGAAAATTGAGTTTTACATAAAAATAGTTCCACTAGTTATAAATAATAAAATTTCCAACAACTTTTTTTTTATAACTGTTTTTTGTATGATCAATAAATGCTTGAAGATACTGTTAAAAGAATTAGAGTCACGTGATGGTCATATCTCAGTAATTACTTATCGGATCAAAAAATAGTATCCTGGTATAATGAAATCTCAACTTATATTTGAAGGAAAAATGTGTATAGTGAATATTTTTGTAAATATTCGAAGAATTTGAAAAACTTCTTGACGGATTGTGCATAAAATCAGATTTGTGCTATTATAAATAACACCTATATGCCAAGTTTCATAAAAATCGGGCCGGTGGTTTTCTTGAAATCGTGTTTATATACGGACGCTCGGCCGACCTTCAGAGAGAAATTATTTTTATTTTAATCATATCACAACACAAAGTTGTGTCCGAAAATGCAAAATATCATAACTATTTCAAAACTGTTGTGATGAAACTCAAAAGTTAATAGTTTACACTCATATCGTCTTAGTTACGCTTAGCAAAGACCTTGGCATCAATGTTTTTCCACTTAATTAAAAAATCAAGTAGGAGAACGTCTACCGAATTTGACATGTTATTTATTTGAAGCACAGTAAAATAAAAACTAAAATCATTTTCGCGTTTAAAATCTTCAAATTATCGAAAATGTCGAACAGTATATAAATTGTGTTCACTGAGTCGGTTTTTAACGCAACGTTGAACTTTTAAAAATATCTGTGCGTATTTCGTGTTATCTGTGTCGTGGTTAGAACTACTCGTGCTACGCTACGCTTCGCACTCGTGTTTAGCTATCAACACTCGCACGATATTTGCTAATTTCAACACTTGCTCTATTTCTCTTTACTCTAATGCGTCGGAAAAAGTGAAAAAGGAGTGTTAAAATTTTCTCCTTCATCTTATTTATAAGATATAAAGTAAAACATAATCAATGATAAAACCAAAAAGAACTACTTACCTGCTCGTACTCGCGTTTAGCTTCTTCTTTTTCTTTCGACATACGCGGTGTAATTCTTACCATCAACTTCCATGATGAATCCAGAAATGTAAGTTGTTTCTGGTAAAACAATGTTAAACACGGCTTGATGAGCCTTTTCGGCATAATTCTCACTTTACTCGTTACGGAAGTGTGAGAAAACGATTTTAATGTTAGACACTATACGCATCTCATAGATTTGTGGTACATTTTGTTTGGTTTTGTGGTTTACCCTGAATTAATTTTTATTATTATTTATATAGACGCTGTTACTGATTATTCGTCATAACTTACTTCTTTTTCTGGTACAGATTCTGTAGTACTAACTACTAAAGCTTGATCTCCATCTAATGGCGCGCATATGATCGAATCAATTAAAAATCCAATTAATTAACAACGACAACACGTTAATCAGCAAACGCATTTTAGTAGTCTTCAGTTAGAACTGAGTTTAAGTTGTTGTTACTACCCACCTTATAAACAAACATATCAGTCAATTACTAAAGAGTTCAATTTACAAAGGCGAACATAATGTAACATGACTGATAAGCCAAACATGTTTCGCCATAATCCCGAAATAAGTCAAAACAACTTACGTAACAACGAGGAACACCAAACAACGCTTCAGCGATAGATGCAAATTTTTTATGTTGCGTTAAATGTTATAAGCTAGTCCCCACTATTTTCTGAAATTCCCGGACATCTTCGATTGTCTTTCGAGGAAATAGTTAAGTAACAAGAATTTTTTTTTACGACAACTAATATAAAGGATACCTATTTAAAAAATATAAACAGTTTTAATTTATGTTTGTGTAAAACTATGACGTTGTTTGTTAACGTGAAGTAATAGATTTTACCTTTTGGTATAAATTTTTTTTTGCGATTTGAAAACAGGTTTTTGCTAAACGGGCAATGACTTATTAATATAACCAATGTCCAATGATATAACGTTTAGATATTGGGCGCTGAAACAATTTTTTATTTTGTGCAGGAAAAAATTTTAGCAAAAAGGATTTTGATTTTATTGTTCGTCGTCTTATGGTAATTATAATTACATGGTCGTGACTACGTTACTATAATTGATTTGTCAAAACTTAAATCTTATTTATTATTTTATGACCATTACTTAATCGAGCAAGAACCTAGGATCATTTAATTTCAAGAAAATCTCTTGGGGTGTTTGTGTACTGTATATATTTTTGAGTTGGTTACAAACTTTGTGTGTGGTAGGTACTTACATATGAAGAAATGAATAGTCTACATTTTTCTTTCTAACTGAGTAATTTTGCCATCATCATATCTGTGAAACATAGGAGTTAAGTACGTGAATCTGAATTTTTGTAATGAATAAATGATTTGGAGCGCATGAATGAGTTTATTTACATAACCAGAGACGAAATGAATTTATAACAAATTTGAATATTTAGGATCGAGCGAACTGGATAATAAAAAAATCACTTTTTGTAGGAGTTCTGACAACCACAAAAGTTGTACTCAGCCCCAACCGCAAATTGTGGTTGTGGTTTGATGATGCTTTGCATTGATTTCATTTCACAAGGCAACGCGCTACTGTGTTCTATTTGGACTGCATGCCGACTGCACACGCCTCCTCATTAAACAAGAAACATTAAAACAATGTATTGTAACATTTGAACAAAATAACAAAATTACCATTTCATTTGAGTAGTATTTTTTTTCCTCCAAATAAGTTTATAATTTAAAATTGTTAACCTTCTAGGCGGAGGTGGGGTTGAAAAATAACGGTCTCAAACTACAGGTTGTTGACGTGATCTCTCTGCCTAAATATTTCGTCGAGTCTAATTTAATTTTCGCTATAAAAAAGATTAAGCCCACACTTATCGCAGGCACTGATCCCATCCCTGCTTTCTGCTTGCGAGACTGCATTTCTGTGCTGTCGATGCTGTTACTTCACATATTCAATCTGATCCCCTTCAAGAGAGGCGCATTCCTGTTGATTGGAAATCTGCTCGAATTGTTCCCGTTCATAAAAAATGCGGCAGATCCGATGTTCTTAACTATCATCCCATTCCGCTTCTCTGTAACTTCTCAAAACTTTCGAATTTTGCGTATATAACACATCTCCCAAAAGCTTCTACAGCTGTCAACATGGATTTATTAGAGGGCGTTCTACAATTACCAATTTAAGCTGAATCCTTGGATTCTGGGTTTCCAGGTCGACGTTATGTACACCGATTTTAGTAAGGCTTTCGATCGGCTGAACCATGAGATTCTCATTTCGAAGCCTCACGATTTTGGTTTGAGTAACAACTTAGTTCAATTACTCAAGAGTTACCTACGTGATAGAACCCAATTTGTTGAGCTGCTTGGCTTCCGGTCGCGTGTCTCAAGTGTTCTTTCGGGTGTACCCCAAGGCTCTGTTCTTGGCCCCCTATTATTCAATATCTTTGTCAATGACGTCGCACCTATTCTTGATTATCATTGCTTACTGTATGCGGATGACATGAAGATATTTCAGGTAATACGTGATGTCTGATGCTCTTGTGCTTCAGAGAAGGCTTCTGATCTTTTGATGAATGGTGTCGGTCTAACCACTTAGATCTAAACGTTTCTAAATGCCACATCGTTTCGTATACTAGAGCGAATCCCCAATTCTTTTTAACTATTCTTTTTCCGACGTCTTCATTACTCGCTCTAGCGCTTTAAAGATCTGGGCACTTTTGAATCGTCTCTGTCCTTTGTTCGCACATTCGATCTTTGTTTTATCTTCACATAAAACTCTTGGTTTTATTATCAGGAAACTCTAGAGATTTTTAAGCGATGACATACCTCTCTTGCTGTACAGATCCGTCATTCAAACTCTGGCTGGAGTATGCCTTGGTAGTTTAGAACCCTACGTATCAGGTTCATATCCACGTTCTGGACAACATTCAGCTCAAATTCTTAAAATTTCTAGGTTACCACGTTCATCTGATCTTTTGGCTAGAATCAACCTTTCTGATTTAAGTAGTCGTCGCGCCACCTCTTCTCTTCTCTTTCTATACAAACTTATTCACTACCTTGTCGATTGTCCTAAATTGTTGGCAAAAATATCTTTTTTCCGTTCCTCTGACCTGGGTCTCGTTTTCCTACCCCCTTCTACCTACCCACTCCTCGTAGGCGTGTGCTGGAGTCATCTCCTATTTTCTCTGTATGCAGCAGCGGTGCTCTACGTAAATTTGATATTTTTTATACGTCTATAACCGAAATAACGTTACAACTTGTTTTGCATTATATCTGTGTCATAGTATTTGTACTACCTACGCCTAATTACTTTTACATTTATATTATCCCAAGGCTGTATGTAAATAAATAAATAGATATATAAATAAAAGGCAGACGTTTCTGCCCAAACCTCACATATTAGCCTCGATTAAGCCTTCACAGGTTTGGGCGAAACGTCTGCCTTTTATGTAGTTTGAGACCATTATTTTCAACCCCACCTTCACCTAAAAGGTTAACAACTTTAAATCATTAACACTTTATTTTCACCAACATTGTTTATAAAAATATTTGAACATTAAAATAACATTACAAAAATATAATAAGTTAAACATGTCTTAAACATTAGTACGACTTTTTTGTAAGTTATTTGTTTGTCAATATAGTTTAAAGGCTTTTCACGCAGAACTTCACATAGTTCCGATACTAACAAACGTATAAAACAGTATCAAAAGGGTGCAGTGACAAAAACATTTTGCTCAAAAGGTAAAATAAATGTAGCACCGTTGCGTTACAACTAATAACATTTTGAGAGAAACAGTGAAAGCCAACTACGTTTATGACTGTTTTTGTATAATTGATATTCTTGGAGATACCGTTAAAACAATTATAATGTCACGTGATTCTCAAGTTCCAGAAATTACATAACGAATCAAAAATAGTTTATGCAAAATTTTTATAAACTAAGTTACAAAAACTTTTATTTTAAGGTAAACTGTGCAAAAAATATTTTACAAATATTCCAAGAATGGAAAAACCTATGTAGTTTAACTGCCTTTTTGACCTGACAGATTATGCTCAAAATCGAATCGGATTTGCGCTATTATAAATAAGACTCATACCCAAAGTTTCATAAAACCGAACATGTGAATAATTACTTGCGATACCTAAGAAGTAATAAAATTTTTTACTTTATTTTTTTTATATTTGCTCAAAATTACTTAGATACCTAAAGTAAATTTAAATAAACGATAGGTATGTTTCCGCTGTGGGATTCTACCATCAATTGGAGCTTAGCCTAGCGGTAGAAGCGTCAATTGAACAAACTGGAACAACGCTGGCGCGCTGGTTCGATTCCAGTTTCCTATTTAAAAAAGGTAAATCAAGATTACAACAACGTGATTATAACATAAATAGTTTTATTGCACTCACGTTGTTACTACGCATTATTATTTTGTATGTTAACATGCAACAACGTAAGTAATATGTTACAAAAAGCACTTAAATTAACATTGTCACAATCTTACTTTTTAAATGGAACAATTGTTTTTATTTTTTACTTTGACATAATCTGTTATATCAACATTTAATAAACGTTGTAACATTGTGATGTTAAAGTTTCATTTATGTGATGTTTTTATGTTTAATGGGCTGTTTTGACTGCAGCGTCAACTTGCAATTTTTGGGGAACCATACAAAATGTGGTTCGTGTACGGTGGCTCTAGGTACTTGAGTTATAAAATTATCACTGTTTATACAGCAAAACCTGTTTAAGTCGAACTCTGAATAAACGAAAAAAGTTCTGAATTAATTATAAGGTAATAACGACCTGAATAAGACTAAATTGTATAAAGCGGGCCCGGAAGCTAGTATTTGGTCTAGCTTGAGGAAAATTGACCTGTGTAAGACGGAAGCGAACATTCCCATACTGCACTGGAAAAGTTTTATTTCTACCATATAAAAATAAGTCGGGTTTTCCAGACAATTAACAAGTAGCAAGGCCAATCGCTTAGTGTTTGCGGGATAATTTAGAAATCATTGTATTTCAATGGGCAGTTATACGTTGCGTGTTCACGAGTTGGAAACCATCCGCTTTGTTTGTGTTAACGTCAGACCAAACAAAAATGTGGTTTACCAAAGTACTTCAATGAAACGGATAATTTGGGACACGTATAACGCTTCGATTCAGTATTACTTTGGATTCACTTTCATTTAATTAGAGAAGTTCAACTAAATAACACTTCATTTTTGTAATCGAAATGAATTCATTACTGTTGTGAAATGAAATAAAATTTTCCTCTCAAATATAAAAAAAAAATTTTTCTTTATATTTTAATACCAAACGAAATGTTACATAAAACGAAGTTATCTGGTGAAACGGATTCGGGTTTTAGTAAATTAAAAAATTTAAATAAGTACGACAATTTTATCAATATAAAAATTTATGGTGTTTATTCAAACCAAACATAAAGAAGGTAATAAAATTTAGATACGAATTTGTAGAACCAATCTAATTTCAATTAAGAAAAATAATTATTTTATTTTTTGTAAACAAGGCCTTTTCATTTAATTAAATTAAGTAGTAAATGTAATTTGTTTGTTATTTGTAAGCGTTAAATATAATTATCTACAGTCTAAATAAAAGAATTGTTTATGTAAAACGTCCGGTTGAATTGGACAAAATATCACGTATTTGTATTAATTTACCGACAGACGGGCACCGCGGAGTAAGATAACAGCGATACCTGGTAAACAAACTCGGTGATTTTTGTGTGTGAACGTTTTGAAGGGCAAAGTGAAAACAGGAAGACAGAGAGGAGAGTTATGATTGAGACGTAAAGACATTGGATGTTAAAATGTAGAAGTGTTAAGACGTTAAAATAAAAAACGCGAGTATTCAAAATCAAAATGTAAAAATATTAACATTGGAAAATTAACCGACGGTGATTGAAAGTCGCAATTTTAACATTAAAAATTGATTAAACGTTGAAGTGAAGTGTTATTAATCCGACAATTAAAAATTAAAAACGTTATGCAATTCCAAAAGAATGTGTGTAAATAAATTAAAAGGCAAATCACTAAAAAGTAAACAAATTGAATTGTAAATAAACAATTCAAATCACCGCGTTTGTTGCAGCTTGCGTTGTTATAGCCTGCGTTGTAGAATTGTTATAAACAATTCAAAATATGAAAAAGAAGATGGATGGAAGAAATGGAAAGCATGCTGTTAACACCGAGGGAATAAGAAAAGCAGTTCATGTGTCGAACGGAAGCAATGTGCGAAATTAATTTGAATTCCGCCAAATGCGAAAGGTTAGTCTTACTAAATTTGTGAATAAATTAGTGTACAGTGTCAAATATAAATAAAATTATTTTGTAGATGTATGTTAAATACTTGCAAGTAATAAAAATTTGAGTTTGTTTAAAAGAAATTTTGCACTAGGTTATGTATTTGCATGTAAATATTAAAGATATGCTGTGGATAAAATAAATTGTTGTTAAACTAATTTAATATTTCAATTAAAACCGTATCCAAGACACCTGAGATGTTAAGATTGAGTTAAAAGTTTGAAGTCAATTGATTTAATTGATTTAAATAATTTAGACTCTCTTGCTAAACAAAAATTTGTTTAAACTTAATGTTTTATGAAAGACAAAACTTAGGGGTTGTCACTGTAGTATTACTTTTTTTTTCAAAATGCTTAATGTTTGTTTTTTTTATTTTTGTATTTGTACATTTTATAGCATTACTAACACTATAATTTTAATAGAAATAAATAGAAAATCAAAATTCTACTACAACCACGACCAAGTCTCTTCTTATATCTTCCAATTTCAATCAAAACATTGCTGATAACTTGAAAATTTGAGTGAATTTTATAGGTACTTCGAGACCATTCGACGCATTAAAATGCTTACTTATAGTGCATGATTAAGAGAGAGCGCATTGCTAGTACGTATTCTCTTAACAATCAATCGCAATACGTAGTTTATGATGTGTTATTAACTTTGCTCCCAGTGAAAATGGCGGCGACAAAATGTAATACGTTGACGCTGAAATACAAAATACAACTTTTAAATTAAGAAGAACTGTACATTTAAGTGTAAAAGAGTTATGCAAAAAATTCAAATGTTTAAATAAGAAGAAACTTAGAGAACAATGGTTAACTGGTGCACGTAAAGGAAAATTTAGAAATAGTGATAACGTACTTGTAAATAAAATAGTGTACAAGTGATTTTTGAATACACGGTCTCAAAAAAGAATTTTTGCAGAACAACTCAAGAAACCTTTCAAGGCTTCTAATGGATGGTTCGAGAGCGTCAGAACGCGACATGAGATTTGTTTGTTTTAAACAAATCTGTGATGAGGCCAAGGATGCCGATCTAATAACTGTTGATAATTGGAAGCCAATGTTGTTGGAACTAATCAAAGACTATAAACAGGAAAATATAGGTAATTGTGATGAAACGGGCCTATTACCTATCAAAACTTTATGTTTTCAGACGTGTACATGTATTGGAGGTAAACAACCAAAAGAAATACTTACAGTTTTTCTATGTGCTTTTACTGACGGATCAATCGAAAACCTCTTGTTATTGGAAAAAGTTTAAAACCCAGATGTTTAAAAAATGTCAATCTTAATACACTCCAGGTTACTTGGCGTGCTAATAAAAGACGTAGATAATGTCGAATTTAACGGATGAAAGGTTGAAAACTATTAATCAAAAAATGAAAACTCGGAAAAGACACATTTTTCTCTTTTTGGATAACGTAGCATCTCACCCTTATTTGCACCTATTCAATACTAAGTTTTCTACCACTAAATACTACAAGCTTGACACAACCGTTAGATCAAGGAATAATTCAGAACTTTAAGTTACATTACAGAAAACACGTTTTATAGTCAATCTGTGCTCACATAGGAGAACGCAATTCGGCAACTAAAATATCCAATAAAATTTCTATTTTGGATGCTATTCGTTGGATATGGAGTGGCCAAAGAAATGTTACTGCCAATTGCGTAAAAACTGTTTTAAAAAATGGGTTTTATTTTTGACAACATGGACGATATAATCGAAAAATCAGATGAAGTACTTGGTGACATTCAACGTCTTATGGATGACATCAACGAAATAGTAACTCCAGAAGGCAAAAAAGTTACAGTAAATGATGATATCGATGTAGATGAATTTTTAAGTGATTCCCTAACTAGTAATAAAGATTCTGAAGTGGAAAGTGATGGTGAAGATGCTGACAATGCAACTGGATTATGTAATATTTGACTTCTTTGATATCTAATTCATTTCATACACACATGTATTTTTAGGTTTCTACAAGCCCCACCATTTTAAAATCCTTTATATCTCCAAAATGCCCTTCCTTAGTTTTTTATTCCTTCCACTTTCCAAAATAATGTCATCTCATTTCTCTCCTTTTTTCATTTTTTTTTCTTCCTGTTTTTAGTCTTTTGCTGTCTACTTTATCACGTTTTCTTCCGTATCTATCCTTCTTCGTTCTTCTCTCTCCACCCACATTTTCGAATCTTACTTTTACTTTTTTCCTCCTTTCCATATCTTTTTGCCTGTGATCAATTTGAGGGATAGGGCATAATTGTCCGCAAAAACCGCGAAATCTCTCATTTAGAAATTCGTGGAATTCCGGTTATCAAGCGAATTCATCTGTTTCTGAACAACCCATTTTCGAGCTTATCTCTCGAAAAATATAAATTTTTTGAGTTTAGTCAAGAGAACTAAAACTGATGGTAACGCCCAAAATATTATGCAAAACCATTTTTTTCCTTAGGTCGTCTACCTCTGTGGTTCCGGATGCACCGCAGCCTAAAAGGCTTATTGTGCTTCCTTTGGTTGTTAATCGACGTATTCAAATTCAATACCCTGCACTAATAGGGTGCAGGTCGTTGGAGTGGATACCTATTTAACTTTTTGGTAGCACTTTTTGCGCCCAAAAATAAGCTGTCTTCTGTTATCCAGCGCCTTGCAAATGCACAATAAGTGCAATACTGTTTTGGGAGCTCTTTCGCATAGTCGACAGTTAGTGTCGCCAGTGAATCTTTCGATTTTCCGCAGGTATTCTTTGACGGCCATGTGATCCGTTAGGAGCCCTGCTGTGATCTTTAACTGTGCCCGGCTTAACATTAGTAGTTTAGCCGTTTGTTTTACGTAGGATTCTGTAATCATACACTTACTGTGTATCAGGCCTAGTCTTGATGTCCAGTATGCCTTAGGTTCTTTGCAAGTCCATTCGCTGACTGCTAGGCGACTCGACTTTTGATATGCCCAAGACTGGTTCTGGTCCAACGTAAGACGTTGTGGCCCTCTGCCTGGCTAGCTTGGCAGTTTTGATGTTTCCTACAATGCCCGAATGGCCAGGCGTCCAGACAAGAGTTACCTTGTTTTGGCCTGCCAGGGTATTGAGTGTGTTAAAGCATTCAAAAAACAGTCTAGATGAGGTTTTTTGGCTTAAAAGAGCACTCAGTATTTTTTGACTGTCAGACAATACGCCTACGGTGGTAGTTCTTCTCTATATTAGTTTTTACATATTCGATAATGGCAAGAACTTCTGCCTGAATGACAGTCGGTATGCTGCTTAGGGGGAGGGCATAACCTAGATCCTCTCTTTCATTATATATTTCTAAACCGGCCCCCGTCTCTGATTTAGAACCATCCGTATACCAGATTATACCGTCTTTTGGAATTTTCTCTTTGTAGTCTATCCAGTCATTCCGATGTCGAATGACTACTTGAAAGAGTGCGTTGTCAATGCGCTTGGTCACCATATGGTCAGACCCCATTTAAAGTAGGGATCCTCCAATGTCTGCTAAACGTTTTATATGAGGGGAGACAGCTTTGATATTGGCTGAAGATAACTAAAATCTGTATGCCGCCAGCCTTGCTTCCCCTTCAAATGCAAAACCATTACTTTGCACGATTATTTCCCACTCAAATGACATTTACATAGACTAAAGGAATGTTTTTAAAAAAAAACGACCTTCTCTTGACTAAACAGCTTTTCAATTGTTGCCTTATTTTGGATATTATAAAAACTTCAAATACCACGTGTAGGACCTACCTTACCTTACACATAAATATTTAGTTCAATTTGGCGCAAATATAATCCGTACATCAATGCCGTAATGAAGAAAATATTGTATTTCTGCTATACTCAATCTCAATTTGGGTCACTTTGCTCTTTTGTAGTTTGTGCTTCTTTACTTATAGGATTAGAGTAGTTATACAAGTTCAAATATTTTTTTTATTGTAAACAACTTATTACTTCTGCAAAGACTTAAATCTATCAAATGAAGGTTAGTTAGGGCAGCACACGCCGGCAAATCTAAAATCAAAGCATCTTAAAGGTATCAGAGATTATAGAGAGCAAATTCTCCAAAATGCAAATGTGATTAAAGATATAGTCAGCATTTTGGAACAACGAGTGTGCTTGAGAACATTTGTGCAATAGACTACAATGTTTTTCTTGGTTTTGTAGAGTTTTTGGACAAACAACAATTCCCGTAATGGTGTCGTTAAATCCTAGTTTGTATGTGCCTAAACAGTAAAAGATGTAATTAGAAGCTTGGTAGGGAATTTTTTAATAGCTCCAGTGTTGATGTTACGGTGGTGGTTGATTAACTGGCGACATCGTTGATAATGGTGCAATCCAACTCTAGTTTAAAATTGTTCAAATTAATTAAAGATAATTATAAAATGTTGTTTGGTTTACCACTTTCAAAAGCAACAGGTGCTGCCATCCCTCCTCCATATTTATTATGCTTGCTTATAAAACAATGTTTATTAACACGATCTAAAATATTAAGAAATTCTTGCCTAGAATGTAAGGAGTTGTTGACATAAATTTAGATTTTGAAAAACAGGAACTATCACATTTTTTTGTTCAGCTTCTTCAGTATTTATAGTAATTGTATCGTTTAGTTTAATAACTACTAAAGAAATTAAGGGTGTTACAAATTTGCCTTCTTCTTTAACTTATCTTCTTTATCTTTTGATTCTTCTTTTCTTTTCAAAGTTTGAGATATTCTTAAGTACGCCCATAAACGCTCTAGAGTCGAAATAGAATTTGATACAATTGATTTGAGGGTGACTATTTCGCCTCTTCCTAGACGATCAATACTCGGCAACGGCGTTACATTGCCTATAAATATACTTTCTGATCCGTCGAAGTGAATAGCAAAGTCAATTTTGGTGAGACAGGTAATTGTTGGTTCGTACTTAAAAGTAACCTCTGATAGTAAAGGCGATAACATTTGTTTGTAAAAATCTTGCAATTGTAACGAAACATCGGCTGCTTCGTAAATGTGTTTTGAAAATCCAGAGTAGCGCAAAAACCTTTTTTTTCAAAAAATTCTTATCTGAGCCTTTGCCGAATCATAAAGTAAAAATAGGAGCTTTTCCTGATCCTGAGTTTAATTCACTGGTCTGTAAGTATCGAAATTATCGGAGTTTAAAAAAATGAGTTGTATTACTTTGGTCGTAACATCTCCGGTTGAATAGTCTAATGGAACTACATCCGTCAAAAACATAACAAGGGGCGGTCGTTTAATTTTGTTATCTTTGTCGGTTCTTTCCACTTCTCTTAAATGTAAACCGATTTCTAAACCATTGTACATATAGGTAGATCCTTCAGAATTTGGTTGATTAACAACATCGGCGCTTGACCACCCTGTACAGAAGAAGAATCGTTACGGATTGTTAAGTTCGCTGCTGATTAATTTGAATTTAAACGAGAAGGGGTAAGGCTAATGTCCTTGTAAAGAAGTTTGCCTATTCTATCAGTAATCTTGAGTATGTAGGTAAAAACCTGAGGGAGAGGACGACTTGTTTGCTATAACTATTTGCAATGAGAGTATTAGTAAGATGTCGTTTCTCTAAATTTCGATTGCTTGACTAATAGAAAATGCTTGGTTTACTATTAGATATTCAACAATAGACTTTTTTAGTCAGAGTGATGGTGAAAAGAAGCGTATAAGCAACTGTCACTGTGAGTGAGTTTGTGATACACCGAATGTCTTAACGCTCTGTTGGGTTTCCAATTTTTTTGATATTGAACTTATCTACATACTGCGATGGATTGTTAATGTGGTTTTAATAAACAAATTTTTTATTTAGCATGATATTCTAAATTTCTTTTTAAATAAATCTTATAAATTTAGCTTTTAACTTTCTCAATCTCAGGTTTGGGTACGTTTTTTAATTGAAATATTAAATTAGTTTAACAACAATTTATTTTATCCATAACATAAAAATATTTTACTACTACTTCTACTTTCACTTGCAAGTCAAGTCTTTAACATAAATCTACTGAATAATTTTATTTATATTTAACGCAAACATTAACCCATTTACAAAATTTTAGAAGACTATTTAATTCTCGCGCTTTTTATGCTAGCGTCCTAACGGTTCAATCTTTTAACTTCGAATGTTCTTTCGTCTCAATCATAACTCTTTCCTCTGCCTTTCTGTTTTCATTTTGTCCTTCAAAAATGTTCACACACGAAATCACTGATTTGTTTTCCAGGTATCGCTGTTATCTTACTTAGCGGTGCCTGAATGTCGGTAATAATATACCCCAATACGTGATATTTTGTTCAATTGTTCAATTTAACCGGACGTTTTACATAAACAGTTCTTTTATTTAGACTGCAGATAATTTTATTTTATCGCTTACAACTAACAAACAAATTCTATTTACTACTTAATTTAATTAAATGAAAAGACTTTGTCTACAAAAATGAAAATAATTCTTTTTCTTAATGGAAATTAGATTGGTTCTAGAAATCCTTATCTTAATTTTATTACGTTACTAATAATTGATTTGAATAAACATTTACTATAAATTATATATTGATAAAATTTTCGTTTCAATTTTTATTTAAAATAAACTTTTCCAGTGCAATACGTTGCAGTATTTGGGATGACGGTAGAGTTATCACTGGAAACACAGTGATATGAGCGATCTTTCAATATTCTTTTAAGACTGTTTTTTTTGACTTCTGACAGTTGTAATCGAGGATTCTACAACACAAATAATATTGTTGTTAGGATGATAGCAAAATTAAGCTTTGGAAAGAACTGATTGTTGCTCAAAGTTGAGTTTCAATGACTTAGTCAAAAGAGTTTGTTTAATACGATCACGTATTATCGGAAAGCTGACTTTGTGCAAAATGTTCTAAACGGTGGTTTGAACGTGAAACTTCATTTTCAGAAATGGGGGGAATAACATCGTTGTCTCAATGAGTAAAATTAGATAAAAGTCTTCTAAGCTTATGACGAAGTTTAGAAAATAAGGAGGTTCTAGAATACATATTCTCCTCGTAGAGAACGTAGGCTTCCACGGTGTGGTCATTATTGAAACAAAAACGTTTTCCGGGATTGAACATTTAGACACGGTCCAATTCCGGAAGAACGTTTTGGTTACAATAATTAATAAACTTACTAGGAAAGTGGCGATTTCTACTTTTGGTTCCTAGAAGTATAAGTTGTTTTGTTTGATTACCTACCACACACGAGCCAAATGATTATTTAAATCCCAAATTCTGGCATTGTAGTTAAAGTCAACCAAATTAAATGTGTCATCTTCTGTCAGTTGTTTCAAAATTTTAATAATTGCTTGTTTAAGTTATTGAATTTTTTGACCAGACAAAGTGCACGAGGTGTCCATCTTGAACTAATACTTCGCCTCCGTTGTAATCACTTTCGATGTCATATTCAACAACAAATTGTAACAAACGTAAACTTAAGTTTCATTGCTCGGGCTCAGGGATCTAACTCAGTTATACTTGGGTCAATGTTGTTTCCGGATCGAAACGGTGGCGCTTTCAGATTAATTATTTTAGCAGTTTCGGCGATTACTACTTCGACCTGGATGAATGTTAACAATTTACTCGTAACGGCCGTCTCGCCTATTTAAAAGTTGCTCGTAACTTAGATAAAATGCCGCTTTTTTTCGAAGTTCGATGTTGACGTTTACCGTGAAACGGTTGGAGTCTCGTGTAGTTACGGCTACGTGTGCTGCAGATTGCCCACTTCTTTGTAAGTAAAAAACACGAAGAATTACTTTTTTATTCGAACTCGCGTTTACGAGGATGTATTGATATCTAGTTAGCCTAGACCAGTTCCTTGCATAAACAAAATATTGCGTTACCATAGCAACGAACAATAACTTATTAGAAGTGTCAGTGTAAAGTTTGACGTCAAAAAAGTAAACCAGAGTCACGCAATAAATTAAATGAAAAAAGACGACTACCGAAATTGTGAAAATCGAAAAATTGGAGTATCGAGCCATCATCAAGTACCTGTATTTAAAAGGGTTAAGAGGTAAGCAGATTTACGAAGATATGCTTAATACCCTTGGTGATCAATGTCCTTCGTATGCGACCGTCAAAATTGGAATGCAAGCTTCAAAAGAGGTAAATTTTCCATTGAAGATGATGACCGATCGGGAAGGCCAGTTTCTGTGTCAGTCCCCGAAAATATCGATGCAGTTCATGACATGATTTTATCAGACCGTCGAATTGGGCTAAAACGGATATCTGAAGCACTGAATATTTCATACGAACGCGTTCATCATATGGTTCACGTCAATTTGGACATGAGAAAAATTGCTGCAAAATGGATCCCCAAATGTTTGAATGTTGACCAAAAGCGTGCAAGGGTAGAAGCATCGCGTTCGATCTGTGCTCGATTTGAAAACGATGTAGACTTCTTAAACCGAATTGTTACTATGGATGAGACTTGGGTACATTTCTACGATCCAGAAACAAAGCAACAATCGATGGAATGGCGACACTCTGGTTCTCCAAGACCTAAGAAGTTTCGTGTCCAAAATCTGCTGGAAAAGTTCTTGCTTCAGTTTTTGGGATTGCCATGGAGTAATCATGATTGATTTTTGGATAAGGGTAGAACAATAACTGGAGATTACTATTCGACATTACTGACCACTCTACGGGAAAATATTAAAGAGAAAAGACGCGGAAAGCTATCCAAAGGTGTTTTGTTTTTGCAGGACAACGCCCCTGCACACAAATCTCATGTTGCCATGCAAAAATTCGTGATTTAGGGTTTGAATTACTAGAACACCCCTTATTCACCCGATTTGGCCCGTCCGACTATCACCTCTTTCCTCAACTGAAAAAAGTTTAAAAGGTCGTACATTTTCTTCCAACAAGGAGGTAATAGAAGCTGTGGAGGTCTGGTTTGCAGAGCAAGAAGAAACATTTTTTTTAAAGGTCTAGAGACGTTGCAGGTTCGCTGTAATAAATGTATCCAATTAAGAGGAGAATATGTTGAGTAATAAAATATTTTGACATTGAAATTTTGTTTGGTTCTATAGTAGGCTAAGAATTTTTCAATATATCCTCGTAGCGCTTTTTTTTTTTTTTTTGACGAGGGGGGGAAAGAAAAAAGTATGTTGGTTCTTGCAGAATAATGTTAAATACGACTTCTTGTACCTTGTCGGCATAATTTCTCACTTTGCTCATTACGGAAGTGCGAGAAAAATTATTTTTTATATTAAACACTATACGCTTCTTGTAGATGTGTGATACATTTTGTTTAGTTTGTAGTTTATCCTCAATTAATTTTTATTATTTTTTATATAGACGTTGGTACTGGTACTAAATGTCATTGAAATCAGTTGTTAAAAAAATCAGTATTCCGAATAGCTTTTGATGCAATTAAGTTTTTCAAATCATGAAAAAATTAACATGTTTTTGTAAAATTATTATTTTTAAACGCTGTGAAAGAAATGAATGGTTTCGAATCATTTTTTCATACTGAATTTTTTTTTATTCGCTTTTGATCAAAATGAAATTTTGGATTGACCATACATCCTGAAACATCAGGTATAGTGCAAACGTAACCAATGTTATCTGTATTTATAATCTTCTTATATTAATATGTTATGTCGTTAGTGTGAACGCACACCTACTCTCGATTCATTTTCAAATCTATACGAAAATCAACCTTTTTCCAAATTCGTCTCACATTAGAACGGCTTAAGATATTTTCGTTTCGAAAAAAGTTTCGAGTTTACGAAAGATGTGTCTTTATTTTTCGATTTAGATTTTTTTGGTGGTACGAGGGCATCTTTTGAGGTTAAAAAAATGTTAAAAATAGTCAAAAAATTTCAAACAAATTGAGCCGTGAAGTTGACCACAACTCGCTTATTTACGGACCGATTTTCAAAATTCAAAAAAGCATCATACGCGGATAAAGAAATAAAATTTTTGGCCGTTTCAGTTTTGTTAGACCTCGTGTGTTTTCAAAAGTTATAAGCAAAAATGTTTCGACAAAATTTCATTCAGAAACTAAAACGGCCATAATTTCTAAATTATAACAGATAAAAAAAAAAAATTTATTTAAAAAAAAACGTTCCTTTTATGACCCTATCACATAATGTTTAAAAATTTATCATTTTAAAAAATTTTTTTAAGGGATTTACATTGTTATACGAATACTATAATTTTATAACTCCGGAACCATATTACGTAAAAATACGAATAAAAATCAAAATATTCGTAATTTTGCAAATTTTCGAATGGTTTAACTGTAGAGGATTCAATTTCACCCAAAAAAATCTTCGTATGCACGAACTTGATGACTCAAGCCCGCTACTGACTATGCGTTGATGCGATTCGGTGTTGCGTTTCGATGATGCATTTCGTGCTACCGAGAGCAACGACGAACCGATGCATTGAATCGTACTCATAATGCGTTGATGAACTTTGATAGTGCGTTTGAAAATTCGACTATTGTGCGACGTGAAAACTTCAGTCAGTGCTCAAATGGATTTAGAGGAAGATCTGCTTTTGCTTGCTGCAGCACATGCATGTTATGTGGTCATTTTACTTTCAAATAAAAAATAAGAAGAAAAAAGGTGGTGGACGCAGACTCTTTATAAGAGCAGATCTCGGTAAGTAACATTATTTGTACTTGCAATGCAATCAGAATTAGTCAAATTAGGTCCACTCGATTATGTTGTTATTTGTAGGTATAACTGTGCAAACATGATCGTGGATATGCTCAAGGAACCCACTGGAAAATTTCATAACTTCTGCAGGATCAGTTATGAAGACTTTGAGTTGCTGTTGAATAAAATTGGCCCCCAAATACAGAAAAAGGACACATCCTTTAGATTTGCAATACCAGCCAAAGAAAGACTAGCTATTGCGTTAAGATATTTAGCATCGGGCGACTCTACCAAAGCTTAAGTTTTCTTTTAAAATTTCTCCCAAAGAATATCTGTGATAGTGCCAGAAGTGTGCCAGGCACTTGATATTGCACTATCTCAATATTTAAAGGCAAGTATAAGTGTTAGTTTGTTATTTATTGTTAGTATGTAAGTAAATACGCAAGAACGGTTTAAACAAAATGTGTTTACAATTAAAAATGAAAAGTAAAAAACATAGAATAAAAAACTTCATTTATATGCTCACAAAATGAAAAAAAAATAGTACGGAAAAATTAAAGTGATCACATTTACAGATTAAAAAACTGCGGCTGGGGAACTTCATTAGATACTGGGAATCAGGTAATAGAGGAGTATAATTACTATACGATTGTTCATAAACAGTGGATGTCTGCGACGGTTGAGGAGAATATTGAGAATAGGTAGAACTAGGAGAAGGAAGATGTGTTGGAGTAGTGTTGGAAGAGTGAGATCTGGGTGTTGGTAACGGTAGTGAATCGAAACTCAGATTAAACATGACGGTGTCAATTCGGTGCATAGCCAACCGTTGAGTTCGTTCATCCAGCTTTCGTAATTTTATAGCAAGGAGTTCACTATAAACGGTACACTCATCTCTTCCCATACTGGCGGCATTTCTTTTAGCGATTTGGTCCTTTATTGCGATGAGCTCTTTAAATGCCATATCTGCACGATCTTGCTCTTTCCGCGGTCGTTTCACAGTAGTTTGTTGGAGTGGTTGTCTCGTTGATGCGGCGCTTTCTAATAGATAAAATTAATAGATACATTCGCCTAAAAACCATACGGAAGAAATCTTACTTTCATGAAGATTAGAACGTTTATCAGCATCTTCATTTTCATTCGAATCTGTTTGTAATGCGTCATTGTCTGCTTCATCTTCACTGTTTTTTCCCTCTTCATTGGTATCTAAATTATCCTGAAATAAATGTAACTAGTATTGTTTCAGACTCCACAATCACCTGAAGAATGGAGAAAAATAGCAGAAACATTTGAGGAACGTTGGAACTTTCCCACTGTTGCGGTGCTATTGACGGAAAACATGTGATTCTACAAGCACCCGTAAATAGTGGCAGTGAATACTTCAACTATAAATCGACATTTAGCATAAATTTAATGGCCTTATGTGACGCCGATTACTGTGTAACATATGCCAACATTGGATCACCCGGTAGAATGTCTGATGGAGGAGTATTTTCCAATTGCAAGCTGTCCCAGCATATGGAAATGGGAACAATCAATTTTCCCTCTGATGATGTTGTAACAAATACTGATAAAGTACTACCATATGTAATAGTAGGTGACAATGCGTTTCCTTTGACAGGTAACATAATGGTGCCTTACCCGGGAATTCATGATAAAGGATCCTCAAAACGAGTATTTAACTATAGACTGTCCAGAGCACGTAGGGTAATTGAAAATGTTTTCGAATTATGGCATCCGTATTTCGCGTTTTCAGAACACCCATTATGCTCAGTCCAGAAAGAGCAAGTCTAATTGTGAAAACTTGTGTACTTTTTGCATAATTTTTGCGCAGGAGTAAGACCTCACGAAAAGTTACACACCAATTGGGACATTTGACGGAGAGGTGGACGGTAATTTTGTTGCTGGATCATGGAGAAGCGATAATAAAGGGTTGACGTCATTTAAATCATTGAAAAAGATTCCTAGACGATCTCGCACTGATGCAGAAAAATTCGTGTAGAATTTGCAAACTATTTTTCGACAGCAGGACAAGTTTCATGGCAGAATGAACAATAGTTTTCCATTTTCTACTACATTTAAATCACATTGCCTTATGTAGAACTTTTGATCATTAACTATAATTATGTATACTTATAAGTACATATCCAAATAAACCGAAAACAAATTTCACAAGTTGTTTTTACTTACTAGTGTATCAAATGTTCCCTTAGGACTGTATATTCCGTGTAAAAATCATCTAAAACTGAGTATGGCGGCCATGTAGGTTTATATATGTCGTCAAACCCTGCTCCAGATTTTTGACTACAGAAAACCTTTCTTCTGTAGTTTCGATATGTTTGAAAGAGATTTTCTTTTTCTTTTTTAATTCTTCGATGTTATCAACAGCCATTTCTTCAGCAATACTTTTGAATGCATCATGCACCTTATTTCGATTTTTTTGTTTTGTCACTTGGATTCCACAAACAAGGGTGTAACTGTATTTTTTCACAAATGTGAAAACCGTGTCTTCGTTCCACTGCATCTTCAAGTTGTGTTCTCTGTGGCAGTTACTTTTCTACTGACTTCAAATAATCTCTACAAATGTATTCAATACTTTATACAACAAGAATCAACACGCATATCTACGCACCGTCAAATCATCAAATCAACTACGAATGAGTTACGAAAACCGATTCGTCAGTTCGTGATATTTCCTTTGATGATTCGCCCAAAACCGACTTCTCTCGGAATCGCCGCACAGCGCATCGTATCGACGAATCGCATTATCCTCACTATGCAAAGATTTGTGCATCATTGCATCAAATCGACGTATCAACGCATAGTCAGTAGCGGGCTTCACACACGCGTAACTGCGAGCGTTATGAGAACCAAACAGTCAATTTAACCTAAATAAACTTTGTTGTATTACGTTAAAGCGGTCGAGCCAAAAATCCGCGTCTAAATATTTTTTTTTAATAAATAATTTCTATTCGATTCATCCATATCTTCTATATTAATATGTTATGTCGTTTGTGCGCCCTCACCTACTCTCGATTCTTGTTGCGAGCGCACACCGAATACTCTCGACTCATTTGTAATGAATTCACATGGGGTACATACTCTGCATTCATATTGATTACTCAACCGATGAATGTTAATGTAAGTGCTAATTATTGTTCATGACTGTCTGCTCTTTAGAAACTAATTTATTTTTGTGACTTAACGCATGAGTAGCATGCTGGTTTTGTCTAGTAGAGTAGTAAAAAGTGAGGTAAAACAAAAAAGCAGGTGAGAATGCTGCGAGAATGCCCAGAGCAGACGTTCCGCTGTGTATGACAGATATAGTATACTGATGATAAATGATGTTAAAATTCATATTAATCATCTAGATAAAAAAACATACCCTTAGTTCATTTTTTGCATGTTTCCAAATCAAAAATCATATTATAAATTCAAAAAATTCTGTTGAGTAAAAAATGTAACTGATATTTTTTTTTATAATCGAACCACACTATTATATAAAAAAATTGATAAATTATTCATTTAAATAACAGTTTTTCCTTGAAATATAAAGCTAGTATGACTTAAAAAACATCGTTATAGATAACTTACATTTTCTGTTAATTTGTTTAAATAAATTAGTATAATTAGTTTAAACAAATCATTTTAACGACAATTACATTCTCATTAATAATTTAAAAGTATTACTTACTTTCCAGATTGATTTAATTAATAAAAAAACTCTCATTTGTCTATATGCAGTGGCATTTTTGGGATGTAACTATTAGCGCCCACAAAAATATCTTTTGCTCTAGATTGTGTATATCCTGTAATAAAATCTTAAACAAATTTTTCAAACAAACATTGCAGTATGAAAGTGCTGCTTAAAACATTGGCTCCGTCTTGATTAAAAAAAATATTAATAATATAACTTTTATTAAAAAAATTCTTTCATCTTCATTTTTTCAAGGGTTTCGTTAAAATAATGCTTGTGCGAAAAGAACCTTCACTGCACCTGTACAATTAGATTTATTAAAAATCCGCTTTATCTCTGTAACGAATGAAGATATTAAAAAAAAATTAAATAAAAGATTCAGCTTAACATCTTAGGTATAACTTTTGTTGCAATTTTTTTTGCATTTTCATTTTTTAAAAAGTTATATTAAAAAAATAAAAACCACAGGTCACTTTGAGTGTAGAAAGTTTGCTTCATTAATAGGACTACAGATCAACTATCTGAATTTCAAATTTTATTCATCCCTTAATTGTTTCTAGATTTTGAGAAAATTTTGTGTATATTGATTGGATTATCGGTCAATTACCAAGAGTTCAATTTTGAAAGGCGAACTTCATTGATTAATGTAACAGAAGTGGTAAGCCAAACATGTACGAGTTTTACCGATAATCTCAAAATAAAGTCAAATCAACTTACGATATTAATGAGGAGTACTACACAACGTTTCAACGATAGATGCAAATTTTATGTTGCGTTATACTAAGCTATTCCCAGTACTTTCTCTAGCTTCCGGACGTCTTTTACTTCTTCAATTCTCTTTCGAAGAAATTGTTAAGTAACGAGAATTATTTTACGGCAACAAATTTGAAGGACACTGAAAAAAAATAATAAATTTGTAATAAATAAGATTGTCTAGAACTATGGACCTTGTTGGATAACATTAAGTAGTAGATTTAGGTTTCCTAAAATATTATTTGCGATTTGAAAACAGGTTTTTGAAAATAAGAGGCAATGACATTTTAATAGCGTTTATAATTTGGGCGCTAAAAGGAATTAATTTGTGCTGACAAGATTATAGCAAACAGGCGTACGAGATTCTCAGTCGCTTTTTTTCTTCGTAATATCATTGATTATTATGGTAGTATTATGTATATTTTACTCGCGATTGCCTTAGAAATACTGTAACAGTCCAGTCATTGAAAATACAGGGTGAGGCACTACCAACGAATTATTCTGTAGCGTAGCATTAAAACGATAAATAATGTAAGAAATTTTAAGGCATCGAGATTATTAGAGACCACAATTTAAAAACAATTGGATTGTACAGGGTGCTTTAGAAACACGTACCATATCAAAGTTGGGTTATTGTAAATAGAACACTCTGTATTTTTTTGTATTATAGAATTGTACGATAAAAAATAATGGTTCTTTAAGATATCTCTATACCTACTTACTTCCGTTTCGTAGATAAATTGATTTTACCTGATTTATAGACTCTACATAAAATTACAATAACTTCAAGATAAGTAAGAACAAACAACTTTCACTTACACCACTTTACTAAGAGATTTCAACATCCTTTTTGCAATATATACTATTATGTTATGATGTTCAGGGTGTTTTTAATACTACCGCATAACACTAACGACTTAAAACTGATATAACTTGCTTAAATAAATGGAACACCCTGCATTTCTGTAGCCTGTTGAAAACTGAAACTAATTACCTTTCAGTCGGTATTCGGGTTACCAACCCCTAACTCTGATAGTTTTCGAGGTATTTTAAAATTTGCTAGTTTAACAATTTGCTATGTACTGGAATCTAAGTTACCTGTGAGATATTTGCCGGTTATTTTTACCCTTTTTTTCTCATACTTAGTTTTATATATGTAATTTAAATCGATCAATTTGACAAAATCACTCGAACTTCGCTCTCGTGATTTAAAAAAAACTGTTGCTATAAATTATATACCTATTCTACATGTTTTTTTGGAATGTGGAGTGCTTAACTATCTAGCTTTTTATTATGTTAGTAGCTAAGAGTGACTGGTTCGTTAGTTAATCTTCATTTGTGAATACTTCTTTCCTCCAATTAATTCAATGATGTGGTGTATATTCCTTCTATAGTTGGAGATAAATAACAGAACTAACGTCCTTAGTTTTGCATAAAAATGCCGAAGTCTCGTCCTAACTAGCGAGGGCTTTATCAAGGGTAATTTTATTTAAATGAAGACCTTATGAAAGATCTTATAGGTCAAAAGATGATAAGTTAATCATTAAAAATACTTATGCTTGAACGATAAAACAAAGTATACAGTTTTTATTTATGAAAATAAAATTAATCTTCATAAATCTCTTGAAACGCAACGTCAGCATTTTTAAGTTAAGAGAGTGAGCTCTGTTATTTACCTCCACCTAGAAGGAATATACTTATACAGGGTGAATTACCACCAACCGGACGGAGGTTTATAGCGAAACAGTACAAGTTTAGTCATTTAGTAGCTTGCACGTTGTAAAATATTACATTTAAAAATTATTTTCAAAAATACAATATGAGCCAAAAAAGTGTGGTGCACCAAAGTTATATTTTTCTTATGGAACACTATGTATTTTATTGCGTTTTTGATTGTCCGTAAACATTAAGGTATACTTTTATAAAGATTTCCTATACCTATCTAAATACAGAGTGTTTTGAGTTACATCTACTTTTCTTAAAATATGTACTATTAAAAACTATCCAAGAAGTCATAAACAAATTTACTCTTACGTCTAAATAGTTGGATATTATCTGAATGTATTCTATAATTGAATACTAAACATCTCTTTACAGGGTGTGTAGAATTTACAGGTCAATTATTAGATCATTCAATATGTAATATGAGCCTTAACTTAAATGAAACACCTTATATTAGTTACTTTCATAACGTTAAAAGAAAGTCTTCTTTAGAATGGAATAAGGGTGTCATATGCCTAAGTGTTCAGTTGGGTCATGACGTTTTGGCGAGTCATTCTCGTTCTAAGACATTTCGACGCCACTACGCAAAGTTTTGTACCGTAGATGTTTTCGCGTCGGCTTTGTTACGTTTATCGGTTGTTAATTGTTTATTAACTTTAAATTTCTACAAACAAATCAAGATTTTTAATTTATGTTCTTATCGGAAAGAAATGTATGTGTTTAAAACTTGTATTTTTGCAGCATCCAAAGCAAGTTAATTATTTCTGAAAGGTGTGTACATGGCTTTACCAGAGGTTCTTTGGCTCAAAATAGACCGTTTGACACGAATTTACGTACAACCAAAAGTGCACCATAAGGACGTCAGAGGGCGTCAAACTTTCCAAAAAAATATTGTATATTGGGAATAACTCGAGAACGGTTTGACGAATTTTGTTCCGCTTTTGTACGCTAATTGTCTGCTTTGTCTGTGTAATGTGGACAAATTTCTGATGCCAGGAAAAGTTGCTTTCATACGAGTACTGTCAAATAAATGATAATATTTTAACAACTGTCAACGATCCGAAATCAAAATAATTCTGACAAATAAAACGAACAATTTGAAAACTTTCTTCTTTTTTGTTACATTTCGCTGTCAGAAAAAAATTAAAATCATATCCCTGCAAGGCGCATCCATGCGCTTAGAAATTCAAGTAGACTGCTAGTAGGCTATGATCCATTTAAAATACCGCACATATTACATATTGAATGATGTAATAATTAACTTGTAAATTTTGAACACCCCATAAAGAGATCGTTAATACTCAATTATGTAATACATTCATCTAAACGTAAGACTAAATTTGTTATGATTTGTAGGATTAGAAGGTATTGATTTTTTTTAATCCTTCATATTTTAAGATTAGCTGACTTAACTCTATATTAGGTATTGAGAACCTTTATAAAAGTATTTGGATGCGCCTCACCTTTTGGGACATACTGTAAGTTTCAAAATAATTTTAAAATGCTACTAAAATAACAAAACTTGTAAAACTCTTACAGTTTTGCTATAAACCTCCGTCCCGTTGGTGGTAATTCCCCTGTATACACGTCATTAGTTAATCTTATTTTAGTAATAAAGTTTGTAAAATATTCTTTACATTATTAATGTCCCTCTTAAAATTGACAATGTTTTGTGATTTTGTAAACCTTGATGTAGATGATTTCTAGATAAAGCTTTTTTAATAAAACGGTTCAATATCAAGAGAGAGAGAGAGAGAAAACGCGAACGTGTTGACACATCCGTTTTATATAATTTTATAGATGTAGATCATTTGTATTTCATTTTTGCAAAATTCATAAACATATTACTTAAGACAAAAATCATTGCACACTGCACACTTGATAGAATACTTCTGGGACAGTATAGGCTTCCGTCTTTTCGTCGTTTCTTTATTACTTTTCTAATTATTTTCAATTTGGTTATTTTTTTCATTTGTAGGATGTTTTTATTTACTATGTACAACATTTTATTTGATAAATTAAAATAAAACATAATTTCAATTGTAAAAAATCATTATTTTGGTAAAGATTAAAAAAACTTAAATCTATAACATTATGATTCGTTAGGACAACACACGCCAGCAAATCTAAAATAAAATCATTTTAAAGAAATCGAATATTATAGAAAGAAAATTCTTACTCGTTTTTCAAGATGCAAATGTGATTAAAGAAATCTTCAGCTTTTTGAAGCATTGAATGTACTTGAGAGCATTCGTGCAATAGACTACAATGTCCTTCTTGGTTTAGTGGAGTTTTTGAACAAGCAACGACTTCCGTAATGGTCTCGTTAAATCCTAGTTTGTATGTGCCTAAATGATAAAAGTTATAGTTGCCGAACATTGATAATAATGTTCAATATACCGGTTGGTGCTTTAATAGACAAATCTGACAGTACGTCCTTCAACCATGGTAGAGAGTCCATTAACATATCTAGTGTTGATCTTTCAATGATGGTTGGATGAATTGGTTCATTCGTTAGTAATGGTTCTATATCAAACTCTAGTGTGAAATTGTTCAAATTAGTTGAATATATTTAAAATATTGTTTGGTTTACCAATTTCAAAAGCAACAGGCGCTGAAAACGCAAATCCTCCTCCGCCGGCAGCAAACCCTACGGCAACTCTATTACTATGGTAGCCTATAAAGCAATGTTTATTAGCACAATCTAGCCAAACCGTTAAAAACTTATTACCTGGTGTATAATGGTGTTGATAAAGGAAATTTAGCTTGTGTAAAAGCGAAATTATCACGTTCTTTTGTCGCTTCTTCTGTATTTACAGAATTTGTATCGTTCGGCTTTACAACTACTAAAGAACTTACAGGTGTTACAAATTCGTATTTAAGAGCTAATTCTAAAGCTTTCTTCTTTAACTCATCTTGTTTATCTTTTGATTCTTCTTTTTTTTCCAACATTTGAGATATTGTTAAGTATGCCCATAAACGCTCTACATTGGAAATAGAATTTGATACAACTGGTTTGAGAGTGAGTTTTCCGTCTCTTCCTATACCATCAATGCTCGGCAACGGAGTTACAGTACCTAGAAATATACTTATAAGTGTAGATTCACACAATCTCACACAATATTACCACACCATCCGGCGACTACGATTTCTGATCCGCCGAAGTGAATAGGAAAGACAGTTTTGGTGAGACTGGTAATTGTTGGCTCGTATTTGAAGGTAACGTCTGATAGTAAAGGTGATGAAATTTGTTTGTAAAAATCTTGCAATTGTAAAGAAGCATCGGCTGCTTCGTAAATGTGCCTCGAAAATCCAGAGTTGCGCAGAGACAACTTTTTCAAAAAGTTTTTATCTGCGCCTTCGCCGAAAGATAAAGCAAAAATAGGAGCTTTTCTTGGTCCGGAGTTGAATTCACTGGTCTGTAAAGTATCAAAATTATTGGAGTTCATCAAAAAGGGGTTGTATTACTTTGGTCGTAATATCTTCGGTTGAATAGTCTGTTGGTTCTCCATCGGTCAAAAATATTACAATGGGTTGTCGTTTAATTTTGTTGTTTTTGTCTGGTTCTTTCCACTTCAATTAAATGTAAACCGACTTCTAAACCCTTGTACATATCGGTTGATCCATCAGAATTTAGTTGATTAATTGCATCTTTGCTTTTCTTATGTTATCGGCATTTGCAGAGTATGCTCGTGGGAAACTGCCATTCTAAAATCATTTAAAAATAAGTAGCGTTTAATCAATAAATCAAATAAACTTACTAATAAACTGACGGTTTCTGTGTTTGGTTCCTCGGAGTAGTAGTACCAGTTATTCGAGTTTGGATACCACACACTAGCTGAATGATTATTTAAATCCCAAATTTTAGCGTTAGAGTTAAATTCGACTATGTTAAACGAGTCCTCTTCTTTAAGTTGTTCCAAAATTTTAATCATTGCTTCTTTAAGTTGTTGAATTTTTTGACCCCACATACTTCCACTTGTGTCTAATATGAAAACCACTTGTTTTGGAAGAGGTTTTAATTCAGCTGGTGCAAAGAAGTGCACGAAGTATCCGTCATGAACTAAAACTTCACCTCCATTATGATCTCTCTCAACGTCATATTGGACAACAAATTGTCCTGCTAAGCCGTCATCTTCTTTGGTGCCAAAAAGATGTGCCAGTTGTTTTTGTCGTTCTAAGTTGGGACTAAACCTTACCGTGGCAGCGGTTTCATTGAAAACTTCAATATCAGCTCGAGGATCTAGTTCAGTTTTGTCTGGGTCGAATTTCGTTTCGGAACGTAACGGTGGAGCTTTGAGGTTAATTATTTTGGCAGTTTCGGCGATTACTACTTCGACGCTAAGGACTTCGACTGGTTGACCTGGATGGATGTTGACAACTTGTTCATAGCGGCCGTCTTGTCGGTTTAAAAGTTGTTCGTAACTTAAATAAAATGCTGCTTTTTTCTGTGGTTCTACGTTGACGTTTACTGTGAAGCGATTGGAGTCTCGTGCACTTACTGCTACGTGTGCTGCAGATTGTCCACTAGAAATTGCCTGAAAGTGTTTAGATTATTAATAGGCTTTCAAAAGTAAAATACACGAAGAATTAATTACCTGCTCGTACTCGCGTTTAGCTTCTTCTTTTTCTTTGACATAAGCGGTGTAATTCTTGCCATCTACTTCCATGATGAATCCAGAAATGTAAGCAGTTTCAGGTAAAACAATGTTAAACACAGCTTCTTGAGCTTTGTCGGCATAATTTCTCACTTTACTTGTTACAGAAGTGTGAGAAAAACGATTTTTAATGTTCGACACTATACGCATCTCGTAAATCTGTGGCACATTTTGTGTCGTTTGTGGTTTGCCCTGAAACGTTCTTATTATTACTAGTTATTGTGACAGATTTGTCGCTACTTACTTCTTTTCCTGGCACGGACTCTGTAGAACTGACTATCATAGCTTGATCTCCATCCAAAGGAGCAGATAGCACGGCATCAATTAAGAACAGTAATAGTAAGCTAATAGGTAAACGCATTTTTACCGTTTCAATTGCACAGTACAAATGCGTCCAAATTACTCAAGAGTTCAAATACAAATGTCAAAGTCAATAATTATTAATGATAGGTGACGGGATAACCCATAAACCTGATAATTTAAAGAAAATTAAATTAAATTTTACGATAAGCACAACTAACAACACTCAACGTTTCAATGCGAATTTTATATATGCCTAATAATATAAGCCATTCCCACTACTTTATAACCGTTTATAACGTATTTCCCAAAATTATTTTTTCTTCTTAATGTGCGCACTTTTCTCGTTCAAGGAATATTGTTAAGTACGCTACGACAATTATTTTTATTATAACTAGTTTGAAGGTCGCCGAAATAAGTTTGTAAACATTACCAGTTGTTAGTTCAAATTTGTAATAAATTAGCATGGAAAGAACTTGTGACCTTATATATGTATATCGTTAAGTAAAAGACTACTAATTGATTGAATTTGCTATATTAAAACAGACATTTATTTAAATAAAAGCAATTGCGTGTTAATCGCATTTGCATTAGGATACCAAAAATATTAGGATTTTATGTTTAAATACATTGTTTGCCAGTTTATGGTAATTACAAGGCCGTGACTGCAGCACTAATTGGTCTATCAGTTTATTTTCTACTTTATGACTAATGTATTAATTGAAAGGCACGCGGATGCGCTATTATTTAAAAAAAACGTTGGGTTTTTGAATATCCGAAAGATAATTTTTCATAATGATTACGTAAATGAAGATATTTTTTATTGTTAGGATTCATTTAGGTGAGCTTTGTGCTGCTGACCATGGGATAATTGCTAATTACAGATTAACCTACCTATAGCTTCAAGCAAAATCTTACAAATTACTACTATCGCATTCCTCTAAAGGTGTATATCGCATTTTTGTTCTTGTAATTTCTCTTAACGTCCCAGGAAATTAATTAAATCGCCCCTGTTCTCATTCATCCAAGAGTAAAGTGTAACGTTTCTTTGAAAATGGTGTTCTTCCGAATATTCGTATTCACTCATCCAACAAGTTGGATGCAAACAGATTTTTGTGAAACTCACGGTTGATGATTGCATTTTATAATATCTAATGTTAGACGAACATTTCATCCATATTAAAAATCTAAAGTATTTTGTAGACATCCTTGTGTTAATCCCCCACTGTCCTCATATTTGTGAATTAGATTCTCATTCTCAAAGTATTGTAAACAAACCGTGTGGTTTTAGTTAAGGTTCTATTTATTCAAAATTCAAAGGAGTTGCAAATATCACGAAATAGTTTAAACAAAAGTAGCGGTGTGTGAAGATTTGCTTGATTGTTACCTAACCACTACTCCATGGTCATATTGTTCCTAAGAATCAGCATATGTTTTCGGACCTGTTCATCAAGACCTTCGTGGGTACTAAGAAAGAGCAGCAAAGCAAAATTTTCGAATATACAATCACACATCAATATAGGGCACACAACAAACATTTTACAAAATAATTTTGTTGGCATGTATAAGTTTTGGAAACTTTCCTAAAACTTGAAGGAAATGCTTTGCCAAGACGAACCAATACATAATTGCACACGGTTTCATCACCATACTATACGAAGGTTTTTGAAGACAGAATTTTATTAGAGTTTTGATATTATATCAGTAGTGGTTTCCGAGAAGGTTAAGTTCAAATATAATAATACCATAAATAAATGAGACACTTCCGGTTATATTGGAATTGGAGTATATTTTGCTTATTTTAAAATGAAACTAGTATTTTTCATTTTATTTTAGAACTTTGCGGTAAATTTTAGATAGAATACCATATGTTATACCTAAATTTAACCAAACTGTGGGACTCCTAGTACTGGCGAGAGAAGATTAAAACACCATGTCTAGTCTTTTGCGTCTGGCCATCGCTACTCAAAACATCAGCAAGATAGACATGGTATTTTAATCATCTATCACCAGTACTACTCTTACAAAAGAGGTTCCACAGTTTGGGAATATTTACAATTAAAATAATATATAGGATATCTAGAAACAATCAACTAAAATTAACCATTATTGAAATATTTTCATATTTTTCCATAGTGTTAAGTATTGTAAGTTTTATATTATTATACTACAGGTAAATACAATAAGTAGAGCACTATAAAATAAATATCTCGTCTATGGAAGCTGAGTCAGGAACCGTTCCAAAGACACTTAAGACATTTGCCCTTTGGATAGCTTAGCTAATACGTTGCACGAGATAATAAGTAGCACAAGGGTGTCCAGACGTATTCGCTATCAGTTTTCCAAGGTCAGCTATGAACGAGATAGAGCCCTTGCTAAATGGACTAAAAGTTTCGACAGCAAAAGCTACAAAGCCATGTTATAAGGAGGTAGTATATCCGTGCTAATACATTCCATATAAGAGCTTTACCGTTTCGGCAAGGAATAAGCGTCAAATCATCGGGTCAAATCATCTGGTTTAAGTTGGTGTGTCTGCTGATTCGCCTAGCACCTTTGATACAAGAAAAACCGTGAATACAGTTTTCTTTGACCATGACTCTATAACAGCAAATATGAGGTTGACATACTTGAGTTCTAAGACGTAAGGCTAAAGAAACACGTTTGGGCTAGTAAGTGTTAAGTCAAGTACTGGAGAATTTGTTTGAAGTTGCTAACAACAACCGAGTTTTTTGTAAAGCTGTTTTTGGTGATGATAATGTCCCAATTCTTTTGTAGACGTGGTTCCACTGGAGTGTCAATGAGATTCTATTCTGCCAACTAAAACATCCTGCTTGTAGCAAATGTCTAAATCATCTGATTTAAGGATTTGTCCAACTAAACATTCCCATTCGAAACAGGACGAGAGAAAGGCTGGGAAGGACATAGCGCACTAGGAACGTGTACCAAGTCCGCCAAAGTGTACAAGAAGAGAAACTTGCTTTCAAGTATTGTCATTAAACTGAATATTAAGAACTGATAAAAGAGTTGTTTGTATGATGAAGTCAAAACACGATCAAGGAGACGCATCAGTTCATAAATTTTAGCGGACAGGGTAGATGGAATTCCATGCTCAAAAACAGGCGCTCTAAGTAAATAGAAACTTTCTAGATCTAGTAGTTCGACGAAAGGGCAAGTTTGATCAAAGCCTCAATGATAATATCTTGTCTCTCAGTAGAAATCTCGCTTGGGATAAACAATTTACATTTAGCTTGATTAATTTCCAATCTCAAATGTTTAAATTTTTCCGTTATGGAAAGAAAGTCACTTAGAACCGTGTCTGCCTTGCCGCCCAGTGTGCCGTCATCAAGCAACCAAATGTGAATATCCGAGAGCAATCATTCATTAATGGGACGGATTGTTGAATTGAATATTGCTGGATAAGCGGGATTTCTTTGTTGGCAGTTTTTTCGGATAGGATAACTTTACCCTTATATCAGAGAAATGTAAGATTCTCGTAGCATTTCAGCAGGAAAGGGTAAAATGAAGGGATTTTGAGTTTCACGCAATTTAGCATGGATTCCCCATCGATGCTGTTGAAAGCATTCTACACGTCAATTTTTAAAATTGCTTTAGGATAGGAAGTTTTAAGGAAAGTTAGTGTTGCATGAATTGCTGCTTCACATCCTTTACGCAATTTAAAGCCAAATTGCGTTGGGGAACAGTGTGGCACTAAGACTTCTCGTATTGGTTGGCATCTAAGTTTGGTGATCAAACGGCAAAAAGTGGATCCAATAGCAATAGGACGTATAAGTTTTCTTTACGAAGAAACATGGAGGACTTTATAAGCACATGCTAAAAAGATCACCCCAAACAGATAAGCGGTTTTCACTTATGCACCGAGAAAGTACTCCGTCAAGTTTGGAGACAACTTTTATTCTAGCACCCCAAGGGATTTGTCTCAGTATTTTGTACTTGGCTTGAAGTTTAGCCTAAATGGGCCGGGTTAAAATCATTGATGGCTGTGGCTGCAGGTAATATATGGACTGACAACCAGTATGACGTCTTTTCATGTGTATTCTAAGGCCTCGCTTGTCATTGAAAACTTTTTGTGGTTTGCTTGGAATTAGTAGACATTCTGGACACAAGATTAAGCCAGGTTTGGTGGTGACATTAATTTTTGAGGGGGTGAGTAGGGTCGCAAAAGAGCATTTTGTACAAAATCGGTTTTTGTCTTTACTTGAGATGGTAAGCTGGAGACATTGGACGATGATATGTTAATTTTTAAAGGCACTTCATTAATTAAATAAAAGGTTGCTATTTTTAATTAATAATTTAACTTTAAACTTGAATAACTAGATCTTCCTAAATGAAACGGTATATTTTGCGTTCTACCATTACTATTAAAGTACGCTTGTCTACAAAAATAAAACCTATGGCTTGAGGCGTTTACAATTATTTTTTTGATATTCTAACTACATTATTCTAGGTAGAAGCATCAATGGTAGAAGTTTATGCTAATCGCAAACACCTGCAAGGATATTGTTATGCGGGTATACATTGAGTAATACCATTGTAATACGTAAATAATTAAAATTGATTAGCTTTTGTTTCTTAAAAAAATATTAATTTGAATGACCATCTACATGTAAATGTTAATACGTACAACCATAATCAAGAATTTCTAAAAAATCTACAATTTTATTAAGAACCAAAACAAATTCTAGTCTATTTTTTTCCTTATTGTTTGAAGCTTGATTGTTACCGATTTGAACGTAAAAACAACACCTTGACTATAAATAATTGGTGTTAAAAAATTATGTAAAAATGAAAGGTGTTGGACTAAATTGTTTTGTAAGCATAAAAGCGTTTTAAATAATTATTGTAATTGTGCTTGTTGACTGTCTTCAGTTACTTTTAGAATTTTGTTTTAAATAGTTACAAAACAATCATTCATAGTGCTTTAAATTGTAAGGATGTCCAAACTATGTACTTTTTTTAAAAATATATTTCAAAACTTAGCTTTATTTTTTATCTCCGGTCGTACGCATTATGGAGATATAGTATAGCTGTTTTTAAAATGTGGTGTTTACGGCCGGTGTCAGACCATAATTTTTTTGTTCAATTAATATCTACTGACTCTAATTAGTCGAAGAAAGTAAAAAGAATGAGATGCAAAATTTTTGGCATACCTATGACATTGCATTTGATCAAATGACGAAGTAAGTGATATGTGAAAGTTGGGCGTCGCGTCGTTTAAAAATCAATATGGTGATGCATCTAAATGTTGATTTTGTAAACGTCCGTCGCTGGGTAATACGTCCAACATTTTCGCCTTTTGTGTTTAGTAACTGTATAATTGGGTGATTTCATAACTAGGATTTGATAAAAAACATAATCTTCCACAGACCTATTTTTTTCATTGCGTATGAAAAAGAATGAAACGAATGATAAAAATAAATTGTGGGTCAAATATATTAAAAATAAGCCAACGTTCAATTTTAAGTTCAGGTTAATCTCAAATTTTACCAATCAGAATGATAAACTTAAAGCTGACTTTAGCCTAAAATTATTTTAAAAGTGATTTGAAATATCATATTGCAAACACACTATGCGTTTATTTACGGAATTTTGTATAATAGTTTACAAATATTGTTAATTAAATATATTCCTCATTTATAAAGCAAATATATGCACTTATATCTGTCCGAATAGTGTTTGAAGGAGCAAAAATCACTGATTACCCGAAAGTTTATGGATTATCCCAAAATTTCTCAACTACCTTGGGAAAACGGATAAGATATTAGTGACTAACGTGAAAAAAGTATTTTAATATTATTTTTGTATTTCAATTATGTAGTAATAAGAGTAATTACTACAATTTAAATTCAAACAGAATAAAAGCTATAAACCAATACAAAAGAAAATAAAATATTAAATTATTTCAACAATAAGAAAATTATTTGCTGCAGTTGGGATATATGATTCATTCAATCTGATTTTACTTTAATCAATATTATTTTGAAAAATAATATCCAAATATTTTTCTTAGTTTCGTTTGAATTGAAATTGAAACAATTAAAATTATCTACATACTGGAAATACAGGAATTTTTAAACATTTACCATATTAGTGGGTTAAAGCATTAAAATGTTGCGAAAAACGCGTAATATACGAGGTGCATTCGAAAATTTGATTTTGAGTCAAGAGTAAAGTGCTCTTAATTCTGTAAATATCAAAAAATGTTATTTGAAAAAATTGTTCACCATTAAAAACATTTTTGGTGCAAAGTTTTTTTGATTTATTGTTGACACCAAAAATTGCTCAAAACAAGCCAGTATCTTAAGAAGAATATCATTTTCTATAATATTGAGGCACTAAACATCAAAATTAATTTACATTTATGTATGATGTCTATCCAGCAACAGGCACAGTTCGATTCTTCTTATTGAAAATTGGAAAAAATTAAAATTTGTCCTAGATGGCCGCGACTTTAAATCTTGATGTTTTTTTTAATGAAGAACATGTTTTGCAAATAAATTTTTTTGATATTTACTGAAATAAGGGACTTTACTCTTGACTCAAAATCAAATTTTCGAATGCACTTCGTATATTACGCGTGTTTCGCCACATTGTGTTGGTGCATTTTTAGCTTTAGAGGATGCACAAACTTTTATAAAGAATAACTTTTTATTGAAAAACCCATAATAAAGAAGTTTCCCATTTGGTGCGGACTTTGGGGATGACACTGTATGTACCGGGTGACTCAATAAGACTGTTCTTCGGCCATATCTCGGGAACCGTTCGTCGTATAACTTTGGTGTAAAAAAATATTAGGTAAATCGGCCATGAAGAATCGCAGGAAAATATTTTCAAGTTTTAAAAATGACCACCAGAGGGAGTAACAGCCATCTTAAATTTTTAAATTGCATTTTCTATAAATTTCGCATAATAAACAAAACATTTTTTCACATTTGTAAAGAGAACCAGTTTTTCTATCATTTTCGTAAAAACAAAAGTTCAGTTATTTCAAAAACAAAGATGGCGGGGGGGGTGTTCAATTGTTTTTGTAATAACCTGCTTTAATTTCTTAACGGTTAGACCGATTTTAACAAATTTGGTATCGTTGAAAACAGCATTCCTTAAGCAATAAGAATCAATACAGTAAAAATATAGTTAATTTTGTTGAATTCTTCTCCGCCAGGGGGCTAGTTTTCATGATCCAAATTAAAAAAAAATCAAAAAAATCAAATAGAATGATATGACTTTTTCTTTATGATAAAGTAGCCAAATAACATCCAAATAGGCCAGTGAAAACCATTTTTCAAAATCTCGTTCCTAACCTCAAATATTGGGAAAATGAGAATAATGGATGTTTGAAGATCGAGGACCCCGCGGTAAATTTTCTAAAACTATTAAAAATTTAGCACAAAATAAATAAGATGTTAAAGAGACTATTGTGAGTCTAAATATAATTAATTTAGGTATTATTTAAAAAGTATATATCATCAGAACATTCATGTTGCTCCAAAGGGACTAAACGCATTTTGAACTTATTGTCACTTTAATATTACTCTCGTAATTCTAACCTTTAATTTAAAAATGTAAGCCTAAACACCTAAATAGGTATAGGGGAACGTGGGGGAATATCGACTGACGGGGAATATCGATCACATTCAAATCTCAGAAATTTGGCACCATAGCACCCCACTACTACATCCTACCAACAGACCAGTTCGTCGTAATAGCATGAATCATGTTTAGTTGAGAGTTAGAGTGGGAACTGAGCGTTCATGTTCTATTGTCTAATTATATACGCTGTGTTGTAATATTTTCGCCATCGTTAATAAGGTAAGTTATTGAATTTATTACAAATAAAATGGATTTTATGACTTGACTGGAATTGGTAGGGGACTGCGTATATTATGTGTTGGATTTAAATCATTCTTTCAACGTTTAAGGTTGGTAATGAATTAAAAGTAGTGATGTGTTTGCGGGGTAAAATCAACCAAAGCGGTCGATATTACCCGAAACAAACTAAAGCGGTCGATATTACCCGAAAAAGGAATTATTTTTTTTTCTTTTCAGATGCCAAGAAAATATATTCGAAGAACTATGCGGAGCTCATGGGATGAAAATTCCTTAAAAAGAGCAATTGCTGAAATTACAAAAAAAAATATTTCTATTAGAGCTGCAGCCAGAATGTTTCAAGTACCCTATACCACTTTACAGGACAGACTTAGAGGGAGATTTGAACAAAAAAATTGTACTGGGTAGAAAACCAATTTTCCAGTAGAGCAGGAAAAAGAAATTGCTTCTACAATTTTGTCAATGTCTAAACAGTTTTATGGGTTGACAGCCGAAAGTATCCGTTCTCTGGTATTTCGATTTGCAGAATTAAACAACGTAGTGCACCGTTTCAATAAAGAAAAAGATGTGTGGCAAAGACTGGCTGTATTCTTTTATGGCTCGAAATCCTGAACTTGCATTCCGAAAACCGGAAGCCACGAGTATTAATAGAGTAACTGGATTTAATAAAATAGAAATTGACATATTTTTAATAATTTGGAATCACTCTACAATATCCACAAATTTGAAAGTCATAGAATATATAATGTTGACGAAACTGGCGTCACGAATGTCCACAATCCAGGTCGCATAGTGGCAAAGAAAGGAGAGAAACAGGTGGGAGCTATTACTAGTGGAGAAAGAGGCCAAACGACAACTATTGTTTGCTGTCTAAACGCATCCGGTCAATATATCCCTCCAATGTTCATTTTTAAAAGAAAGAGGATGAAGGAAGGGCTAGATAGAAATGGACCGATTGGAGCCTTATATAGGTGTTCAGAATCAGGGTGGATCACCGAAGAGCTGTTCACAGAATGGTTGAAGCATTTTGCAAGATTTTCTCATCCCATCCAGACAAACCTGTTCTTTTACTCCTTGATAATCACTCGACACACTGTAGTTTATCTTCCTACAATTTTTGTAAATCTTCAGGGATAATCATGCTATCTATTCCACCCCACACGTCGCATCGTATCCAGCCATTAGATGTTACATTCTATAAGCCACTGAAAACTGCATATCATCAAGAATGCGACAAATACATAAGAACAAAAATTATGAGAAGATCAACCAAACAGACATAGCTGAACTTTTGCGAATGCTTACAATAGGGCAGCGACTATTGAAAAAGGAGTAAACGGGTTTAAAGTGACAGGAATATGTCCTGTTAATAGACATATCTTTAGCGAGGAAGAGTATGCACCCATAGGAGAGAAGACCGATGAAAGAGAAAATAATGATCATCCTATAGAGCACCGAACACCTTCGCTTTCGGAATCTAATGCTACAGTTTTACAGAAGTTAAATAGTAAGTCCTCCCCAGTACACTTGGTCGAACTTCTTCACCCAAACCAGGACCTAGTGGATTGGGTTCCAAAAAACTGAAGCCTTCTCTTCACTTTGATTCCGAATCATCAAACTCTAGCCTTAGCCTGGAAGAAATTTTTGAGGACAACTTAACCGATGATGAAGATAAAACCATAAAAGTGATTGAAAAAACTATTAATGTGTCATTTAAAGACCTATGTCCCAGGCCAGTCTTGCAACCAAAACCTCAAATAGAAAAAGCAACATTCTGCATTGTTAACTGCTACACCATTAAAAGAGGAATTGGAGAAAAAGAAGAAAAAAACAAAAAAAACTAAATCACGAAAAATTGAAGAATGCAAAAAGAATATCAATACTACTGCTAAACTGAAAAATAAAAGACACCAGTTAACGTTACAGAAAGAGAAAATAAAACACGATATTTGCTCTGTTTGTCAAGAATTTGGATCTAATAACGAGATTTGGTGGCTATGTCGTTCATGCGGTTCATGGGCCCATTCTAAATGTACTGGTGCAGGCAAAGCATCCGAATATATGTGTGAAGACTGTGTCTAATGTTACCTACTTTCTTTTTAATAAAAAGTTGTAAAGAAGATTAGCATTTTCTTTTTAATAACATCGGTCGATTTTGCCCTATTGATCAGTATTACCCCACGGATCAGTCGATTTTACCCTCTTGATCGATTTTACCCAATTTTTTCGGTAATTTTTAAAACTTCAATTTAAAATATATTTTTCATTTTTATCAACTTTTATTATCACACTGGATATACTAACAAGCATCTACACAAATATGTGAATTTTTTTAACGATGCCTGAGCCTACAATCAGCAAAAGTTCTTAAGTAGTCGATATTCCCCCACGTTCCCCTACTACATCCGAATTCGAATATTTTAGACCATATATTTTGGAACCGTTTACAAAGATTCTTTGTAAAATTTAATGCCCCAAATCTAGTACTTTGCGTAAAGTTGTAAGCTGTTTTTTTTGCAATATGGTGCGTGGTCTTGGAAAAAAGAAAGATAGGTAGGTAGTTCAGTTCATCTTTGCCAAAAAATATAATATATTTGAAAATTAAAAAGTATAAGGTATAACTCTTTAATCGCAATAATGAAAAACAAAGTAAGTCTTGGCTTGGTTTTAAAGTAAAGTAAAAGCATCCTACACTTTAGGCCTTGGAAAATTAAACAAATGCAACACGATGCATTATAAAATGACAGTCGTAATTTTGTAAATTATTTTGTTGTGTTTACATTCAGAAAGTGCAGTTTTTGAATTTGTAATCTTTTTAAAATGCCGATTTCTAACCAAGAAGCATTTAATCGCTGCTCGCACCTTCTATTTGCGCTATCCAAATCGACCGCGATACCGTCGCCGCGTGTTTGTGCGTTTAGCCCAGCGCCTGTTAACAACGGGTAGCATCCGTAGACCTGTCATGAATCGGAGAAATAGACAAAATAACGAACAAAATGTTATTAATATCCTGGCATCTACAGAAATCAATCCCCAAATCAGTACTAGAGAAATTTCTCGAGACTTGGGTATTCTTCAAAGTACGGTTCATCGCATTATTCCAACCCAGAGGTATGTAAGAGGTATATCTCTTTTTATAAAGTTTAATCTATTTTACACTCAAATTATAAACTCCCATGTTTTTACATTTTTGCTATTTTAGGCTACACCCCTACCATATCAACTTACACCAAGACCTTACTCTTTCGGATTTCGACGGAAGGATAGATTTTTGCCACTGGCTATTAAACATGGTAGTAGAAGCCACTTTCGGTAGTAATGGACAATTGAACTTACATAATGCGCACTTTTGGGCCCGAAATAATTCGCGCTGGTTTGAAGAAGTCCAGCATCAAAGGAGATATAGTGTAAATGTTTGGTGTGGGATAATTGGAGGGCGGGTTGTTGGTCCGTTTATTTTGGACGGAGCATTAAATGGTCGAACATACCTACATTTCTTAGAAAATGTTCTTCCAATTTTAATGGATGATATTCTGCTGGACGTCCGCCAAAATATGTTTTTCCAGCATGATGGTTGTCCCGCCTATTATGCCCTTGCTGTTCGCCAGTATTTAGATGCCATCTTCTCTAACTGTTGGATCGGAAGAGGAAGCATGTTCCCTTGGCCTCCAAGGCAAGTTTTTATAATGTTATTCGCCGTAAAATTGCTTTAGTATTTAATACAAGAATTTTTGGATGTTGCATTTTGGAATGATTGTGTTTATAATTGCGCACATATTAAAACTTATTAAATATTTCAAAGTCTCCCGATTTAACCTGCCTTGATTTTTTTCTCTGGGGAAGAATTAAGGATATAGTCTTAGCAACAAGGCCAACTTCCCGGGAGGATATGATTGCAAGAATCAGGAATGCCATCTTGAACATCCCAAGAGCTGAAATTGAGAATGCTGTTCTTTCAACACATCAGCTTCTTCAGATGGTCATCCAAAATAACGGAGGCCATTTTGAACACCTGGGTCGCCATTAGGTTCCTTTTTTTCCTTTATGGTTTTTATTAAAAACGGTTCTTTTTAGAACCACAGACCATTTCATAAAAAGAATTCCGTAAAGTAACTATATTATACCTACTAAAATCTTTGTAAATAGTTCCAAAATTGATGGTCTAGCATATTCGAATTCGTATATAGTATACCTATTTAGGTTTTTAGGCTTATTTTTTAAATTAAAGGTTAGAATTACGAGAGTAATATTAAAGTGACAATAAGTTTAAAATGCGTTTAGTCCCTTTGGAGCAACATGAATGTTCTGATGATATATTTTTTTAAATAATACCTAAATTAATTCTATTTAGACTCACAATTGTCTCTTTAACATCTTATTTATTTTATGATAAATTTTTAATAGTTTTAGAGAATTTACCCCGCGGTCCTCAATCTTCAAACAACCATTATTCTCATTTTCCCAATATTTGAGATTAGGAACGAGATTTTGAAAAATGGTTTTCACTGGCCTATTTGGATGTTATTTGGCTACTTTATCATAAAAAAAGTCATATCATTCTATTTGATTTTTTTGATTTTTTTTAATTTGGATCATGAAAACTAGCCCCCTGGCGGAGAAGGATTCAACTAAATTAACTATATTTTTACTATATTGATTCTTATTGCTTAAGGAATGCTGTTTTCAACGATACCAAATTTGTTAAAATCGGTCAAACCGTTAAGAAGTTAAAGCAGGTTATTGCAAAAACAATTGAACACCCCCCCGCCATCTTTGTTTTTGAAATAACTGAACTTTTGTTTTTACAAAAATGATAGATACACTGTAAAGAGATTAACGTAATTAAGTGTAAAAGTGTTCTATTTATGACGTATTTTAGGGACGGTCAATGAGTATTAGTTAAAAGAATTATGAAATAATACAGGGTGCATCATGACGAGATTCCATTAGAAGTTTATGGGGAAGAAGTCTGAAAATTTTTATGATTAGGTTTCAACATAAGCTCTATCTGAAAAAAAATTTGACTTCTTGTTAGCGCTTCCGGTTGTACCTGAAGTAACCATCAATTTTGTTTTTTTCAAATATAACGCAGTATATAATTTTATATTTTCAAATTTTACGTTCAATTTTAAGCATTATTCTTTTTTTCGAATTATTCATGTATTTGAAAAGAAAATCACATATGAATCACATTTTTCAATCCAATGTGACACCAAGTCAATCAAGAACTCAAACAAATTAGGGATTCATCCAAATTCTGGAAATGTGTAAATCTTAATATCCCTTCTACGATTATTTCTAATGACATTAAAATTAGCGGATCGGCTAACGGAGTACAGGCCTTTGCTGACTTTTTCAACAAAGTTTATCAGAATTCCACTGCGTTTGATATTTTCGCAGATATAACTTACCTTTTTAACATCGATTTCCAACGAGAATATTTGTGTAGCTCCTTCTCTTCCGGACCTGACAACATTCCCAACTTTATTTTTAAGGATTGTATTTCTGTTTTTGCTAATCCACTTTCTTTCATTTTTAATTTATTCTTTAGTATTTCTTATTTTCCTTATATCTGTTAACAAGCACAAATATGTCTAATTTTTAAGTCAGGAATTCGCCACGACATCAGCAATTACCGACCCATCGCCTTGCTAAATACTTTTGCAAAATCTTTGAGATTTGTTTACATAGCTCCATATCACCTTTAATAGCTAATCTAATGTCACCCAAGCGACATGGGTTTCTTAAAGGCAGATGATCTATTACTAATCTTACCGGTTTCTCTAATTATGTAGCAAATATTGTAAATTTAAAATGACAGGTCGACGTCATTTACACCGATTTCTCTAAAGAATGAGAAAATGAACAGATGAAAGAGATAATTGCTATGGAAGAAAAGAAAATTGTTGTCTTTGGTCTAGAAGAAATGCAAAATGAAAATGAATAAAACCAACAAAACAGATAAAAGAAGTAATAATAATAAAAGAAGAACTGGAGTAGAAATTGAGCCAAAGAAGGATATAATGGAGATTAAAAGACTAGGAAGAAAAGAAAATAATAAAACTAGACCAACACTTATAGAATTATGGAATGAAAATAGAAAGTACGAAATACTCAAGGCAGCCAGCAACCTAAAAAATACCCCATAGAGAATAGGAGAATAAGTGAAAATTACTCGAAGGATACTCAAACACAGAGAAAACAATTTACAAAATATATAGTAGAAGCAAGGAACCAAGGCAAAAAGGCAATATTAAGATTTAATAGACTGATAATAGATTATAAAGCATATACCCCAGAGGACATTGAAAAGTAAAAAGATCAAAACAATAATGAAACCGAAACAAAACGGACAGACATTTCCCAAAAAAACGAATGTACACCAACGAACGGAGAAATTCGAAGATACTGACACGGCAAACGAACCAGGATAAGGAAAAGGATTCAGCAAACAACACAATATATAATAAAAAAATGGATTATCGCAACATGGAATGTAACCACCCCAACAAAGAAGGATATGAAAATAATTTAAAAAATGGAAGAATTTGGTATATGTGAAACAAAAATAATAGGACAGGGAATCAAAAGGTTAGGGAAGTATTTTTTTGGTGTCCCAACAGAAAATAGAGCAAAAGACTGAGTGGGAATAATAATTACAGAAGACTTAAACAAAAAAAATCACAAATCATAAAAACACATCGTTCCGAATAGTATCGATTACTTTAGAATTAAAAGAAAAAGTGACGGTACTACAAATACAAGCACCAGTACAGGGCTCAGGCAAAGAAACAATGTCAAAATATTATGAATTACTACAAGATAGAATATGAGAAGCATAGAATATAACAGACAAATTAATAGTTATGGGAGATTGGAACGCCAGAGTGGGAAATAATAGGCACAAGGGAATGGGATATGGCGAAAAGGAATTAAATAAAATGAAAAGAAAATGTTAGAATTTTGTATAATAAATAACCTTAAAATTGGGAATTCCTTTTGGCAGGTACCGTTAGAAGACCGGTATACATTTATCGCTGAAAAGAGAAATGCGAAAAGCATAATCGATTATATTGTATATAATGTACAAAAAGGAAGCAGAACTGCAGGACGACTAAAGATTAAAGAATAAAGAAATAAAAGATAAATATGTAAACAGAGTTGAAAACATATTAAAGCCACAAGAACTATCAATCAATTATATACAGCTAGAAGATACATGGAAGATATTTAAAGGCAGCAACGGAAGTATGTGAAACAAAGAAAATAACTAAAATAAATAAAAAAACCAGATGGTGGAACAATGAAGTAAGAAATATAGTTAAACAAAAGAAAACAGCATAGAAGTGGTATTTGAAATCAAGAAATATGGAAGACAAATTAAGATTTGATGAATTAAACAAATAAGCTAAGAGAACGCTAAGAAATGCAAAAATGAGATTAAGGGAAAAACTCGATACTATCGATCATGTGGTTTTATGTCGAAAATTACTATTGTTTGACTTGCATTAGGCTTATTAATTTCCTTTTATCGTAGATTCATGTATGTGAAATACTGGGGTCATAAATCATCAGTATTTTGGCCTAAATCTGGCGTTCCACAAGGATCTAATCTGGGACCATTGTTATTTAAACGTATTCATAAACGACATAGTGTCAGTATTAGACATGGAATGTCTTCTATTTGCCTACAACTTAAAGATTTCCTATAAAGTTTCATCTGACGAAGATAGTCTTCGCCTGCAAAATAATTTAAACAATTTGTCTGTCTGGTGCAATCTTAACTTGCTTAAATTAATATTAGTAAATGTAAAGTTTTATCTTCTAGTCGTCAAAAAAGTCCCTTTCATTATGATTATACACTCTCTCTAGAGTAACCAACGTTTGTGACCTTGGTGTTTCATGCGACACAAAATTTATATTCTCTGGACATAACGCGTGATTTAAAAAATGTTTCATCAAACTTTGCCATGAACGACAAAGCAAGATATAACAGGTGTATCTTAGCTTAGCTTGTACATTTGTCTATTCTGACAGAATTAATTTCAACACTATGCATTTAGAGTAGACGTACGTGAATCTTTTCATGGTCCACTTTGATGAAAAATTTTTTGAATCACGGGTATAATAAGGTTAGGTTTTATTACACGAAATAGACGTGATTTTGTTGTGAATGAGGCATTTATAATTCTTTTTAACACACTAGTGCAATCCAAATTGGAATATGCTTCAATAATATGGAGACACTTATCACAAAGTGATGTTAGAAACTGTGAAGCGACGCTTTCTAAAGACTATATAGTATAGGGTTAACGGAATTTATCACACTAGGGGCTACCCACGTGATAATCTTTTGAATGAGGTTTTCTTTGCCTCTTTAGATTCACGTAGATCTGTAACACTGGTTGTCCATCTTTTTAAGATAATCAATGGTTTCGTGAATGGTAGCGATATATTGTCTGCCTGTTTATGATATGTGCCGAATCGATAATACTCTACAAAACAGCACTAACACAGACGTTTTTCATCAGTCCTTAAAACATTTTATGAGTTCAATTCAAACTTATTTGTAATAAATATCAAATTACGCATTATTATATCAAATCAAATTTGTCAAAAAAAAATTGTAATCTTTGATGTACTAATAATACTTATTTCAGTTAAATCATTTTTAGTATACTTTCCATTTATTTTTATTTATTATTATATTATATATTTGTACTTCAGTCACTAAACTTGTTTGTATTGAAATGTATTGTCATTCTCACTAAACAGTTCACACTGTAGAGTGGGACAAATTAATAAATAAATACATAAATAAATTAGATAGATGATTCATTGGAGGAAAGATTCTCTGGAAATAAATTAGTACAGAGATACTGATCTGCTATACATAGTGTTCAAAATTAGTGTGTGATTTTTCAACTAAAAAAACATCAAAAAACCCTATACAGTGAGGATATAAAGTTTGGAATATTGGATATTTTTTGGTTTCAGTGAAAGCTATCAAAACACGCTTGAACAGACGTAATAAGAAACATTTTGAAATTGTTTTTAATTTTATTATCTCCACTCTTTTTACGCCGTGACGTCATCAAATATTTTTTTAAAATAGAAACCCTTATTTTTTTTAACATAGTTCGATAAACTGTAAAATTCGGATTTCAAAAAATATACAGATTGAATATCTTAGATTAAAACTTCTTGAGACATTAATTATTTAAAACTAAATAACAAGTAAACAGAACGAGGTTCCATCAACCAGTGTGGATGGTTGTTGCTCCAATATCGACAGTTTTGTTTGCTTACTCTGCCGTTTAAAAAGAAAGTTGATATATCACTGCATAAAATTCAAGATACGAACAATTTATTTGCATTTCGGCGGGCCATCATTTCTTCAAAACTGTATTCTGCAATCAGGATTATCCTCGATTAACTCTTGAACTAAATGAATCTTGTATGGATGCCGTTTGTGGTGCATCAGTTTTTTCAAAATAAACTTTTTGAAACATTGTTAATTGTCGCATCAGTTTGCGATGACAAGTGAGGACTTTCTTCAAGCGCTAATAAAGCGTTTGCATTTCTACATCTTCTGAAATTGAAGGTCGTCCAGAGCGGGGATGATCCTTGACGTATCCCGACACTTCTTACTTTCTAATAATTATACTGACGGTTGATTGTGTAACAGGTTCGCCTTCGGGATATTTTTGATTAAAGCAATTTCAAACTTCACCTTGTGTTCCAACTCGATCTCCACAACCACTAATAATCAGAATCTCAATTCGTTGTGCTTCCGATAAGCGTCGAAACATTATTTGTTATAATATATTAAAATAATAAATAAATGTAATAAAAATAAACGTAATATCAGAAATACATCATCTCCCCGGAATGTAGAACGTCCCATAGATACAAGCAGTAGATTTTCTATACGTGTTAGTGTTTCCTTCAGTCACCGATAGATAACGTTATGCGTTGGCTTTCCGGTTTCGTCATTGATTGAATATCGCGAAACAATGTTACTACACGACGGAACAACGCAATAATTTAAAAATAGATTTTTTTAAAGATTTTAATATTTTACTAGATGAGCCAGCATGCAACGCACGCGTACAGTAGGAAGAGTTACAGTAAATTGACAATGCGATAAGCATATGAGTTGAAGCTGTGCGTTACAGTAATGAAACGAAACAAACTCGAGTCGAGAACCGTGCGGACGGACGGACACCCACCAGGGCGGCGCCACCTTGACATTTGTAAAAATATTAGTAGGATATACTATTCAGTTTGTTTGAATTAATCTTTAATTTTAAATTGAGTGTTAGGTTAAGTGTGAAAATAACAGGAAACTAAAATATTATTATAATGTAACACGTATCACCACCTATCGGCAACTTCGGGAAGTTCATATGCAAATATAGAATCATCTGGGCCTTATACATTCCGGGAGAGGTGATGTACTTCTGGTAATATCAATAATCTAACTTATAGGTCTATTTTTACCGAAATTTATCAATAATATATCAAATCAATTGAAACAACTTTAAAGTATCAATTAGACGTCAAAACATTACCGTATTTGAAACACAGTCTTGATTGTTTTCTGACAACATGATTTAATCTGCCTACTTGTTATTTAATCTTAAAAAAATAATATCACAAGAAGTCTAAGTATACAATATGTATACTTTTTGAAATCAGTATTTTACGGTAGATCAAATTCTGTTAAAAAATGGGGGTTTCTATTTAAAAAAATATTGCGTGAAAAGAGTGAGGGTAAAGAAATTAAAACAATTGCAAAATGTTTCTTTTTACCAGACTCAAGTTTCATGTTCAAGCGTTTTTTGATAACATTTACAAAAACCGAAAAAATCCAACATTAGAAACTTTATGTCCTCACTGTATATCATTTCATCATTCAAAAGAAGAGAAAATTTTAAATCAAATTCATGTTACATGTTCTATACCTAGCTTCAATTGTTTTTACACTGAGGGAAATAGCGATATTATTTCCGAAACATAAATATAGTTACCTACCTTCTTAAGGAATTCAAATCAAATGTTTAAAGTTGCAATGCAGGGTACTGCATTCGAGCATCTTTTGAAGAATTAATTATGAGTCATTGTGTGATTTGTTGTTTAATTTGAATATGTAGGTTATTCAAGTTTTCTTCGTAAAATAAATGTATTTCCATATTTGTAACTAATATTCTCAAAATTTGACATCTTCTAAACCACTGGCTTTACCATCATGTATAAACGTCCGTTTCACAAATTAGAACTTCAATAATGATGCTTGTTTGCATGGACATTGGCGAACATGTTTTGACGTGTATTTCAATTGATTGACAAATTAAATTGTTACGGTCATCTCTAACTGAAAGAGTAACTCCTGATAATTTGACTCATAAACAATTGCTGACAAACTACATACTAGCTTAATTACGAATGTTCTTCCTAAATTTGTCAACAAAAATTGATTTTATCAGGGCAATGGTAACAGAATATTGTTTTGCTAAGATTAGATCACATTATCGCAATTTCCATCAGTTTTCTACTTCAATTGCAAATATATCGAAAACGATCAAAAACAGGTGTAGGACATATAATATAAATTTGACCTAATATTTTTTTCTTTCTATTATTTAATAAAAAGTAGGGTGTTTTATTTGAAAAATTCAATTTTTTGAAGTTTCTTCATTTGAAAAATCGTACACGAATTTTGAACACCCTGTATAGCAAAGCAGTATGACTGTTGTGATTTATATCCAAGGAATCTTTTCTTAATTGAATTACTTACCTAATTTGTTTGAGTTCTTTTCAAGTCACATTGGTTTGAAAAGTGCAGTTCACAATGTCAACTTTTTCCAAAAAAAAACATGAATAATTCAAAAACAGCTAATGATAACTATAGGGAATAATACATAAAGTCAACTTAAAATTGAATGCAAAGTTTGAAAATAAAAAAAATACAAAGTCGATGGTTACTTTACAAGAATTTTTAGAATTGAATTTGGACTACTTCCCCATAAACTTCTAATGAAATCTCGTCTTGATACACCCTGTATATATTTTAATTCTTAACATGAAAATGATCTCATCCCCACCTGGTATTTATTTTTGTGTAAACATTATTTTGATTAATCTTGGTATTTCATTGTGTTATATCATTTCACAGGTTTGATTAGATTTTGCCGAAAAAGACGCGATTTGACGTCATTAGATATGAAAGTTACGACAACAATGTTGTTGAATTTCGGGTAAAGGCTTCGACGTCATTGCATTATAAAGTGAAAGGTCGATGTATTGAGTAATTGTGTACATCTAAGAAATGTCATTAAAACAATTTAAAATTGATTTACGTACAATAATTTAAATATTGTAGAGTTAGACTGTGAATTGAAAAATTTAGGGAAAGCATTATAAATAAAAGTACCAAAAAATTGCTCCGACATGCAGATTGCTCTACAGTTGATTTAACACTGTTATTTTTAGTATTTTTGTGCAACTAACGTATACCCACTTAATCATTGTCGTGAACTGTAGACCCATCTACATGCGTCAGGGCAATTTTATGGTACATTTACTTCATATGCGTCGCGTATGTTCCTAAATTTTTCAGTAAACGGTTAGACGTTATAAAGCTGATTATTGTTTCAATGACAATATCGGTTAAATCGTTTGAAATATCAATAATAATCTTTAAAAAGAAAGGATTAAATAATAATATTGACGTAAAAACGTTTTTTAATGTGAGCTTTGTATAGATAGATATAGACATTAGTCAAATATCCAATTATTGAGATGTTATTTACATATTACTAGCGAAAAACGTTGTAAACTTCTTCTTCTTCCATTATCGACAACAGATTCAATTTTTCTTCAGTAACTTGAAGACAAAAAAATGCTAGGTACTTATTGTTTCAATTATAAAAAAATATAAATCATAAAATTTCATTATTATAGGCAGCTTTTAATTTTTTTTTAATTTTGAAGCAAATGCTTTGTCAAGACGAACCAATCCACAATTGCACACGGTTTCGTCACCACACTATACAGGTTTATACTGATCTTCTGGGGCACCATACGTAACACTTACATCACAATAAAATATAAAAAATGTACCATACGAATAAATAATTTTCTTTTTTCACTACTAGCTATCAAACACAGTCATATTAACCTTAATGCAGGTTGTGAAGTTGAACTTTTAAAGCTACGAGTCAATAAAAAATTTTTATTAACCTAGGTCAATAATAAAACAAATTTGGTAGTCCAAAGCCGACTCTGCGTTCTCAGTTAGTTGATAAACATAACCTCACAACTTCAAGCTACACAAAAATTCAAACAATTAAACAATTTTTAATTTATGAATACAAATAACGTTAGAAAAGTTCAAACACATTAGGTAAGTTAGAAACAATGGCATTACTATCTATTTATAATAATAGTTTTTCGAACAATTATTATAGGTCACATTAATTCCCGAAGAACTAGTGATCGAAGAAGTATTAGCTACATTTTGCATTGGAAGGTGCAGTGTTGCACTTTCAACGACACTTTCAACTGCTGTTGATGTTGATGCAGAATTAGACGTAGTGGCACTAATGTACGAAGAAGACTGAATAGGATTTGAAACGAAGGTTCCTTGTAGCATTGACGCAATCCGTTTCTTGTCAGTAAGAGATTGTTCAACATATCCCTCTGCTACCGTAGAGCTTTTCCAGCCTCCTAGGCGTTTCAACGATAAGATATCGCCACCGCTTTCTACTAACATAGTCGCAGAGGTACGTCTTAAGGAATGACCAGAATAACAATCTGCATCTTCTAATTTTAGATATTTGGCAACTACTTTTGGTACATTACTGATAGTATTATGACCTATATTTTGCTTGGTTGGTTTACCACCATGAAATCTTATAAAAAATCTTTGCATATCTGAAGTTGGTCGAGTGCCTGCATATTTTAACACTACTTTAAGCCACAGTGGATCAGTTATGACAAAGTTCCGGCTAGTGTCATTTTTACTATTTGGAATGGTTACTACGACAAGATCATTTCCTCGTACATCAACATCTCTGAACATCATTTTCACAAGTTCATCTGTTCTACAAGCCCGCTATTCCAACGACCAGAATTGCCTATAGAAAACTAGATTATTCTGTAAATTCTTAACAAAAATTTACTACATTTACCTTTGTAGAAAGAAAAAGTCATCAGGTGCTTCAGTAAAGAATTTTATAATTTGTTCTCTGGAAAAAACAGGTGCCTTTTTGCTTTGTATGATCTGTCTTGCCTTTTTAAAAAGATATAAGTTTTGGATACTTTCCGCAATCAATATTCTCTCGAATTGCAAGGGTAGATTTTAACATTGAAAATGTTGACCATAAAGTAGATGCCTTTTTACATTTGCGTGTTCCTGAAAATATACCAACAGCACGTTTTCTGTTACTGTAGTAACATTTTTTGTGTGACACCAATCCTTGAAATCCTTGTATACTTTTTAAATATAAATGTTTTGATTTTTCTGGAAGCAATTTATTGTATACTTGTTTTGCAGCTTCATGCAATTCTGGAGGAGTACACCCTTCACTTTCATCACTAGACATGATAAAATATTCGTAAATGAAAATAGTAATTGCAAATTTGAAATTACACTTTTTCAAAATGTCTGATATAAACAAATGAATAGTGATTTCTATTCAAATCAAGACTAACATATTTTCATAGTTTTACAAAAATTCAAAAATTAAAATACTTCCAATTAAGTTTAGTAGCTAGTAGTGAAAAAAATAGTATATAAACTACGGTAGTGAAGGTCATTATTGCCCTCTCGCAATAATGACTTACTTCACTACCTAGGTTTATAATATACTATTTTACGCTTTTAAAATATTTTTCAGGTTTAAAATAAAAATATAAAATGTTTAAATGTACATACTACCTATACTCAGTATACTATTGGCACGGAGTAATAAACTTGTCAGAATTATCGAATCTCCCGTATTGCAGTGGCGTAGGTACCTGATACGTTTGGAAAATCATATAGTTAGTAGGTAAATATATTATAATAGTAAAATCTACCTTGATATGAATTATTATGTGGTTTCTTTTATTGTTTCAATCCTTACTTTGTGGAATCTATTTTTCATAGTAAATAATTTAATTCAGCAATATTCCACTGTATCTTGGTATAATACCCACATCTACGGCTATGATTCTCGTTTCGTCAGTACCTGGTCTGATGGCAACGTGTTTACACAGATTAAACTATTGTTCTCAGACCCTAGATGGGTCGATATGCTGCAAGAGCGGCACAATGATCGTATTTTGGTTAGAATTTATTGGTTTTTACTTAACCGTAGAAGTACCGCTTTCACAAGAAAATAAAGAATTATTTCAAGCAATTATGATTTATTACTCCGCGCCAATAGTATACAGACTTTATCAGAAATATCATTGCAGGTGACATATACGTCATTTGTCGGTAAAAATTACAAATAAATAATACCTAAAAATCAGTTTTTGAAAGTCAATAACGGTTAACTTGTTGTTACAGTGGATCAGTTTTTTGTCAATATCTGGGAAATGGAGAACAATTTTAAAAACTGTTTTTTCGGTCCTTCGTCCATAATCACTGATTTTGCATCACTCAAAAGCTGCCAGAAACACCCCTTTTCTTGACCTAGTCCAGCAAAAAGGTTACTAAATGTTGGTAACATTACATCATATTTATGACACTGAAATCAGAATAATTCTAATGCTGGAATACATAAATAATACGTTGCAGTGCTCTTTTACATCTTATTTTGAACGATTTTATAGGCCTTCTAAACGCAAACAAAAAAACACTTATATTAATATATTGTCGTTGCGCGTACACCTACCATGTGCTGAAAACCAAATTTTACAGGAGACAAAAAAAACTAGTTAATTTTTTGTGCGACAGTCTTAATTCCTGTGCTATTTATTATTGTTGTTTCTTGAACATGTTTGTTCAGTTTTGTGATTATAAACAATTGATATATAACATCTTAAAAACAATTTCTGACAAAAATAGTTTATTCCGAGACTTGGCAGGTATCGACTAGTTCAAATGTGTAACATGGCAGATATTACTGTGGTACAAAGCATGTATTTATGATGATTTAAAGAATTTTAGAAACTGCAGCGGCAAATTTTGTGCATACTTCGTCCTCAAATAATATTTTTTACGTAAAATTGAGACATTGTTGAAGAGAACAAATTTATTGCTTATCTAAGTGTGTACAATAGAGAACCATACACTATACGTTAAGTACTTAGTAGTTATTTAAAACTAACTAAAGGTTTTTCTTAGACAAATATTTTTCTTAACAATATAAACCAAAATACAAATCGAATAACATATACAAATTATTTCTTTTTTTTTATCCGGTACGAATGGTAACTTGTCGTAAAATGAATGGTGATCAGCTTGCTTTTTGTGATAGGAAGGGGGGGAAGAATACAAAGGTTTTGGCTTTTCATTACAATATTTTCTTCTTCGCTGTAGGATTTTCCATGGATCATTATGGCTGAGTCGAAACTTTATCTCTCCATTAGGTAAGTATTTCAGACCACGTATATTGGCGACAACAGGGTCACACACTTTTTTACCTGGTCTCAGTAAAGGCAGTGTACTTAAAAGATTTTCATAATCAAGGAAAAAGGTGTAATCTAATGGAATAACATTGTAGGGTTTCTTCGGTCTTGCTGCTCTCATACGAGATATATATAATCAGTTGGCGAGTTAATGGGAGGCTTAAAGTAGTGTTCACGAGTTGAATGAACCGAATCTGCTTGGATAATAGTATGTCCTGTTTCGAGATATAATTGTTCAATAATGATATTCCTTGAGTTAGCGGTGTCACTTAAAACAGGGGCCAAAACTTTATTTCGATTTTGATAGTTACACCCATCTGAAATTAAAGTAATGTCCTTATAGCCTTCGTTCAAGTTTGAAATGATATGATTTAGGCAGGAAGCGAATTCGTTGTTGGTTATACCACCATTTAACCTCATGCCACACTTACAAAGTAACATTGCCATCATTTATCTCGTATACGGTAAAATTATGACGTTGTAACTTTTGCTTATAGTACATCTTAGATGCTAGAGCTTTTGGACTTAGATGTACACTCTGCATATCCATTGTGAGAACCAGTTTCTGAGTGCTAGCACTTTCTTTAGCTTAACATTTAGCAACTCTAGCTTCGTTCTTTATTTTAATACGTTTCTGGAATGGAATGTATTCTCATCTACAAGCCATAGCATCTGACCGCAGCACAGATCACATTGGTCTTTCCTCGGCTGATGAATTGCTATGCTTTTCTCTTTTAAAACGATTGTAAAAAGCTTTCTAGACCCAGACTTATACTCATTTTCTCTGCACCATTTCTAGGATTCGTCTAATGTATCAGCATTGCCTATATTAGTAATATCTATCAGTTCCTCTTCTAGCAAATTCGTGTTGACCCATTAACATTATCTTCTTGTCTCGTGAACTCATTTCTTGAAAGTAAACAAGAAAAAATATGTAAGTAATTTTAGTTTAGTTGTTTAATAGTAATATTACATATTTTTATTTTCTACTCTTTCATTAATAATCACTCTTGATTGATAAATATCGAAATACAATAAATACATCTTAAATTAACGGATTTTAAAATAGAATATTCCAATTATAGAGTGTTCGTGGTAGTGTCTTTTACGTTATAGAAATTACGCTTATAAGTTAGATTTTATAAAATTTTATACGGTATAAAGGAGTTTCTCTATACTATTTCTAGAAATAACGGAACTAATCAGAAAATAGCGCTTATGACTGGCGCATGCCTTGTTGCCTTGCGACGGGTAGCGCATGGGCCTGTGCAGAACAATCGCGATCAGCTGTTTTACATCATTTTTCTCTCCGTCCCGGTGATAACTGTAAAGTGTGAAATTAAGAACATAAATTTTATATAAGATTCAATTTTTTTAGGTTACCCGTAACCTCGCCGCATGAGCATTACGTTACGTTATATTATAAGCACAAAATGGCTGTTTAACGTAACGGAAAATGCAGTACCGCAAACACTGTAATATCCTGTTGATTTTAGGTTATGATTATGTTAATTAGCTGAACTGGATTACCTATATCTTTAGAAACAAACATGTTTATTTATTGTAGAAATATATATTATAATTATAAAGGAATTTCAAAAATTTTGCACATTGCAAATTTTGGCATATAGGTAGTAATATTTGAAAATTTAATTTAAGTTATTCGTAAAGTGTTTTCTTTTGTTTTGTTTATAACTGGCTTTATACTGCAAAAGTTACTCAACAAAGATGGTAACATTTTTTTGACAAGAACTCAAAAATTAAAAATTGTACAAAAAAGTATAAAAATTTAAAATTTAATCATACTTTTGAACGACGTTTCCAAAAACCGTTGAAATATTGTGGTATCACCAAAACAGGCTTAAAATGAAATCTATATATTTTAAATTTACTATTTAAATTTATGTTAAGTTTAATATTTTGCCACTAACAAATAATCAAAGTCGATGTCGATTTTTAAAAACCTAAGCTGCGCGTGTGTCGAGCAAGGTACTGACGTCATCTCTCAGGGTGCGTTTTAGAGCATCGTCAAATTCATAGATTTAATTTTTGTACATATGTAATTTTGCGCAAAACATGTTTTGAGGTATTTCATTATTATTACGTGATTCTATAACGTAAATACCATGTGTTGTTGTTATAATTAGAAAATAGTAAACATACGGATTATATAAAAATTAATAAAATTGAAGAGCTTGGTTTTCCTCGCATTTCATCCACTTCTTTTTACAAGCGATTTAGCAGTTTGTGATGTGGAAGTAAAAATTGAATCAAAAACTCTTTCTCAGAAGCTGAAGGCTGCTTCTAAATGTATATTTTTTAAAATATTCATGATTGACAACATCTGAAATATTTGATTTCTGTTTTTCTCGTCGCTTTTTTTCTACTTGATTTCAATTTGAGGGGGAGAGTTGTCCAAAACGGGAACACCGGGTCAAACGGGGACATGAAGTTTTCGGTAGAGAGGAGCAGCTTATAGCGGTAGCGTATAATACTAACTACTACTACTAGGCGGCCAGTGTGTCATTCTGAGATGGTGTGTGTGGTTGTACGGTCCACCCGTTTGAAATAAAACGGATCAAAAGTTTTTGTGCAGTGTGGTTAGGATAGTTGAAAACGGGGACGTCCCCATTTTGGACAATACGCGTATTGAAAAACATTGATGAATTTGCTTGAATTTATTTTATTTGAGATAAGTGAACCATTTCTTTCTTTCAGATATTACAATGGGCCGCTACAAAAGAACGACAAATAGACAGAGTTGGCATAAAGAAAACATGAAGCAGCTGTTCGGGTTATTTTGAATGAAGAAATCGGATACAGAAAAGCGTCTGCAAATTTCAACGTCCCGCAAACGACACTCGAAAGACGCGTAAAAATGGCTCGTGAAAAAGGTCTGGCACTTCGAGATGCTGCAAAAAAGGGGCTTGGAAGGTACAGAAGTGTGCTTTCAAAGGAGCAGGAAGAAGAGTTAGCTCAACACATATGTACAATGGAGGAGAGGCTGTTTGGCCTCACACTAAATGATCTACGACACCTAGGATTTGAAGTGGCTGAAGCAAATGGAATTAACCACAGCTTCAATAGAGTCAAAAAAGATGCTGGTAAAGATTGGCTCTATGCTTTCCTTAAAAGAAATCCAAGAATCACTTTACGTTATCCAAAGCAAACTTCCATGGCTAGGGCGAAAGGATTTAATCGAGTTGCCGTTGACACATTTTTTGACTTATTAGAGTCCATCCTAGACAAACACAATATTTCTCCTAAAGATATCTACAATGTCGATGAAACAGATATCATGACCGTTCCAAATAAGCAGTCAAAAGTTCTTGCTCTCAAAGGAAAGAAACAAGTTGGCTTCTTATCTTTAGCCGAAAAAGAAACCCTCGTGACAGCCGAAATTTGAATGAGTGCCGCAGGGAATTTTATGCCCACAATGTTTGTCTTCCCACAAAAAAGAGAAAATCCTGCTTTAATGGATGACGCTCCACCAGGATCGTTTGCTTATTTCCATGAAACCGGCTGGATTTCAACAGAGAGCTTCTTGGTTTGGTTCCAGCATTTTGTTGAGTTTTCAAACCCTACACCCGAGAAGCCTGTCTTACTTATACTCGATGGGCATAGATCACATTCAAAAAGTATTGAATTAATCAATACTGCAAGGGAAAATCACGATATTTTGCTGTGTTTCCCACCTCACACAACACACCGACTCCAGCCACTGGACGTCAGTTTTATGACACCACTCAATACTTATTACGAACAAGAAGTGAGAAACTGGTTGATCAGCCATCCAGGACGTGTCGTTACATACAATTTATTAATTCTCAAATCCATCCAAGGTATGAGCAGGTGGATCCCCCCTTTCGGCATTACATCCCATCCGGATACATTATCTTGCGTGCCGTTTGTACAACCTGGACGTGTCGTTACAATAGCACAAGTAGCAAAATTGTATGGTGCTGCTTTTCAAAGAACAGCTTCAGTTCAAACTACAGTAAAAGGTTTTGAAAAAACTGGTATTTGGCCCTTTAACCGCAATGTGTTTCCTGATCACTTATTTGCACCATCAGAGACAACCGAAAGACCTTTAGATCAAGCAGCAAACATCAGCAAGATGAATCAACAACAACTAACCGTTATGTCAAATCTTCAGTGCCCGCACCTGAACAGGCCTCACTTGTTCCAGGCACATCTGCTAGTACAAGCGGAACTTCAGTAACTGAATCTGAACAGTCAATCTCTATTCAAGGAAATTCTAGTTTGCATTTGCCTCATCAGGCAGTCTCTAGTTCTGGATTTTCTACTCAGAAGCCTTGTACTTCCTTCACAGTTTCACCAAGCAAAATTATGGCCTCTCCGCAAGAAAAAGAAAGAATACAAAAACAAAGAAATAACAAAAGACGTGGCAAAACTGCTATTCTTACATGGTCTCCGTACAAAAAAGAACTAGAAGATGAAGAAATACGGAGAAAAAATAAGAAAATACCGAAACTGAAATTAAATATAGGTCTCAAAACAAATATGAGTAAAAACAAGAAAACTGTAAAGAGCAAAGGAAAAGAAAATTTGTCAAATAACCAATATCTTTCTAAACCAAAGAAAAGCAGGCTTGAAAAAAATGTCGAGTTTTCTTCTTCATCTGAAGAAGAAGAGGGTACCGATGAGCACTGCATCTTTTGCAATGAAATTTACTCCGATTCGAAAGAAACAGAAGGGTGGATTTAGTGTTTGGGATGCTCTGGATGGGTATAAGGGTGAGACACTTAAAAGTTATATCTAAATAATATTTTTATATAGAAAAGTGGACATTTTATTTTTTTTTTAATTCTAAACTTTAAAACCGTAAACGGTACTTATCATGATATTAGTTTCCTGTATATGAATAAAATACACTACTGTCTCCGTTTTGGACAACTCTCCCCTAATTTTTTTCTTTTGTAGGTTGTACTTATTTGATGTATCCAAGAAGTGAATTTTTGGTTTGATTTTATAGCAATTTTAAAACAAAACATAATTTAATTGTAATAAATTTATTACTTTGGTAAAAGTATTAAAAGCTTAAATCTATCACATTATGATTCGTTAGGACAACACACGCCAGCGAATCTAAAATCAAAACAACTTAAAGAAATCGAATATTATAGAGAACAAATTCTTACTCATTTTTCAAAATGCAAATGTGATTAAAGAAATCGTTAGCTTTTTGGAGCAAGGCGTGTACTTGAGAGCATTCATGCAATAGACTACAATGTCCTTCTTGGTTTAATGGGGTTTTTGGACAAGCAACGATTTCCGTAATGGTCTCGTTAAATCCAAGTTTGTATGTCCCTAAACGATAAAAGTTACAGTTGCTAAAAATTGATAATAATGTTCAATATACCGGTTGGTGCTTTTATAGATAAATCTGATAGTACGTCTTTTAACCATGGTAGAGAATCCATTAATACCTCTAATGTTGATCTTACAGTGGTGGTTAGATTAACTATCGATATCGTTGGCAATGGTGAGGTTAAATACATCCCTATATTTTGAAATGGTTAAATTTAGTGACCGATAATTAAAACATTGTTTAGTTTACCAATATCGATGGCTTCGGATTGTGTAAATAATACATCAGCTCCACTGCCTCCAACAATAAGAGGTATATTCTGGTTACCTGTTAAACAACGTTTATGTATTAACTGTAGCCAAACCGTTAATTACTTATTGCCTGGTATATAAGCAGCTGTTGATGGAAATCCAGTTTGTGTATAAGCGAACTTATCACGTTCTTTTGACGCTCCTTCTGTATTTACAGAATTCGTATCGTTCGGCTTTACAACTACTAAAGAACTTACAGGTGTTACAAATTCGTATTTAAGCGCTAATTCTAAAGCCTTCTTCTTTAATTCATCTTGTTTATCTTTTGATTCTTCTTTTTTTCCAACATTTGAGATATTGTTAAGTACGCCCATAAACGCTCTACGTTTGAAATAGAATTTGATAAAACTGGTTTGAGAGTCAGTATTCCGTCTCTTCCTACACCATCAATACTAGGCAACGGCGTTGCAGTGCCTAGAAATATACTTATAAATGTACATACAGCACAATTTCACGAAATATTACCACACCATCCGGCGACTACAATTTCTGATCCGCCGAAGTGAATTGGAAAGTCACTTTTAGTGAGACTTGTAATTGTTGGCTCGTACTTAAAAGTAACGTCTGATAGTAAAGGCGATGAAATTTGTTTGTAAAATCTTGCAATTGTAACGAAGCATCGGCTGCTTCGTAAATATGCCTTGAAAATCCAGAGTTGCGCAAAGACAACTTTTCCAAAAAGTTCTTATCCGCGCCTTCGCCGAAAGATAAAGCGAAAATAGGAGCTTTTCTTGGCCCGGAGTTGAATTCACTAGTCTATAAAGTATGGAAATTATCAGAGTTTATCAAAAGAAGTTGTATTACTTTGGACGTAATATCTTCGGTTGAATAGTCTGTTGGTTCTCCATCGGTCAAAAATATAACAATGGGTTGTCGTTTAATCTTGTTGTTTTTGTTGGTTCTTTCTACTTCAATTAAATGCAGACCAATTTCTAATCCATTATACATATCGGTTAATCCTTCAGACTTCAGTTTATTAATTGCATCCTTTGCTTTTCTTATGTTATCGGCATTTGCAGAGTAGGCTCGAGGGAAAGTGCCGTTCTAAAATAATTTACTTTATTATAAGTAGCGTTTGATTAATATTTTAAAATAAACTTACTAGTAAACTGACAATTTCTTTTGATTCCTCCGAGTACCAGTTGTTCGAGTTTGGGTACCAGACGCTAGCTGTATGATTATTTAAATCCCAAATTTTGGCATTGGAGTTAAATTCAACTAAATTAAATGTGTCCTCTTCTTTAAGTTGATCCAAAATTTTAATCATTGCTTCTTTAAGTTGTTGAATTTTTTGACCCCACATACTTCCACTTGTGTCTAATATGAAAACCACTTGTTTTGGAAGAGGTTTTAATTCAGCTGGTGCAAAGAAGTGCACGAAGTATCCGTCATGAACTAAAACTTCACCTCCATTGTGATTTCTTTCGACGTCATATTGGACCACAAATTGTCCTGCTAAGCCGTCATCTTCTTTGGTGCCAAAAAGATGTGCCAGTTGTTTTTGTCGTTCTAAATTGGGACTAAACCTTACCGTGGCAGCGGTTTCATTGAATATTTCAATATCGGCTCGGGGATCTAATTCAGTTTTGTCTTGGTCAATTTCGTTTCCGGAACGTAACGGTGGAGCTTTTAGATTATTTATTTTGGCAGTTTCAGCGATTACTACTTCGACGCTAAGGACTTCGACTGGTTGACCTGGATGAATGTTGACAACTTGTTCATAGCGGCCGTCTTGTCGGTTTAAAAGTTGTTCGTAACTTAAATAAAATGCTGCTTTCTTTTGCGGTTCTATGTTGACGCTTACTGTGAAGCGATTGGAGTCTCGTGCACTTACTGCCACGTGTGCTGCAGATTGTCCACTTGAAATTGCCTGAAAGTGTTGGTAAATTATTAAAGGTTTCAAAGCTTGAGAAAAAAGATGAACCGTACCTGTTCGTACTCGCGTTTAGCTTCTTCTTTTTCTTTGACATAAGCTGTGTAATTTTGTCATCAACTTCCATGATGAATCCAGAAATGTAAGCAGTTTCCGGCAAAACAATATTAAATACGGCTTCTTGAGCCTTATCGGCATAATTTCTCACTTTACTCGTTACGGAAGTGTGCGAAAAACGATTTTTAATATTTGACACTATATGCATCTCGTAGATTTGCGGCACATTCTTTGTTGTTTGTGGTTTACCCTGATATTTTCATAATTCTAATTAGTTATTGCGACTTATTTGTCATTACTTACTTCTTTTCCTGACACGGATTCTGTAGAACTGACAATCAAAGATTGATCTCCATCCAAAGGTGCAGATAGAACCGCATCAAATAAGAAGAGCAATAACACTCTAATAGGTAAATGCATTTTTACCGTTTCTTAACTATACAATCACCTACACTTCAAACTCTTTTTTTTCTGAAATTTAATTTAATTAGAACAGGGCGTCAATGATTATATAATATTAATCTATGGTACACGATTACACTAAAATGCCGATAATTATTAAGAAAACTTATCAACTTTATATACTGTGCTGAATGTTATTATAAGCTGTTCCCACTACTTTGCGTAATTTCTTCTTTCTTTTTCTTCTTAACGTGCGTACTTTTGATCATTCGAGGAAAATTATTGACATGGTATTCTGAATTTTATTAAAAACTAGTTTTAATGACACAAAAAAAAATTTTTAAACATTACTAGTTATCGGTTCAAACTTGTAATAAATTAGATATGGATAGTACTGATGACCTCGTCGTTAAGAAAATGACTTTTTGATTGGCGGAGAACTTTATTTGCGATTTTAAAACAGGTATTTCTTTAAAAAAGAAGTGGTATGTAATCGTCATACTACTATGATACATAGTTTGTCATTGTATGGTAATAAATGCGTTATTTTGAAAAAATAAATTTAATTTTTTTTAAATCCATTTCTTAATAAAAATTGCTTATATGAAAATATTTTCAATTGTTGGGATTCATCTAACCGTGCTTCTTGTTGCTGACCATGAGATCATAACTCATCGATTAATCTTTTGCTTATAATATTGCCTGTGGGCGAAATTTGATCTACCTATTTATGATTGAAAGAAGTTTACTCTTAATTGAAAGTATAAGATGGGACGGGTATATGCAACGATTTGAAAATATAATATTTTGATAGTATAAATAACATTGTTTCTACTTTTCTTGACGCCGTTTCTACCCTCACGATTGTTGGAAAAACGTTTGGAACTAACAATGACTAAATGACTCCGATAAGTCATTACCGAGAGAAAAGTTGTTGACAATTAAATATTTGTTAACCTATTAGTTATTGAAGCTCCATGTTTTATGAAGGTTACTTGTTTTTTATGGTAGCTTCATGTGGAGTGAGAATTTTTTAATTAGTTTGATCATTGAATAAAGCAAGGATAGTATAAATAACATTGTTTCTACTTTTCTTGACGCCGTTTCTACCCTCACGATTGTTGGAAAAACTCGATAAGTCATTATCGAGAGAAAAGTTGTTGACAATTAAATTTTTGTTAACCTATTAGTTATTGAGGCTCCATGTTTTATGAAGGTCACTTGTTTTTTATGGTAGCTTTATGTGAAGTGAGAATTTTTTAATCAGTTTGATCATTGAATATTATTCAATGGTTTAATTTATTAAAGTTTTTTTTATGTTAGGCTACCGTAGTTACGTGGGTGTTATCTAGTCTTGCAGAACTTCACTTTCCTTTTTATCTTAAGTTTAGTGCTGTACAGAGCCTTGGCCAAATCTGTTATCTTTCGTGCAAATTTTAAATAATTTTTTTATAATAATAATAATAATAATAATACGTATTTATTTATCTAACAGAACAAGATGTTCCAGTAACAAGACAAATACAAAAACACATACAAAATTAACAAAATACTTGAGTTTAAACCACAATTTTAACTGTATATAGTAAATAGATATGTTCAGACAAAAAGTATAATCTATATAGAGGTAAAAATAATATTTGAATAGTTAACGTTGTCTAAAGAACATTGTCGATTAAACACATCTATATTGTTTGGCAAGTTATATACAATACTTGTTACGGATTTATTTGCAAAAGTAAAAGGTATGTTGGGAGCCTTCTTCGAAACGTGTGTCGTGTGTAGCACTTTACGACGAAAGTTGAATTTGCCGCGCATGTTGCGATTTTTCCATTGGTGGATTGTTTAACTCATAAAAAGTTTCGAAGATTACGAGCGGACATTTTCTACTTTCTTCTACTGGGTGTTTGGCGTGCTTCGTGAAGCTAAAATTTTACACATAAATTATTAATGTGTGCTTCAATAATTCCAAGTTAAATTGGTGTGTAAATGTAAACCCGACCGCATTCACCGTAAGTATTTCTTTTCCGTTGTTGTCTCGTGGTTGTGTTAATTCTAATTACGACGTATGCTTTAGCACATGCGTTGACCTCCTATTCTACTAGTATATTACAATCTGGATAATTTCTGGGGGTGCTGGAATGGCTATTTAAGAACCCTTTGCTATATAACTTAACGACTGCCACGGTTTCGCCTACATTTAAACTGCCAACGGCCGATGAACCCTACAGGCTGAGGGGTCGTTTACGTTGTATACTTGCTGCCTTGAGAGAATATATCTGCCTTCCGTTCTTCGTCGTATATTTTTCCTAAAGGAAATTCTGGGGTTACCTATCTTCTGAAGCTGTGAAATACTGTCGCTAGCACGAACCTTTATTCTCGGAACTGCATACTACAGAATACACCTAAGTTTACTGTTTAAAAACCTATTTACTATTCATGCGTATGAAGCTCACGTACATGTGACATTAAACGGTTTGAATCTCTAGCATATAAATAAATTTTTATTCGGGGTAGACTCCACCACCGACGTTTGGTTTTGTTTTTAACTAGCTCTATAAGAGCTTGGGCGCTTTAGATAAAGTAGGTGAAGCTAAAACAAAAGGCCTTTTGGGTTGGCGGGAGCTACTTACCGTGCTATTCCGAGTTTAAGTTAGTTTTAAGTCATCGTGTGTAAGTGACGTGTGTACGTCGAGTTTCCTTGGTAACCAATCCTCAATTGGAACGCTAACTTTAATTTGGGGTGTAACAAACAAAAGCTTAACTGAATTTCGACACATTAATTGCGAGCTTTAATTAAATTGTTGTTGCTAACGCCTGTAATTCTATGCGACAGCCTCTCTCTTATTTCTGTCACATTCTCCTAGTATTTTAAGTTTTATTTGCTATATTTAATTGTCTATTTGTCTCTCTAATTTGTGTTTGTTTTAGCGTATTAGACCTTTAGTAAAACCTATTGAATTCCTGTTGGTCGGTTTTATTTCTTTCTATTACCCAGCAGGTGGCGCCTCGTTAGGCAGCAGTCTATTTCTTCACAGTTCCTCAAGGATCTCCCCAACTCACTGACTAAGCCGGACATTGCTGTGCTAACTACTACAAATACTGGATCCTCCCGAATTTAGTGCGCTGCTTCGAGCCAAATAGTATTGTTCTTCTCTCTAGGTTGTACCGCTAGAGCCGTCGCTTTCTTTTATTATTATTTGTGAACTACAACCGTTACATACTACACATTTTGTACAGTGGTGTTGAACGCATCACATTTGTCCTTACGGTATTCAAGTACCTTAGTTTCTTAGCCCTGGTTTTCGGAATACTACAATTAAAATTAAGTTTTTTTTAAATATTTGGACAATCTATATTGTTACACATAACACTGCTTGAGTCTATCTTCTAATAAACGAAGAGATGTCTTCTAGAGAATAATATTATGGTTGCAGCCGATTGGAGGATATTTCCCCTCATTACGATAACATATATAGATTTTGCAAATTTTCTTTGTATTTTCTCCAAGCCGTCAGTATGTTTTCTATAGAATGGATACCAGATTATAGCAGCATATTCTAATTTTGATCTGATGAAAGCATTATATAAAAGGTTTATAGAGTCAGTGTCAGTTAGCTCACCGCAATTTCGTATGACGTAACCCATAGTTTTATTACAATCTGATGTTAGTTGCGTTATATGAGTAGCAAATGATAATTTTGGGTCAAATAAGATGCCTAGATCTTTAACAGTCTTTGGTCTTTCGAGAACGCGATTCTGCAACTTATATGGATGTTGAATAATGTTGTGTTTCTGAGAAAAGGACATCGTGACACATTTGTTCAGGTTCAAATTTAATTGATTTACATTGCAACACTTTCAATAAGGATATTAGGTCATCTTGTAGCTCCTCGCAATCATTAACAGAGTTAATACGGTGGTATAATTTAAGATCAGCATAAAGTAAAGTAGTACATTTTAAGTTATTGATGACGTCATTTATGGCAATGTTAAAAAGATGAGGGCTTAAGACGAATCCTTGAGGAACATTTATATTAGTTGCACTAATTTTAGATGTGTGACCGTAGCATTCGACATAGAAATTTCGCTCAGACAGGTAATCACCAATGAATGTACAGAGCTGTTTAAAAAATCCAAAGTTGGCAACTTAGTTAATATAACGTCATAACTGTCAAATGCTTGAGAAAAATCTAAATAAATAACACAGATCCGTCATCTAATGCATCAGCAATGTTCTTGGTAATAATAAATAACTTAGTAATGGTAGAGTGGGCTTTAACAAACCCATGTTGTACCGGTGTGATTTCATTTTTTACTTTAAAATATATCAAGTCATGTAGCACAATTTCAAATACTTTGGCAAAGTTGTTAATCAATGATATTGGACGATAGTTTTTAATTCTGCATTTGCTATCACTTTTGGGTATTGGTATTATTTTGGATAATTTCTAGCAGTTAGGAAAGCGTTTGAATTTTAAAGATAAGTTGAAGATAGTAGTTAACGGTTTATAAAATATACATGCACAGTCTTTAAGTATAAAAGATGGTATAGTATCAGGTCCAATCGTGTAACTTGATGAAAATTTTTTCAATGCTTTCAAAACTAAGTCATTCTAATGAGAAGTTGTAACCTTAGGTATATTCCCATCGCTTATCGTTGGTAACATAAGCATTTTTGATTGAATATAAGGAAGAATTCACAGGTACTTGGGACTATGACGAGGAGCAAAAAAGACCAAAATAGTTTGCAAAAGAGTAGATAAGTAATGCCGTTCTTGGCTCACTTTTGGCGCAAAATTTGAATTTGTGATAGGGAAATTTGAACTTTGGTTGCTATTGTTCGTCGTCGGGAGCGAGCGCGCATGATCGGAGACGATCAGGGTCGTTATGATATTTATTTGCAACTAGAATTTTAATGAAGTTATATTAAACATATTACGTACATTACAAAATACTTACAATTACTTTACTTATTTATGTAGAAATATTTAAGCGATACTGCTTTTATCAATCCAACTGTTGTGGTTCGTATAAAAACCTAACTATTTTACATATAGCATATTTTCTTTTTTCTTTAAAATTTTCTCAACCAAGTATACATTAGGATGTCTCAATTTCTGTAGCTCTGCTTCCTAAAATCCTCCCAGTATATCTTCACTTTTCTTATCTCTTAATAAATAAGTAGTTCTTATTACAAAAATTTTATTTGACCAGTTAGGAGTATAACCTTTTTGAAATATTTGTCTACTTTTACTTATTCTAACATGATCACCATTATTGTTAACATTAGCAATTTTTACATTACTGTAGCTAGAGTTTAAGATAAGTTTTTCGTTTCTTTTGTTAACCATGGATGGCTTCATGTTTATTGTTTGGTGATATCTATTGTTGTATCGGTTTGTATGCTTTCTAAAATATTCACCTGTTTGTAGTGTCCTTGCAAACTAAATTGCTTTCACAATAAATTTTTTAGAGTACGATTAACACGTTCTACTATCGATCCTTTTTGTGCTAAAAGTACTGTAATGATTTATTAAGTAAATGCCAACAGTTAACTGTAAAGACTTGTGTGCGTTAAAGTGCATGGCGTCATCTAAGCGATGGTTTTACTAGCTTTGGCATTTACTTAGTTTATACTATTTACACGTGTCCATGTTAACACGAGATGTCGCAAGACACATATTTTACTTGTAATGATTTATATTATTCTCCTTCATCAGGGTTTGAAACCTTTTATTATAAAATTCTAAACAGTGATCAGTTTGTAAATGAACTGGCAAAGATTTTAGTTGCAACAAGGTTTAATTTCATAGCTTTGGCTACTTCTTTACTGTCTTTATAGAAGCAGTCCAAATGTATTTTGAAAAACAATCAATTACAACAAGTATGTACTTCAAATTATTATTTTGTTTTCCATAAGGAATCATTTTAACGAGATCTGCTTGTAGAGTTTCGTTAATGCCTTTTACTATGACTCGACGTCTTTTAAAGTTAATTATTGCTGGTTTGTGTAATTATGAAACAACGTCTTCTTTAAGCGTAGAAGGTTTATATTTTTTAAGTTACTTTCGTGGAGCCATTAAGAATACTGATTGTCTTCAAATTTAATTGGACATTTAAGGATTATTTCAACAAACAAGGTTTTATCCGTACCTCACACTCTTAGATTGAATAACATCCAGCACTGCACCGTCATCCAAATTAACTGATATTTTATTATTTTGTGTTAAAGGTAATTCATAGTCAACAAATTGCACCTTCTTGGATAGGTATCTAACTCTTACGGATTTTTTGCAGATTTTTGAGTAAGAGTTAGATACCTACAATCTTATCATTAGAAAACTTATGAGATTCTACGTTCAACGGCACATACAAAATTACGTAATTAAAGCTGCGAAATCGCAGTTGGATAAATTCCAGGATAACTGAGTTATTTAATTTTTTTGAAATGTCAATTTTTCCAGAAAAAGTGAAATAATGCGAAAACTCTCTATTTTAGACACTATGTAACCCGTGATTCAAAAAATTTTTTATCAAAGTGGACCATGAAAAAATTTACGTACGTCTACTCTAAATGCATAAAACTGGAGGTGTTGGACTTACCAAAGTACTATTAAACTATTGAAGTCATCTGAATTATTAATCGGCAAATCGGAAAAGAAACAACTTCAATTTAAAGGAACCTTTTTAATGCAACAAATATATTCTAACATGCAGCGTTTATGGTGGTCGATAAAAGCCATAATGTCAACACAATCAAAAATTGAAATTAAATCTATCAGAATTGACAAATGTACAAGCTAAGCTAAGATATACCTGTTATATCTTGCTTTGTCGTTCATGGCAAAGTTTGATGAAAATTTTTTTGAATCACGCGTTATAATGCATAAAGTCACATTAGAATTTCTCAAGGAATCCAAATTTGTAATAAAAAAATACAACTTTGGTTTGTCCCACTTTTATTTTCACTTTCATTGCGAACGTATTTTTCTAACCTTCCACGCACTAATGAGCCACCCTGTATGAATACATTAAGAGAGACAGTAACAGATTTGAATCTTAGTTTGTACGGTAAAAAAAGTAGAAGATTGATAATAATGTTCAATATATCTACCGGTTGGTGCCTTTACAGATAAATATGACAGTACGTTTTTTAACCATGGTAGAGAATCCATTAATACCTTAAGTGTTGATCTCAGAGCGGTGGTTAGATTACCTGGTAATATTGTTGGTAATGATGTGTTTAAGTTGAACTGTATTTTGAAATTATTTAATTCAGTTAAAGATAATTTGATGGTGATTGGTTTACCACTATCATCAGATCTAAGATGTACAGTGAATGCTTTAACCGGTCCCCTACGGATACCTGTGAAGTAACCTTTATTAACAGAATTCTTGATGGCAATTTCTTCCCCGCTTGTTTAGTATTTGCCGTACTTGTACTGTTCGGTTTTACAACTACTAAAGAACTTATGGGTGTTACATTCTAATGCCTTCTTCTGCAGCTCATTTTCTTTGTTTGTTGATTCTTCTATTGTTTCCAACAATTGAAATATTGTTAAGTAAGCCCATAAAAGCTCTACGTTTGAAATAGAATTTGAGACAATTGGTTTAAGGGTAATGAGTCCGTCTTTTCCGACGCCATTGATCATAGGGTGCAGCGTTTCACTGCTTAAAAATATAAATGTAATTCTACATACAGAGGAATTTCATGTAACATTTACCACACCATCCTGCAACTACAATTTCGGATCTACCAAAATGAATAGGAAAGTCAGTTTTAGTCAGGCTGGTAATTGTCGATTCGTATTTGAAGGTAACGTCTGATAATAAAGGCGATAAAATTTGTTTGTAGAAATCCTGCAATTGCAATAAAGCACCAGCTGCTTCATAACTGTGCCTCAAAATTCAGAGTTGCGTAAAGATAACTTCTTCAGCTCTTTCACCGAATGATAAAGTAAATATAGGAGATTTTCTTAGTCCGGAGTTAAATTCAGTGATCTGTAAAGCACCGAAATTAATTGTTAATTTAACAAAAAAGTTTTATAACTTTGTTCGTTATGTCATTGGTTGAATAATCTGTTGGATTTCCATCTGTCAAAAATATAACGATGGGTTGTGACTTAATTTTGTTCTTTTTGTCGGTTTTCTCTACTTCAATTAAATGCAAACCTTCTAATGCGTTGTACATGTGGGTTGATCCGTCTGAATTTAATTTATTAATGGCGTCTTTTGCTTTTTTTATGTTATCTGCGTTAGCGGAGTAAGCTCGTTGGAAAGTGGCATTCTAAAATTAATTAATTTTTTTCTACTACTGCACCAATTTATTATGAACTTACGAGTATACTTAAGACTTCTACTTTTTGTTCCTCGTAATCCCAGCCGTTATTCAAGTTTGGATACCACACACTAGCTGAATGATCACTGAAATTACAAATTCTGGCTTTGGAATTGAACTCAACTAAATTAAATTAAATTTAATTTAATTTATTTTAATTTAATTTACTGACAATACGGGTATTACCCAATTACATTGTCAAGAAAAAAGGAAAAACACACTATGTAATTTATAACAAAATTAAATATGTAGAGGCCATCCAGATTTCAGGTAGTGCTGTTACTGATTGAAAAGGTAACTTTAGTGATAAAAGTTTCGTATAGCGATTTTAAATTTCGTCAAAGGTGTGTTAAATATGTTAGTATCTGACTTCGTAAGATACTTATTTGTTTGTATGAGCATTCTAACAATTGGAGAATTTAATCGTACTTTAGTACATGCAGTATATCCCGAGGTCTGGTACTATAAGCTGGGGTGTAGAGTCTAACTAAGCGTAATAGATTGGGCGTTGATTGAAATATTGGTAAAGATAGTCAACCTTACGGGATTATGCGACCCCAAAATTTGTTCTAAACATCAGAGGTCGGTAGTATCGCTTTGTGCTAAGAAAATACGTCAATTGTATTGTAGAATTTACAGAACAGTATTGCCGATAAATGTGAAATAGAAAACTGTAATTTTGCTGATAGTTTATGCTAAGGCACGACATTGTTGCCAATGCATCATGCATTTGATTGAAATATTGGTGCATTGAGTCAATGTTGACAAACAAACAAAAACATGCGTTCTACAATATACAAGAATTTATCGATTTTTGTCGACGTACTAATTAAATGTGTGTCCTTTGTTATATATTTTTTTTCTATTGTCTGTTAATTGTTCAATGTAATAATATTTATTTGTATCTTTCTTACGTAAGGTTATAACAATGGTTATACAATCTTGACAAACACATATATGTACAAAGATTGTATACATACACATGTGAATAAAGTTTATTATTATGAAAAAAACCTGCAGATTTAAAAGTATTAATTTCGTAAAGAAATCGTTGAAAAACGTTCTCCCAAAAAAACAATTTCTTTAAATACTTTTGAAAATTCCATACTCATATATTTATTACATTAACATCGTTTATCCGTTGAAAATGTTTTAAAATCTATTAGGCTTACGCAAGTAAATTTCTAAATTTTGGTCATTGAAATTAAAATTTTTAACATAGAAACGCTATCCCTTTTATGTTGGAACGAATGTTGAATTTTCTTATATTACAATCTAACGTACTCAACTGTTTGCATCTAAACAATATTATAACAAGCCTACTCATTTACTAAAGGTGTTGCTAAAAGTATGCAATTGTAGAATTTCTGACTAAGCCGATAAGGAATGTGACTCATAAACGATAATCCGGAAGACTCCTCGTAATACATTTGGTTAAAATAAAACTATATCGAACCTTAAAGTGGGAGGCTAATAAACATATTTCTAATAGCTATAATTACAGTGATGTCACAAAACCACACCGTAAAATAAGAATATTATCTGCATAAATAAGTGTAAATGTTTGGATATGTTTTATGTATAGCATTGTATTAGGTACGTTATTATTTATGTGTAAATTGTTTGTAAATTATTACTATTATTTTAGATCAGTTGGAATTGTAATTTTTGAAACAATGTTTATAATTAATGAGCTATTTTTACTTTAATTAAACTATTTTAATTCGAAACCATGATATTTTGATACAGTTTCAAAGAGTAAAATCCTAACTTTTATCTCTACTAACAGATAACAAAGTGTCACTTTTCGTAAATTATTTTTTCCCTCGGGAAAAAGTGAGTACTATTTTTAACACCAAATTTCCCTCAATAATTTTCTAATTCTATTGTAATATGATTTTTCAATATTAAATCGTCATTTATTTTGTCACAGAAAAGAATAGTGTATTATACACGTATTATCCGCACCGCGTCGGGAGACAACACACCTCAAGCTAAAATCTAGTACTTTTATTTTTAGAAGTAATAGGAATAGGTTTTATTACCAAGTGAATTTAAATTTGAAGGTCTAGTGGAACCCACTTTCCCTAAAAACACGGTAACTTGTTGCCTTTTGAATTGAAAAATTTGAAAACCAATTTTTATTTAAAATCCTTTTCAACTGAACACGTAAAAACAAGTAGATACAAAAACCAATAATTTTGCGTTTCTGAACTCTAGTGGTATTTCTCCCAGTATGTTCTACTTTATTCCTAACAAAGTTATTAAATGACAAACAAATGTCAACATTATTATTTGCAAGTTAAAAAATAAAGTGCAAGCATAATTTGTAAAATAATTGTTTCTTATTTATCTAACACCGACCAAACCAAACTGTTTTAACAAATAACGCTTCGCATGTATTTTAGTAAATTATTAAAAAAACATTGTCATTAAAATCCAAGATATGTATCATCAATGGTATTATTCATAAATGAAAAATTCGTCACTTTTAATTACTAGTTAATACGTTTACTAAATATTTGAAAACGTTGCAACATTGTATTGACAAAAGTAAATTTTACGGATTGTATGTTGCGCCATTTTACAACGGTGGAATAAATTGAACTATTCTATTTCAAGAATCGTACACATTATAACTTAGCGCTTCAGTACAGGTGAAAAAGTAAACAAAAACGCAACCCAACATGCATATGTGAATTTCATCCGTGATACAAGCAAATACAAGCGGTTGACTATCTTTACCAATATTTCAATCAACGGATTGGGACAGTCAATGCGGTTGTTAATTAATCTATATACGAAAAGTATATCACTTATTTCCCGTCTATAACATAATTTCAGGATTTGAAATTCTTTTCTAATATTGTGATATATATTATATTCAGGATAACGACCATGTTGTTTGTAGTGTAAAAATGTTAAGAATTTAGTCTGAACTGTTTCAATTTTACTTTTGTATTTTTTAACATCAGAGTTCCATATTCGGGTTCCGTATTCAAGTTTTGTTCGTACCAATAAATTATATAATATTTGAATAGGACGTGTAGTTCTAAAGTTCACTGTATTTCTCATTAAAAAACCTAAGTTTCTCAATAATAAATTAACCACACTTGCAGTATGTGATTCCCAGCTCAACGCAGAGACAAATATTACGCCTAGATCCCTAATTATCGATTCTTTAGACAAAATTGTATTATTCATGGTATATTTACATTCTATGCGGTTTTTATTTAAGGTATATGTTAACGATTTACATTTATTTATATTAAAATATAATTTATTGTAAATGCTCTATTTAACTATTGCATTACTATCTTTTTGGAACAATTTAGTATCTTCACTGCAAGTGATTCTCTTAAATATTTTTAGGTCATCAGCAAATAATAATCCTTGCGAAAATTTAAGACATGAATGCAAATCATTAATGAACATTAAAAATAAAAGTGGTCCCACTACCCTGTGGTACCCCAGATGGTGTCCCATAATAACTCGAATTGTAACCCATTATATTGACTGATTGACTTCTATTTTAAAAATAAGAACTAAAGAAGTAAATTAAGTTTTCAGATAATCCAACGTTATATAATTTACGTAATAAAATATCATGGTTAACTTTGTCAAAAGCTTTTGCGAAATCCGTATATATCGTATTACATCCACCTGACTGCCGGTATCTAGAACACTACAATATGAAATCTGTAAATGAGACTATCTGATGTTTAACATGGCGCAAAATGTGAGAGTACAAAATTTTTTTGAAAATTTTTGCAGAAACAGGTATGATAGAAATAGGTCTATAATTTTCTACAAAAGATTTACTCCCAGTTTTAAGTATTGGAATTATTTTAGTTTTTTGAAGTCATCCGTAAATATTTTACTTTTTAAACATTTATTGTACAAAACTGAGAGTGGATGCTGAAATATCTCCCAACATGCTTTATATACAGGGTGGGGCACTACCAACGAATTATTCTATATCATTAAAACGACAATTAATGTTACAAATTTTAAGGCATACATATGTCAAAATTATTTGAAACCACATTTTAAAAATATTTTGGATTGTAGAGGGTGCTCTAGAAACACGTATCACATCAAAGTTGGGTTATTTTAAATGGATCACCCTGTATTTTTTTCTATTTTTAAATTGTACGATAAAAAATAATGTATGTTCTTTTACATGTTTCTATACCTACTTACTTCCGTTTCTGAGATAAATCGATTTTACCTGATTTGCAGACCCTCCAAAAAATTGCAATAACTTCCAGATAAATAAGAACAAGCAATTTTGGTTTACACCACCTTACTAAAAGCCTTCAACATCTGTTTTGCAATACTTACTATTATGTTATAATGTACAGGGTGTTTTTAATAGTACCGCATAACACTAACGACTTAAAACTTAAATAACTTGCATAACTTAAATAAAACACCCTACATTTTTGTAGTCTGTTAGAATCAAGAACTAGTTACCTATCAATCGGTATTAGGGTTACCAACCCCTAACTCTGATAGTTTTTGAGATATTATAAAATTTGATAGTTTAACAATTTACGATGTAGGTACTGGAGTTTAAGTTACCTGTAAAATATCCGCAATATGGAAATTATCTTGCAACTTTCAGTTTTAAATATTTACTTAAAAATATTTATTTTTTAGAAAAAATAAACAGAAATGTGCTTATGACTAGTATCCCAGGTTCTAAGGGTCAGTCGAATTACGCACACCGGTCACAATTTACTGACAACAGCAACCGTTATTTGGTACATCAAAAATCAATCATACTGTAAACATCGACAAACTTTAACCTGTTAACTGAGAATGTAATACAAATCGCTCTAATAATAGTGCGATAATTTCAAAACCATTATTTTTAGAATTTTTTTAACAAAGTTATTACCAATGTTTACACTGTCATCGATTTTTGCTGAAATTAATAACGGTTGCTGTTGTTTGTGACAGGTGGGCCTGATTTGACTGACTCTTAGAACCCGGCATAGGTCATGAGCACGAGAAAATAACTTGGAGCTGTTACCCTGGCCAGCAAAAGCCCAGATTTTAACATTATCGAAAATGTTTGGGCTCGAATACTTGCTGTTATCCGAAGACAACAAGGGCCAAATTTTATACCAGTAAACCGTAATGCACTAATTGCAGCCATTGATACCGCATGGGAAACGATTAATATTAATTATATTGATACCTTGATAGCGTCAATGAGCAGACGCCTCCAAGAATGTATCAATAATAATGGAGGTCACACCCATTATTGATTTCTTATATTTATTTATATAGTAATACCTTTATTTAAAAAAAAACGTTTTCATTTAATTTTAAACTATAACTTGGTATCTTAATTATAATTATGTAATAAATTCTTGTCAAAAACTAAATATATACGTTGACAATAAGAATTGCCTTAGTTTTTATTTTCACTTTTTATATTAACTACAGAAAAAATGAAACGTCATAAAATATACATTTTGTAAGGACTAAATATTATGAATAGAGAGTTTAATGATTTTTTTTAATAACTTACAATAATTAGTAGGTTAGATTTATTTAAAAATAAGTAATAATCAGTCAACCCAAATAACCATGTTTAGTTTTTGATTTAATTTAAAAGTTATTGCTTGTAGACGTTTTTAAATCAAAATTATTTCTAATTTTATTTTGTAAACATTTCCTAAACAAAATTTTGATTCGATAATTAATCGAGCTATGGTGTTTAATTAGCGATACCTTCAAATATATTCTTTAAAGAAAAAATTAAGTAAGCAACGTAAATTACCTATTTTCTAAAACGTGCTTAGTGTAATGATTCATTCTACAGTCCTTCTATAAGATAACCCCTGCTGAGACTACCTGCTGTTAGAATTGTAAATGATACCCTTAAGCCCGCTTCACAATGTGCAAACTTTTGTTTACAGAAATTGTGGTGTCCAAGTTTTAAATTTCATGAGTGTACATTTCCAAATTAAAAAGATTTAAAACTTCCCCCAGACTTACAGCTATCTGATTACCATCCGCAAGACTATAATTATGATAATTTCTGGGATATTGAAATCTCCTACTACTTCATTTGTGCCAAAAAAAGCCGCCAGTTCCTTTTGTCGTTCTAAGTTGAGACCAAACTATACTATGACGGCGGTCTCACTTAAAAGTTCAATATTGGCTCGTGGGTCTAATTCAGTTTTGTTCTGGTCGATTTCGTTTCCGGAACGTAACGGTGGAACTTTGAGGTTGATTATTTTGGCAGTTTCAGTGATTACTACTTGGATAGTAAGGATTTCGACTGGTTGACCTAGATAGATGTTAAAAACTTGTTCGTAACGACCGCCTTGTCTGTTCAGAAGATGCTCATTACTCTATGTTAACGCTTACTGTTATGTATTTTTCAAATAATTCTAGTAGGTTTTTTATTTTGTCAATAATATGAATTAACAAAATAATTTTTTTTTTATATGTGTCATATATTGTGTTATCAATTAATAAAATAGCTTTTTACGAATAATACTCTTGTTTAGTAGTATTATGAAAACATTTTAAAATATAATACTTACACTAAATCGGTTTGAGTCTGGTACACTTACGTACACGTAGGCTGCAGTTTGTCCACTTGACATTGCCTGAAAATATTTGGTTTTAACAACTGTGAAGAAAAAACTAAATCAACTTGATTGGATTACGTACCTGTTCGTACTCGCGTAGAGCTACTTCTTTTTATTTGACATATGCGGCGTATTTCTTACCATTAACTTTCATGATGAATCCAAAAATGTAAGCAGTTTCTGGTAAAACAATATTAAATATCGCTTTTTGAGCCTTTTCGGCATAATTTCTCACTTTACTTGTTACGGAAGTGTGAGAAAAACAATTTTTAATGTTCGACACTATAACGATCTCGTAAATTTGTGGCACATTCTCTGTCGTTTGTGATTTATTCTGAAATATTTGTTATTATATTCAGTTACTGTAACGAATTTTTTACTTACTTCTTTCACCGACACGGATTCTGTAGAACTAACTATCAAAGCTTGATCTTCATCTAAAGGCGCAGATAGAATCGTATCAATTAAGAACAACGATAACGATAACTCTCTTTCTTATCGTGCGCACAAGAAAGTTGTTAAGACAATTATTTTTATTAGTTTAAAGGACACCAAAAAAGTTTGTAAATTTTACCAAGAATTTGCATAATGTGGAAAGAACTGATGATTTTGTGTATAGTGCGTACTAAAAATTTATTGATTAGCGGTGAACTTCATTTCGTTAAGAAGTAAAAGTCAATCGTATATACATATAATAAGGCACAAAAATTATTTGAAATTGTTTGTCGTTTTATGGTAATTTCAAGACCGTCACTGCAGCACTAATTGCGGCATATCCACCTATTTTTCCACTTTATGATGATCTAATCTAATTGAAATACCAGATGTGCTATTATTTAAATTGTTGTTATTATTTGATACTTCAAAACATAATTTAAAATAACTATTAGATACGAATGCATGATAATATTTTATAGATTAATTCCTTGATTATTTATTAAATGGCTACATTGGAATTTTCACTCGACATCCAATGTTTAAACGTTAAACTGACTTTTTCAAATCTTTATGTAATTGTTAGATCATCTAAATTTTGCCATGTGAATCCTTCTTCTAAATTAACATTCCTTTTCTATGTGATGAACTCATTACATGATGTGAAATTCAAGTATGACTGACACAAGGTTAATGAAAACAAGGTCTCACTTACTTCTATACATGTAAGAAGATTCAGAGGCAAAGGAAATCGTTGCAGCCTACCCGATGACTGAAGACTACATAAACTATAGAAGACCTTATAAACAGAGATATGGAAGAGAAGATTTCTTACTGCAAGTTTATGTCAGAATGCTGCTGCCAATGCTTATGGTGCCAATTTCAAAAATGTACATTGAGCTGGAAAACTATCTATGTGCTCTACAAGGCTTTAATTTGACTGACGAATGCCGACTCAGAAATACGTGTTTTTTCACTGGTATAGTCAAGTTTGCTAGATGACGTGCTACAGATGTACAGAGAAGTCCTGATTCCAAGCGCGACTGTAGTAAGGACAATCTACAAAAATTTAAGTTTAAAAAAAATCAGTGAACTCCAGTAAAAGATGAACAGAGTGAACAGAAAAAAAGGATAAAAAACGTTTGAAATCGCCAGCAATAGCAACAAATTCATTTGAATGAAAGGGGAGAGGTACTTAAAAAAAAAGACCCTGTAATTTTAGTCTCAAGCCTGGACGTATCAAAAGTGCTGTAAGTAAGGTATAGTAATTTAATGCAAAAATACCCTGTTATTGTAAATCTGTGAGAATAACCTTAGCTAGGAGGACCAAGAGTGCTTATGATTTAATGGTTTTTGTTGAACTAAGGACTACTGAAATTGAATTAAGCGATGAAGTTGGAAATGTCACTGATACACAGTCAATTAATGTAGTAAACGGAATTATGTGGAGTTCTATTTAGAAACTTGTTTAGATGGACTGGGTCAGATTTGAAGGGAAAAAATGCAACTTATGACTCTGTGTCAATGTTTTATAATTGAATAGGATGTCTGTAATTTGTGAAATTTGGAACTAGTTGGAATTTGGCATGATTCTTCCTCGAATTGCATAAGGAGAAGGAAATACGTGTCACAACCCACTTTAAAAATTATGTTTGTTCTGAAGGTGATAGACGCTTTCTATAAGCCTTCCCTTGAATAACGACGATGTGAAGAAAAACTCACCGGTGACTACTACCAGTAAACTAATCACAGAAAATCAATTTAAAATTTACCATAATAAGTTTAAGCAGTCGACGAAGGAAGCTATAATTGAAGAAATTCCTTTCCATAATAAAGAAGGGCATTTTCCATCCTACCATGCAGTTTTAAACAAAGCTCGACGACCTCAGTGCCACCTATGTTTTCAATACTTTCCGTAAACCAACAAGGCAGGATGTATTTGAAATTTTTCTGGAGATTCGAAGTAGGGAAAAAATGGTAAACGTATTCCAGCATAAACGTGTTGTATTTGGAGTTAACTGTAATCCATTTCTGCTGTACTAAATTTACATTTAATGTAAGAAACAACAGATGCAGTCCTATACAATAAATTAATTTATGCTGAACATATTCTAATAGGTTATGATAGGTGTAGAGTTTTTGATGGAATGGAGTTAAGGAGATGTTTCACATATGCTGCAGTTATAATCATTCCCGGTCTACTGCCCTAACAAAAACAAACCAGTATGCCCATTATGCACTGGACCCCATCTTATAAAAGAATTTAAGATGGAACTTTTAAATGTGCGAACTGTGAGAATTTTTTGCGAGTTAAAATCACTGATTGTAGTTCTAATCACGCTGCATGGGAAAGAAACAAATGTACTGCATTTATGCATACTTTTAATGATGTCAAACGAAATATATTTAGTCCTGCCTGTAATAAAAATTTTTCTTTCACTTCCACTGAAACAAAAAACTGAAAATGGTTTCAACTGATGCGTCATCTTTAGACCATCTTCCTCTTTTACATATTTGAACTGCACAAATGATTACAATGCCTCAGGTTGGTCATATTAATATTCGCTCACTGACCTCATCACTTATTGAATTTTCTTCATTAATATCTTTACACATATCTTTACAGCGTAACATTTAGAATTTTATTTACAACTAAATGTATGTTTAGAGCGTAACATTTACAATTTTATTTACAACTAAATGTTAATTATAGTTAATTACTGTGTGTCGTTAGTGAGGTGTTTATTCAAAATTTTACATTTTATTTTTATATCTATAACCGTTTTTAAAATATTACTATGAACAATTGTGTTCGTATAAATAAGAAAATTATGACGAAATTATTACACCCCAATTAAGTGTTATTTATATTTATCTAATTTCAAATAATTAAGAATAACGTTATCATCTGTTCCTAATTGTAATTTGTATTTCTGTTATTGATCATTAGAGCCTGAGGAAGAAAGCATTTATAAAGCTCCGAAACGTTGCTGAAAATTGAATGGTAATAATTTAATTTATTTCCTACACCCACTCTCCAATTAAGGATATAACCTTTAATAAAATATTAATTTAGAAGAAATTAAATTTTAAGTATAATAGAATTTACTTTACGATAATTAAAAAATTTAGATATTGACTCATTTCTGTCTGATGCCATTTTAATTTCCTAAGATGATATTTTAAGTTTGGGAGAAATTCATGATAAAGTTGAATTCTTTAACAGTTCTGTACTCCATCTATTTGATATTCATGCACCAACTCGTACATTTGTAACCAAAAAACAATATCAACCATACATAACTGCAATCGTCAAACTAATGATCAAGGAACATAATTTCCCTACTCTACCAAGAAATATAAAAACTGAAAATCTCTAATTCATTTCATGGAATATAAAAGCATGTAAAACTTTGTAAATTGTGCTATTAAAGCTGAAAAATAAGCTTACTACAAATTTCATCTTAATAAAATCAAAAATAATCCTAGAAAATTATGGTCCTTCTTCAGCAAAAATTCAGTTCATACAAAAAAGCGTAACACTATTTCACCTGATATTATTGATCCCAATAGTATTAATAGACATTTTATAAATTCACCACCAATAAAGAATATACCAACTAATTTTATTGATCATTTTGAATCGAATTTGCACCATACAATCGAGAAAAAACTTTCGTTTAAAAGTATTACCACCAAACAAGCCCTAAACATTATCAACTCCCTTTAAACAAATGCTATAGGATATGATGATATTATTGTCTCAATGTTAGATCTTATGAGCAAAGTATGTCTTGATATTATTACACATATTTTGAAATTTTTCCTGGACACATTCCCGTCAATATGAAAAACGGTTGCAAAAATAAATAATGCCAGTCAACACAAACATTTAAGGCCCATTTCTATCTTATTGGTCTTAAGTAAGGTACTAAAAAAGTAGATTCATTGTCAAAAATTATGAGTTTGTTGATAATAATATACTTCCTTCTTTCAGTCTGGATTTAGAAGTAATCATAGCACCACCAACACGGCGATTCTGACGATCACAAATGATATAACTGAGATTTGAGATGGCCAGGTTACCTTGTTTATAGCACTTCATTATTCTAATGCATATGAGGTGTTGAATCGAAAATTATTATTGGCTAAGTTACATTATTATGGTTTTTCCTCAGATGCAGTTCAGTCGTTTGCATCCTACATGTATGATAGCAAACAATGTGTTAACTTATAATTAAACAATACCACTTTATATTCTGATGTTTTATTCAATCATTATAGTGTACCACATGGTAGCATTTTATGACCTTTACTGTTTATTATATTTACTGCTGATTTTGTTAACTGTAAGATTAGTCAGTATGCTGGTGACATAATTATATAGGGTGTTCCTAAACATCATATGTACAAACAAAAGGAGGTGATTGTTTGGCTTATTTTATGACTGAAATATCATATAAACATAGGTCCGCAAACGCTTCCTTAGCGGACTACAGGGTGTTAAAATTTCAATTCTTTTCAAGGTTTTTGTTTATGGCTCCTGCAGTTCTTAAGATATTGAGTTCAAATTTGATTTGTAACTTAGGCTTCAAGCGTTACATCTTCTGACAAGAGAGGACCGTGAGAATTCTACCTGGGCATATATTTTCGGCGGCTAAGTCACTTTTTCGGCTCTGAACTTTTCTATGGTGCACCGCTTGTAGATTCTAAAATAAAAAATAGATTCTCTGTTCTGTTTAGAAACTTTTTGGTCTCTTGCAGTTTTTCTTATCTGCAAACGTTTTCGATAAAAAAATTAGAAAAATACTTAACAAAATTAAATTTTTCAAAAGTGGTCTAGTATATGTTTCAAGAACTGCAGGAGTTATAAACAAAAAACTTGAAAAAAATTGAAACTTCAACACCCTGTAGTCCGCTATAGAAGCGTTTGCGGATCTATGTTTATATGATATTTTAGTCATAAAATTAGCCAAAGAATCACCTCATTTTGATTATACATGTCATTTAGGAACTCACTGTATTTATTATCTTCTCAAAATAATATTCCTAATAGGTACTATTTGTAAACTAAATGTAAATATTGATGCCCTATTTGAATTGTCATGTAATAATGGCTTGACATTAAATAGGTTTATTTGTTGGAATTAAGTTTATTCAAGTAGATGTCAAAGTGAATATGAATCTAAAAAAGTTATTAATAACAATATTGTTAAATTTGATAAGAAAAGGTATCACGTTAGATGAAAACCTTTAGAGATTTCTATTAAATGCGGATTGTGTTATACCAATTTGAAATTATTCAATCAATTTCGAAATTTATTTACATCAGATATAAAATTTAACATTACCACATTAGTACTTAGATCATAGATTACGGGATAGTCATATTTTATAACTATCTAACAAATATACTTAAAAACAGATTGGAAATAGTTTAGAACAGATGTTTAAAGTTTTCATATTATTCTTTCTCATGTAACTCCCTTCTGTAATAGATTCAAAATTTAAAAAAATAATCATAGAATCACAATCATGAGCAAAACTTAGTTATATAAACTAACAAAACGCCCAGATATTTCAACGACCTCATAAATTTTATACCAGGTGAACAGAATAGAAGAAAAATACACAGAAAATGGTTGTCAGAATACCTAAACACAAGACTAAAAAGTTTCAGGCGTCGTTTGAGTATCAAGCTGCCATATTTGATAATAATTATCACACTTTATTTAATTTAAGTAACCTTCATTGTTTCAAATTGCTGTTAAAGGTAATATATTTTGTACACAGTTCAAGAAAAGAGTGCAAACCAGCATATTGCTGACCTATTTTGCTTTTGTCTGAGAGAATGTTGTGTAATATATTTTCAGTTAATAAATGTAAAGAAGGTTTCAAATGGCATGTTGTTCTATTGAAGAAGCATTCAATGATAGATTCACTAATCATGGTACCTCACGTCTTATATAATCACGAATTAATTTAATTTATGAAAAGTACTGGGCATACGTCGTTGTGTCTTGTATAAAACGTTAACGAGCAGCTTTGCCCTCAGCACTTGTTTCCACGATGGAAGCATTTGACACGGATTAGTACTAACTTTCTAGGAACAAGAAATTTGATCAAAACTTTGAACTGTAAGAAAATTGAAACCCCTACCTGAGCTTTTGATGGAGTGGTTAATGCGGGAGCGGTGCTGGAGGAACATGTTGAAAATGGCAAAATGAACGCATGAAGAGCTTGGAACATGTGTAGCATTAGTATGATATATAATGAATCAACGGCCTCCTACTACGCTGATTGAAGATGTCGAAAATTTCAAATTGCATACTCTACCACATATTATACGAGGAGCCATAGGAGAGGTATTTCCAAAGTTTGAAACAGTTTTGAGAAACTAGAACAAGAAGATCGCTACCCTTAACTGGAACTGCAAGCCAAGTTTTGGAAGGAGTGTTTTGCACTAGTTGCCAATTCTTAAAAGTAGGCGATATAAGAAAAGACTGATTGTTTTGTGATAGATCACAATATGCTGCTTAGACGAATCAAAAAACTTATTCGTGGACGTATGGATTTGCTGAAGTTCGCATGAAGAATCGAGTAATCACAAGGTCACTTTAGGATCTGACTTGTATTCGTTAAAGTTGAAAGAAGATGAGAAGATAGCAGTTCCTGGCTCACTCACGGGGGCTAAATTAAGCCATCTATTTGAAGCAGTTTCTAGAGTGAATACAGGTTTTGGCCGAGTCATCGATAAGCGTTACGAAGAATGAAAATTTGATTAAAATTTACGTTAATGATTGTTTATTTGGAATTATTTTTAATTTTGCAATTTATATTAATAAAAATATTCTGTTGTCTGACGGAAGAACACCGTTTGTGCAAATTTTAGCAAAAATGAGTTATTGTCATTTTTAGATTTAAGATTTTCCAGATAAAACTGTATCGCCTAACTTTTTGTTGTATTTTTTTTATTTAAAATTAAGTGTCTCGAATTTTAATTTTAAAATCACCCTATCTGAAACCCAGGAAGAAATTCTGAGGCATAACTTAATAAGAACAGCGTATGTGAACTAATTCACCGTATGTGCGATGATTTTAAAAAGAATGGTCACTACATACAGAAGATATTGTTACATACGGTGATTATAACAAGTATTAAAATTAAAATTATGCTGGATTTCTTGTTTAAGGACTTATTTTGGTCGATCTGGACGTTAGAAATAGTAATTTTAAATGCAACGAAACCATTAGAAAAAAAAAGAACATAATCGATCCAATATTAGAATTTCGAGACATTTTGATTTCCCAAACTTTGAATGGCTTTCCTGGAAAGTTGTGTCAGTTACACATGTGGTGTTTTTCCGCCTGACGGCAGTATAGTAGTATATGAATCTTGAGTTATATTTGATGTATGTCATCATTATAATTTATTAAAAAAATACCGTTGCACTTAAATAAATAATTGAATTTAAGGAATTACGTGCGTCTTCATTTAAATTAGTTAGTTACGATTTTAAGAACTTCTCAGAGTAGATCTGGTAGATTCTCAAATTTCAGTTAGATGTCGTATAGCACCAGTCGACAGTTGCACACGGTTTTCTCAGCACACTATACAGGTTTATATTGATCTTCTGGGGCACCACGACACAATAATGAAAAATAATGTATTGTACCTATCGTACGAATAATATAAATAAAGGAAATTAAAATTATTCGATTACAATTTATAAACACTGTGCGATTGAGTTAAAACTAATTATGTTATTATTGTACCTACATATCACCAGTGGCAGGATATTTTGACCTGATTTTTTCTCGAATATGTGGTTTATGGGTTCCGTGTTTTGTTTTATTTTACTTAATTTTATAAAATCAATTTTTATAAAATGTTACTAATTTATTTTTATCCTTGCCAACAAAAATCATTAAAGTACTTTTTAAAAGAATTGAAAAAAATGTGAAATTCTTGTTCAAGTTTAGTTATGAACCAGATAACTTAAAGAATAAGACCTGTAATACGTTTTCTTAGTGAACTTTTATTACCTACATAGTACATACATACAATATAATTAATGATCAGTAAACGAATTGTAGAATAATTGCACTTTTCTTACGGGTTTTGGTCTTTTTCTTTAATAACTTGCATTAAACAAGCAATAACCAACAATACATAAAATGTGTAACGGTTCATGCATAATGTTGGCGGCAGTTCTGAAGCGGTTAATAAATATTAAATTAAAATGCAAAAGGATGAACACATCGTCTTATCCCCAGACGCGAACATGTTGATCCCAACTACAAGTCGAAATTCCAACGCCATTTGGAGCAACACTTAAAGACGTAATTCTATTTTCGTGACCAGACAAGACACCTACAAAATTTCTTTATTGAACAACGATATCGTTGTTTAGAAATACTCACCGTTGTGTTGATTTTTAAGAGTATCCCAGATGTGCACGTTATTGTCATCTGACCCGCAAAGTAAAAATCTTCCACTCTTAGATAAACCGCACGAAGTGAAACCACTACTCTTATTTGGCGGTTCGAACAGAGCAACTTGTTGGTCACTACGAATATCAAATAAACGTGCCGATTTATCTTCAGATCCAGTTACAAACGCGTAACCGCTGGGATGGTACTACGGAAGAAGGTTAGTTGATTTAAACTTGAATGTATTGTTACGTACGCAAACTGAGTTAACGTCTGATTCGTGACCGAAAAATGTTTGCTTTGGACTTTGTTCGCGAACGTCCCATAGACGACAAGTTTTATCAACGCTTCCAGTCACATAAGTATTTCCATCTGGAGATAGGCTGATGGAAACGACATCACCGTTGTGAGCTAGAAAATCTACAGTTTTTTTTCCAGTTTCTAAATCCCATTGGCATCTAAAAAAAATTGATTACTAATTGCATTTGCTAATGAAATTATATTAACATTTTCATATCACCAGATCCAGTTAGAATTTTTTTGTCTTCCAAAAATCGGCAGGAACTTAAGAATCCTTCATAGCCCGCTAGTTCGCGAATTATTTTTGCTGCTCCCGAAGAGTCTCTATTATTGAGATCATAAACAGTGCACATGTTATCCATACCCCCACACGCTGAAAATAATTGACGTTTATTTAAAATGTAAAATGCATTTGTAATCAAACTCACCGACATAGTTTCCTGAAGTTGCAAAAGCAACACTCATGACCCAAGCCGATCTCAAAGGTATAACTTGAACTTTATTTCCAGTATGCGTATCCCATATAATTAGTTTTCCATCGAGCGAACCGGTGACGCAATGTTTACTATCTCCACTATAGTGCACCGAGTTGACCTTATTTATGTGACCTTTCATCAATCGCTTAGTAGACAATTTTACTTTTGGAACATTTCCTACATCACTGCACGCACTTTCGAAAGTAACATCCGCGACTTTTTTTTGTTCCTCCTAAAAATTTTGCATTTAGTCACACTATTAAAAAGAAATTTCAAATTACCTTGAGTTTTGCATAGAGTTGTTCCAATTCTTTTCTCAACTCGGCAGTTTCGGGATCCACTTTCGGTGGCATTGTTGTAGTTTCAATGAATTTCAAACGAATGTCCGGTATTCACAAGTTGAAGCCAGATGTATGTGTGTAATCCTGTTTGTTAATTAAATAATGAATTCGAATGAATCCGTACGAGTATGCGTTTTATTACTGACTGCAATTTTTTTAAAATAAAAAGTTATTAGTAAATTCTGTAGTTTTATCGGCTGTATTAAAAATATAACTTCCTGCTATTAATTAACCACATTTCGATTAGATTTTGTAGCTGATTATGTATGGGTACTCGTTGCAAACATTTGTTTTGATTTATATAGTTTTGAGTTTACCTTAAATTTGAACTTCTTACTATTACTATAACTAACGGACTAGTATCGATCTATAATTTTAAAACATGCTATATTGGTTTTGTTGTTAAAATTACTATTACTAACATGCTATACGCATATACTAGTAGATTCTATATAAATAGAGAAAGCACTACTTTTGATTCTTCAATGTCCGTGCGTTCCAATTGACTCTGTGCAGTTTATTTGGAACTTCTTAGACATTTCGAAGTATTTTAGCATAGTTGACCCGCTTACAGTACAGCGTGTATGAGATAATGTGTAAAGACATGCATTTTTAATGATTTTTAAATGCATGAATGTTGAATTAAATTAGTGGAAAATTGCTATACCACTAATAATTAACCCAGTTTCCACTGAAATTGATAAAAGACGGTATATCTGAGACATTATATTTATATATCATATATAACGCTTACAACAGATTGTTGGACTTGGTTCTCTGTAGTAGATTTTGCCGGGTGGAGAGGTCTCTTGCTTTCTCCATCGTTGAGGGTTGCATCATATCCTTGTCTCTTAATATCTGTTTCCTCTGTTAATAAGAACACTAATAGTAAATCTTTGCAGAACTTCCGGCACTGCTCATTTAATTCAAGAGTCTGACTATATCTAATTATATGGACATATTCTTAGCGTTTCTTGGAGAACTGCAATGGAAATCGCAGATCCAGACGAGGCTTTAAATATAATGTACGTTATCTATTCTGCATTTAATCAATTTTTTCCAACAACACGTCTATCGAATTTACACAAATATTCTCCGTGGTTTAGTAGAGAGATAATCTCTAACATCAGACTTAAGCAGTCCTACTTACAGCAGTACAGATCATCCGATACCCTAGATATTTACTTTCTATTCGGCCAATTATGTTCAACATTAAAACGTGACATACGTGCTACACACAAAACAATCACTATAAACATAGAAGTTAATCTTCAAAATCTTCCAAAAGGTTTTGCTCATTTATGAACAACCGCCGTAATGCCTCGGGTATTCCTAAGTATGTTACTGCAGAAGATGGGGCGGTTTCTACTCAGAAAGGACATATCACCTCCTCTGATACATAAACAGATTCGTATATTGCTTCTATTAAAATCGCTTTCTCTAAGCTGCTATAGGGGATTAATATCTAATATTACCATCAAATATGATTTACAGCTTTTTTATCAAGGACTGTTTAACTGTGCTATTGGATCAACTCTTACACATTTTCAATTTGATCTTTAAAACTGCGCGCTCAGACGGCTCAGAATGTTCCGGTTTTCAAGAATTACGATTAATCAAACGTTGTCAACTGTGGACCAATTGCATGGTTAAACAACTTCTCTAAATTATTCGAGTTCGTAATCATGTTTTTCATCGCTTTTCGCCCGCTCAACATTGTTTTGTAGCAGAAAGATCTTCGGTTACAAAACCTTATCGTTATAACAGAGTTTATAGCACGATCTGTAGATTGCGGGGTTCAAATTGACGTCATTTACACTGACGTAAGGCATTTGATAGAATTGATAATCGTATCATAGTCTCTAAGCTTGAACTCTTTAGAATACCCACGCACATTATTTCGCTCCTTAATACGTCACCGTCGCCAATTTGTTCAGATTGCGAGCTACAAATCTAGTACTCACATGGTTCCTTCGGGTGTTCCTCAGGGATCAGTGGTCCGTCCGCTACTATTTTTAATTTCCATTAATGATATGTGTAGTATTTTTAGAGTTAGGTAAGTGTTTACTGTCTGCAGATGATATAAAAATCTATTTCCGGATTTGTTCGGTATCTGACACTTTTATTTTACAGAAAGACCTTAATATATTTTACAGCTGGTGACGTGGGAGTGTAATAAGCTACACTTGAATATCGCTAAGTGCACTGTGGTATTGTATATCAAGAGTAGATCCTCTCTCTTATTTTCTTATACTCTCAACAATTTGCTCTTATTGCGCAGTAATCAAGTGAAAGACCTTGGTGTTTATAATTTAATTAAATAATTAATTACTATAGGTACAAATTTATTTTGAAGATGGTAGGGCGTTATCGTATTTTAATGTGATGTGATAACAGTCACTCGCTACCTTTTCCAACTATACAGGGTGCCCATAATCTATCTCATAACATGGGTAACTTTCTTAATATGCAAAATAGGTAATCGGTTAAATTAGGAAAGTTGGGCAGAATTACAAGCAAAATGTTAAACTTTTTCAAATTTGACATATGTCTTCAACTTTTTGAAATTTTGTGAAAAACTGAAAACAGTCGATTTTTTTAATGTTGTCCTGTTCCACTACTACTTACTTTAGAACTGAACTAAAATGACATCTTATACATATTTTTACGTAGAATTCGATAAAATTACTCAAAATGTCATAACCCTCTTGATTTTCGAGATATAACACAAACTTACATTTTTTAAATGGCAATCATAGTTGGCTGTGATCTTATTAAATAGCTTTTGTTTTTGCGATTTCATTGATATAAGGTTCGATATACTTTACTCTTACATTTTTTTGTAAATGCTAAAAGTAGTTTATTGATACAATTAAGCTGCAAAATAATACACAGGCAGGCTATGGAAACAAATGCTTCAAACAAAACCTGTTGAAACAAAAGCCTGTGTCGTCAACTAAATAATTTGATTTACATAAGTAAGTTGTATTATTCACGGTGATTTATTTTAAAAACATAAAATTCTCAAAATAAACAATGTATTCAAATGAAGAGAGAAACGACATGCTTTTTGTTATTATGCTAGCAACAGAAATAGTAATGAAGCCAGTGAAATGTATTTGCAAAGATATATGGAAAGAAGACAACCAGATAAAAGACTTTTTTCCAAACTGGAAAATAATTTAAAACTATACGGATCATTTATGAAACCAAAAGCTAAGCAAAAGTTTAATCAAGAAGACGAAGAAAGAGTTTTGGCATATGTAAATTATAAACCAAAAACATCTACCCGTGAAATTGCAAGTGAGTGTGGTACTTCTACAGAAAAAGCTCGTTTAATTTTAAAACAAAATCGATTCAAGCCGTATAAATTTCATATCGGCAACACCTTGTATCCAGCCGACTCAGAGAGAGATTAAATTACGCTCGATGGTTTTTAAGAGAAACTGACAACGATCCATATTTCTCGCGCAGAATTTTATTTACTGACGAGGCAAAATTTACCAATAACGGTGTATTTAATAGACATAATAATAACTATTGGTCTGAGAACAACCCTCATGTTACTGTTGAGAGACGAGATCAACATATTTTTTCAATAAATGTGTGGTGTGGCATCCTCGGTAGCAGAATAATTGGTCCGTTCTTTTACAATTACCATTTAAATGGAAGGCGATATTTAGAATTTCTTCAAAATGACTTGGAAGACATGTTAGATGAACTGCCATTAAATGTGGTACAAAATCTTACTCATTTCCAACATGATGGTGCTCCTGCTCATAATTTTAGAGCTGTTTCTGAATATCTTTCCGAACGTTTTCCGAGCTGGATCGGTAATTCAGGTCCTATTAATTGGCCGGCAAGAACACCTGATATCACACCTCTCGATTTTTTCTTGTGGGGAACCGTTAAAGACAGGGTGTACAAAGAAAAACCCAATAATGTAGAAGAATTAAAAGATAGAATTAGGTTGATTATTAGAAGAATTCGTCCTCGCAGTTTGGAAAAAGTGCATAGAGATGGTTAGAAGATGTCAAATGTGCATATTGGTTAACGGGGGCCATTTCGAACATTTAATATGAACTTTTATGTCTTTTGTACATTATTGAAATAGAACATAATTACAAACCATTAATAGTACCTACTTGTGGTATTATATTGTCAATATAAATTTTTGTTTCAAGTTTAACTAACTTGTAAATCATTTTGTTCCTTAATGGTATCAACAACACAATTTTGGGCATTTAAATAGAAATACAAGAGTAAAGTATATCGAACCTTATATCAATGAAATCGCAAAAACAAAAGCTATTTAATAAGATCACAGCCAACTATGATTGCCATTTAAAAAAATGTAAGTTTGTGTTATATCTCGAAAATCAAGAGGGTTATGACATTTTGAGTAATTTTATCGAATTCTACGTAAAAATATGTATAAGATGTCATTTTTAGTTCAGTTCTAAAGTAAGTAGTAGTGGAACAGGACAACATTAAAAAAAATCGACTGTTTTCAGTTTTTCACAAAATTTCAAAAAGTTGAAGACATATGTCAAATTTGAAAAAAGTTTAACATTTTGCTTGTAATTCTGCCCAACTTTCCTAATTTAACCGATTACCTATTTTGCATATTAAGAAAGTTACCCATGTTATGAGATAGATTATGGGCACCCTGTATATAGAAATTTAGTAATACAATACAATACAATAAAAAAGGAACTTTTTCGATTCTTCGATTATTTTAGCCATGAAATAACAATCTCGAATTACCTGCTGTAAGTTTGCATTTCAGGAGTGCTAAGTTCACTATTGTACAAATGCGCGCTGTCGACAAAGTTGCTTTACTTAATAAAAATTAATTTTTGGGTGTGTTAGGATAACACGAGTCGACACTAGATGTAGAAGTTGCGTTGGGCTTTTAAATTTCGTAACATGGGAGTGACGTTGCTTTTGTTGCGTCTTGCTATCGTGGATGGTTAAGTCGATTCTTGGAAATTTTTTTTTGTAGTAATAGAACTCTATGACACAAATGCGTTTGTAGATATGTGGAGCATTTTGTTGAGTTACCTCGAAGCAATTGTATATTTTATAGATCCGATGTATTTAGTAGTAGAGTTGGTTCGGTGGGGTTGCGCGTTACACTTGATGATGTAAGCGTGTATTTGTTAGCGTGCTACCTTCAGTCTCGCATTTACTTGATGTATGAGTAAACCAGAAAGTAGGTCCACAAAACCAGGAAATAAGTTGAAGATGATCTGAACACTATATACACTTCAATAGCTCTATCACATATTCGTATATGCTCTATGATTAAGGAAAAAAATGGTTTATTAATGTAATTATTACACAAAAAACTTTAATTCTGGATTTATATACACGATTGTTTTTCTCCGTCTTCAGTTTTCTTGATTCAGTTGATTTTTCTTGAGCATGCAATTATCTATGTAGGAATGGTCTTTACCTTACTTCAGATGTAATTGAGTGAAGTTAGCACGCCTATAAACGCACTAACGAAAATTTTATAGTCTGCCGTTAGCACTTCACAAAAAAAATTATGGCCCTTAAACGCTTTAAAAAAAATCAAATTTTAAAGGGCGTGCCAACTTCACGTATGATTAGAAACACCAACAAAAAATTTATAGTCGATCGTTAGTGCTTCGTTAGTGCTTCTTAGTGCTATATAAAAGAAATTATCTCCCCCAAGCGTTTTAAAAAAAATCTAATTTTGAAGGGCATACCAACTTCACGCTTTATTAAAAGCACTAACAAAAATTTTATAAGCAAACTTTAGTGCTTTGTTAGTGCTTCATAAAAAAATCATCTTCCCAAAGTGTTTAAAAAATCAAATTTTATTTAATAAACCTACCAAATTAACGATATATTAGAAACACTAATAAAAACTTTATAGTCGATTCTTAGTGCTTTGTTAGTATCTCATGAAACAAGTCATCCCCCCAACGATTTTTAAAGAATCACTATTTAGGTTTGAACATTTTAGTTTACCTCAAATACGTATTTCCAAAATTTACGAAATTATATTTTGAAGCCGTCTAGCGAAGTTTTCGGATTTTTAATTTTTAATTCATTAAATACAAAATCCAAATTTCAGAATACCTCAACATGTATTGCAAAAAATTTGTAATTCTAAAATTTCTGGATTTACCCACTAACCCTTCAGCCAGATTTCGTATTTAAATATTGCTATGGAATTTTTGCACACATTTATGCTGTGTATCAAATATCGACTCAAAGTTGTCTAACAGTCCTCGGACTATTCGGTTTTATTTGTATCATACAAATCATAGTACAATTGTTATTTCCGAACTTTGGATGATGGAAGTATGGAATCCAAAAACAACTACCCGTCGTTCCGGTCTACCAAAAATTAAACACGCAATATTACTTTCTGATTTTTAACTATAACCAAATAAATAACAGTACTTTATAAATTATACGGAACAATATTTTTTGTCATAAGTGACAACTCAATCCCTCGAATATTGTTTTTTTGTTGCCTGGTGATTCACGACTAAGGGTATTTATCCAACATCCTCCCACCTGAGTAATATTTTACAAATGGATTACTCACAGATAACATACGAAATATTTACGAATACCTAGATGGTATTTTACTCGTTCTACCACTACGCGTTGTGACGGGTATTCTGCTGTTTTCAGCGCGCACTCGCACTAGCACAATTTTTAGTTTTTGTTCGCTGCAGTTGATGGACGCTGTCATTAAGACTTGTAGTTGACATTGTACTTTCGTTTAGCTCTGGCATACTGCCAACCGCGAGCTTCTTTATTGAAGACGTCTCGTTTATTTTAAGCACTTCCAATGGACATAGACGTTGCAATGGTCGTGGAAGATGTCCGTGGGACGTTTGAACTTTAGCCAACCGAATCTTCTTGTCTTTGCCTATTATAAGTTCTACTACCCTTGCCATTGGCCAGTATAAACGTTTACCGGAATCATTTCCGACTAAAACCAAATCTCCAACGGCAATTTTTCGATCATCTATGCTTTCACAAGATTGTCGCAATTGGCCTAAAAATTCTGAGCGGAATCTCCTTCGTAGATTGTCTCTCAATTTCTGCACATAACGTAACTTCCGAGAAAACACAGTTTGATCGGCATATTCACAATCAGGAACGCCATGTTCCAAATTTTCAATCAAAAACATAGCAGGAGTAATGGCAACCAAATCAACATCACCTTCAGATAGATACGTTAGTGGCCGACTATTGATTGTTGCCTCACAATCAAGCAATACGTAACTGAACGAAGTACAACA
>JALBCR010001420.1:0-194240 GCA_030710515.1 Abscondita cerata | reverse complement strand
TTAACGTACCACCGTGACATACAAACTATTTGATAGGTGGTACACCTTGTGTACCGCTGGACCGGAAAGAATTAATAGAAATTTTTTTCTCTTTATAATGGTATAAACATTTTTTCGGTAGTATTAAATTTCTTCGAGGAAATGCCCGTTAAAGTTAAAGTATTTACAATTAATTAATTTCCGATTCGTAAACGATACAGCCATGATAAACAAAAGCGATATCACTTAGACTGAATTTGTTTGTTTACGATACATTTTTTAATTTTGGTGTTGGCATTAGCAATGGCGAATTTAAGTGAACGTGAAAGAATTGAAACACTTATGATGCTGGGTTATCAAGATAGACGTAGAAGTTTACGAGAAGTTTGTAATTTATTTAATGATACGCATCCAAATAGAAATTCAATTTCTAAATCTGTTGTTGGTAAAACTTTACAACGTTTTAAACAAACGGGTACCGTTAAAAATTTGCAAAAAAGTGGTAGACCTAGAACATCGACAAGTGATGGTAAGAAACTGGATGTTTTATTGGCTGTATTTGAAAATCCCCAATTACTAACCAGGCAATTAGCGACCAATCTCAATATGTCGCAGTGTTCGGTCGTCTCAATTTTAAAAAATGAGAAGACCCTATAAGGTACATCTTGTACACGAGTTGGTAGAGGATGATTTTGATAGAAGACTTCAATTTTGTGAGGAAATTTTGTCAACAATATTATTTTCTCTGACGAAGCTACGTTTTGCCTTAATGGTGAAATAATACAGACATAGTTGCAATATGGCCATAAAAAATTTTCATTGGATTTAGAACACAACGCAATATCCAAACAAAAGGTTAATGTTTGGGGGCTATTTATGTACTATCGATGGCAATTTAATGGCTATGCAAATAGAGTTATTGCAAAATCAAATTATACCTGCATGTGCTACTCTTTATCCCCATGAAAACAATGGGCACCTCCCCAACAACAATATCTAGTTTCAGCAAGATGGCGCCCCACCACACTATGGTGCAAATGTTCGTCAACATCTAAATAATGTATTTCCAAACAGATGGACTGGGAGAAGAGGCAACAGTGGCCAGCCCGTTCGCCGGATTTAAGCCCTTTAGATTTTTTCTGCGGGGATACGTAAAAAACAAAAGTAAAATGTGTGTCTTGCGACATCTCGTGTAAACATTGACACGTATGAATAGTACAAACTAAGAAAAATGCCAACAGTTAACTGTAACGGCATGTGTGTGTTAAACACATAGTTTAATTTATACTATTCATACGTGTCAATGTTTACACGAGATGTCGCAAGATACAATTTTACTTATGTTCATTGCTCCACGAGAGCTTAAAGACCAACCGCCGTATTGTACAGTCGTATACCGCACTTAAGTATACACCTCTGATGAGCTCACAATAAGAGCGAAATACTGCATCAGGTGTTCTTTTGTTGGGTGTGTACGTGTACAAGTTATTTGCTTTATCGGCAACGTGTGTTACAAGCATTAAAGCTATCGCTTAGATAGCGCTTTGCAGTTTAACACACACATGAAAAAAAGTTTTGAAAGTTAAAATAATTATAAATAAAAATTAAAAATTAAATTACCAGAACGATGGAAGAAATTCACCGTGAATTCTTATAAAATTCTCTTCGTGATTTTGAAGCGGTGTTTAAGTCGATTGGTCATTGTCAAATTGTAAATGGAGGACAATTTGAACATTTAATTCACTAGATTTATGTGTTTGTTCGTATTTATTTATGCTTTACTTGTTTTTGATAATGTTTTTGTTTAATTTAGTTATTAATTTCTTTCTAACAATAACATTTTCACCGACATCTTTATTACAAATAATTTTTCATAAAATAAAAATATTAAACTTGCTCGCCTTTGTTGATCGTTTCGCTTTTGTTTATCATGGCTGTATCGTTTACTTTAACTTTAACCGGCATTTCCTCGAAGAAATTTAATACTACCTAAAAAATGTTTATACCATTATAAAGAGTAAAAAATATCTATTGAATAGAAGTACAACATTAATAGATTGCCATTTAAAAAAATATTCCGTGAAGTCATAACTCAAAAACAATTGAACAACAACAATTTTCGTATATGTCAATATGTAGATAAAAATTTCATAAAAAACTTTTTTATTGATCATCTTCGTAAAAAATGAATTTTAACGACAGAAATTCGGGTGTCTCCATACTTTTAACTCTCTCTGTATAGCAAAATTTTAAAGAATTTAATTGTACATCGATCTGGCAAAAAATATACAGGGTGTTCCATTAGATTTTATTAAATTATTCGTCATTTTCGATTACAAAGTTTGACATTTTTGAAACTGATTTTGAATAAATCTACTTTTTAAAGGCAATCAAAAGTCCGCGTTAACTACACGGTGAAGGTGTATATAATGTGAACGAGACACTTGGACATAAATGATAGACTGATACTAGTTGCAGCGTTTTGTTGGTAATGAGCAATATTTCGTTTTACCGCCAAACGTACGGACATCAATTCAATCGATAAATTGTTGAATTAAAAAGTATTTACTCTGATTTTTCAAATTTCAATTAATTACATGGTACCGATGAGTCGTGCACAAATTAGTTTGATATGTACAATACACGTAAATGCTTAAACCTACTTTAATTTCATTGCAGAGAATTTAGAGCTACGACATCTAATAGTAGGTTTTACACAAAAACATTAAGTGCAGGTGCGTTTAATATCATAGACAACATAGTGATACAACAATATTCAATCATGCAACTACCGACAAAGAATTACCTGGTTCTAAAGGTCCGAAAGAAGGCACAAATAATGGAAAACATTATGGTAAAAGGTAATAAAACATTAGGTACTGAAAAAGATGGTTACGAGTGTAACTTACCTGGAAGTCCCAATTTATAAGTTTTTTGTACATATTTCAACCCATGCACAATTTCCCTTTGGACAAGAAATTCGATACGAATTTTGTACGATATTCCCTCTTTAATTGAAAATGTCTCCTTTTTAAGCTTGGAAATGTCTCCGGTTAAGTCCAGAGAAACTTCAGGTCGATCGGGAACTACCAAAACCAATCTTTTAACAATTACTTTCCTTGGGTCGTCAGGTTCTGAAAAAAAAATCAATATTTGATTAATATGCGATGCAGAAAAATTAAATCACATAAACATGGAATTTACAATCGTTCCTATAAAATACATAATGGATATGTCTTGTTTTGCTTAATACGTAATAAAGTATGATATGACCTGTTTCAATTGGCCGACGCGACGTTTCGCCACTCAAGCGGGAGCTTTTTCAAGGCTACGTTTAATAAAGGTTGATAGTCACAGAATAAAAACACATTTAACATCCATAAATAAATAGATGAACGTTACGTTATTTTTAAATAATGTAGTAAAACATCACAATAAACTTATAAAAATTGGTACAAGCACAATGGTCCTTAGAGCTCTAAAATGCTAAAAGAGTCTAGAGATCTCGGTAAGAATAGATCGTCGGCCGTACCGCTTTGGAATACCTCTCAGTTCGCCGAGGCAGACGAGGTTTTGGACAAGTAGGTGCTCTGTTCGAACGGAAGTGCATTCGGAATCGAAAAGAAGTTATTCCAACTCGTAAATGCGGAGAAAATAATTCAAAACTGACAGCCTCCAGCAAACTGAACTGACACAACGCTCACACATGTCGGTAGCCTGTCATATTGGAACGGCGCAGTTATTTCAGAATCGTTTTCAATTTTGATCCGGCATGTACAGTCCTTCAATACTGCCTAGTTTTCTACCATACACACAGCGAAAATTCCAAAGGTCAGACCACTCCATTTTCTCGGGAACGTGTGTGGGGTGCTTTACAGGACACTCTCTAATTATAAAACAGCCGTGAAAAATATAGTGCTTGACAAATGGGAGAAGATTGGTCTTCAGGCATTTAACAGGACTGAAAACGCAGAGATGGAAAAACTGGACGAAGTAAAGGAGTAAAGATTTTGAAGCCGAAATGGCGGTTGTAAAGCAGATTTTGCCGGAATCGAAGAAGAGTTAAAGAAGTGTAAAGCAGAGTGTAAGGAAAACAGTAAAACCTGCGAAAGGGAAATAATGATTGGTAGTAATTTGTGGAGTACACACAAATAAAAAAGAAGAAAATTACACAAAGGGTTTAATTTCACAAGGAGCAACTAGAAAATCTAAAACAAAAGCCTCTTGGCAACACTGTTTTTTAAAATCAGCTTAAAATATATTGACTTCTAGAAAAATTCCAACACCTAGAATTTGTTGAACGATTTTATTGAAATTTTCAGGAAACGTCTATTTTCATAAAACAAAGTGATGATTAAAATTTGAATAAAATCTAGCCAGTAGTTTTTGCTTTTTTTTCTGTTGTTTCCATAGCACATAGTTTGTTCACAATTTCATTCTGAATGGCTGAACAATGTCGAGGGTACGTCAACATCAACATTTTGTCCAATTAAGTGATTTAGAACGTGGCCGTATTAGAGAAATTGCTCGTCGTGTAAACCGAAATGTTTCATCGGTATTGAGATGATGGTCAAAATGGTCAGAGGAAGGGTGAACGAACCACTTCACCGTCTAACGCAGACATGAGATGGTTACATTGCTAATGTACTACAACCCGTCGGGCTTCCATATCTTCAGGGGTTGCAAAATCCCATTTTCCACCATGATAATACGCGTCCTCGTACGGCAAGGGCTACAATACGGTTTTTGGAAGAAGCTAACAATGCCGTTCTTCCATGGCCTCGCCTGATTTGTCGCCCGTAGAACATGTATGGGATATGATCGGTAGGTGACTGAGTAATATACCACTCCCTAAGCAGTTTTTCTAAAACTTTTGAATTGGTAATTTACAATCACATATATCCGTCTGTCAAAAACTATATATCTCTTCATCAGCATGGTTTTATGAAACAACGCTCTACCTCAACAAACTTAGCTTGCTTTTCACAATTTACTACAAGCGTACTTGATAATCAGGGTCAAGTCGATTTAATCTACACTGACTTCCGTAAAGCTTTCGATACTATCCAGCATTCCACAATAATTATGAAACTTCGTGAGTTTGGGTTCAGTAATTCCTTGCTTGCATTTTTTGCTTCTTATTTACATAACAGGGTCTAGTTTTTATCTTTCAATAATTATCTTTCAGGAAAGTTCATTGCTACTTCTGGTGTACCCCAAGGGTCGCATTTAGGACCCCTGTTATTCCTTATTTTTATCAACGATCTCTCTAATACCATAACTTGCAACCATTTATATTTCGCCGACGATCTTAAAATGAATTACTCTATTTCATCTTTACATGATTGTCTAATCTTACAGAACGATTTAAACGTACTTTTTCAATGGTGTAAGTTGAATCATCTTCAATTAAATATTTCAAAATGCAGTGTTGTTTCTTATACAAGGAGAGTCAACAAATTACGTTTAATTACAGTCTTGACTCTAATGTTTTAGATCGGAAGACTAGTATTAAGGACTTAGGGTAGTCTTTGATAAAAATTTAGTTTTTCTGAACACATTGACCATATATGTGCTTCAGCCAATAAATCACTTGGATTTATTATCCGCAACTGCAAGTCATTTCAAAACCCCCCAATCCTTAATTTCTCTTTACACCTCAGTAGTTAGATCAAAATTTGATTATTGTGACCTAATATGGTTTCCCTTATATGTATTACCGCTACATTGATTGTATTGAAAACGTTCAAAGAAGGTTTTTAAAATATCTTTCTTTTAAAATGGATGGTATTTACCCAGAAAGAGGTTTTCCTCAAATATTACTTTTAACTCGTTTTCAAGTTCCATCCCTACACTGCAGAAGAATTCAAAGTAGTATGCGATTTTTACATGGTCTTTTACATAACAATGTTGACAGTCCTTTACTGGTATCTTTGCTGAACTTTGCTGTCCCTAATCGTTCTTCTCGGTCATCTACTACTTTCACTTATAAAACACCAAAAACTAATTTACTCCTAAGATCACCCAGTCATATCATGTCCCGTAATTTCAATCAGTATTGTACTACGTGTGATATCAACAACTGTTCGCTTAAATCGCTAGTTAACCTAATAGTTATAGAAGACTAATTAATCAAAGTTTCATTTTTTAGTTAGCATATTAATATGTTATGTAATAATTATTTGTTTTTCTTTCTATTAAGCTAACATTCTTATTTTTATGTTATTAATCAATTAATTAATTGTAAATTGTTCTGTTAATGGATTTTTTAATCTGTTGAACAATAAATCTAATATTATTATTATTATAACTTACACGATCTCCAGGTATGGATTCAAGAAGCTTGGAACGATATACCAGAAGCAACTATAGATCACTTAATTGATAGCATGCCAAGCTCTAAATGAGTGCATTACAAAACGTGGAGGAGCAACTCATTATTGAAATAAATTTATAAGCTTTTGTTCTTTTGTTTTTAAATTTTAATTACTTTTATCATGAAATAGACTTTCCTGAAATTTCAATAAAATTTCAACAGACTTTGGTTTGCAATTTTCCTGAATCAATTTACAGGTAAAATCAGAACTTGATTTACTTATTACTTTTAGGTGTATTATGATAGACAAAGTTTATTAAGAAAAGTTTACAAGTATACAGGTGAGTATTTTTCAAACTTTGCACAAAATAGCTGACTTCCGGTTCAAGTGGAAATGATATCAATTTTATTTTTTAAATGATTCTCTAACTAAACAACACAAGAAAAAATAACTAGTTAAACAAATGTTCAAAGTGCCCCCCATTTTCTTGTAAACATAAACGGCTTTTATTCACAATACTTCTTTGTACATCTTGCAGCATTTCGGGTGTTATTTCATTTATGGCATTTCTAATTTTAGTCCGAAGTTCTTCCAAATCTGACGATGTCGTTTAGTAAACTTTATTCTTTATAAATTCCCAAATAAACAAGTCTAACGGGGTCTGACAGCACCTTGATTAGCAATAAAACGGTTACCAAACTGCTGTTGAAGAAAATCGGTAATTAAATGCGAATTATGAGGCGGGGCTCCATTTTGTTGATACCACATATCTGCTCTAATATTTAATGGTAATTCCGATAAATAATCCATCAATTCTGTATGGAGAAATTCCAAAAACCTCTGACCATTTTGTGTGGCCCCAATATTCGATTTCCAACAATACCTAACCACACATTGATCGAAAACCTTTCTTGAAACCTAGATTGTCGATATTGTAGATCGCTATCGTCCCAGTAATGAGTATTGTGCCTGTTGAAAACACCATTTACTGTAAAATTAGATTCATCAGTCCTAATGGTATTGCCAATATTTTCTAAATGGTGATTAATTAGCCAGTTACAATACTCAAGACACCTATTATTATCGCCAGCGTGTAAATTCTGGACTATTCGAACCTTCCATGGTTTACCTTATATTTTTTTAAAATTTTATAAACCATACTAGAATAAACCCCAAAAATTTTTGCCAAAATTTGTTAATTTGAATGGTTTTTAATCCATTACATTACCAATGTTTTTTAAATTAATTAATTAGCTAATTAGAATGTATTTAGTGGCGAAACCAATTTTAACCTTCTAAACGATTTGCCTATCATTTGGTATGTTTTCAACTCAATCCGACATTTCATTCTCTACATCTCGGCTTTTATATACAGGGTGTCCAAAAACTCTCCTGACAAACGAAGACCGGAGATGCCTCAGATAATTTTAAGACAATTTAACCCAATTCACCTAGTCCGAAAATGCTTCCTAAGGGAGCTAGAGCTCTTTGAAGATGGCGTCTTGTAAATAGTTTTTTTTAAATACCTCCAGAACGCTTCTACTTAGAAAAGCAAAAACTGGTATGCATGTTTAGCCTTGAATCGATTCCATCAATTGCGAATTTCTAGTACCGGTCGTAGGCGTCCGTTTTGGGTAGGTCAACGGTTATTTTAACTCATAACTTTTTTGTCTTTAACTTTTAAGCATTTGTGACACTAGATTATTAAATTCTCAGGTATTCTAGTACTAAAAGGTACTCTTACTTTAAGTCATTCGGATACACCGTTTTCTAGAAAAATTTTTTTTTTGTCATTAAAGTTAAATTTATATTTTTTGCACTAGTTGGCTGTGAAATGCCAACAAAAGTAAAACCTACGTTTTTCATTGTCAAATTGTTTTCAGTTCGCGAAGTTTATCTTTTAATTTTTTACTTTACCAGGCGCCATCTTCAAAGAGCTCTAGCTCCCTTAGAAAGCATTTTCGGACTAGGTGAATTGGGTTAAATTGGGTTAAATTATCTTAAAATTATCTGAGGAATCTCCGGTATTCGTTTGTCAGGAGAGTTTCTGGACACCCTGTATAAGCCTACGATATTAACAATTATACTGTAAAATGATATGAAATGTCCATATCAAATGCGACTTGCCTGATCGAAGTATACGGATTTTCTCTAAAATGTGCCAGTATAATCTCTTCATTTGGAAAATCCTGTTGCAAATTTTGATTATACCGATTGACACTAGAAAAACTGCCAGTCTGTCTTAATTTTGCTTCCAGTTTAACAAATGTCCGGCGATGTGGCTCCTATTATTTGGGTTGCTGTACATTTCAGTAGCCCGAGATGATTTTTTTTTGCACAGAAAATACACTTCTAGCATATGTATTTACTAGTTCGTCATTTGTGAAACCATCCATTTTAAAATGTTTTAGCTAATAAACACTGCAATCGCATTCTGACAGTTGATGCACTTTTGTTTTCACAGTCACCTATCATTAATTTTATTGATGTGCAATAATAATTATTACATTATGATATTATTACATCTCTTTAGATTTTGAATAATAAATAATGAATTTATTCTTAACTTTAACGCTATACTTGTGTTATATTTTTTTAAAGATAATTTAACGAAGAACCACTTTAACTGAAAAATATATCATAGTTCATTTAAAAAATTAAATTGATCCTGTCATTCCGCTTAAACCGAGCTACCAATTTTTAATAACATTTAAGCCAATTTGGTGTATAAAGAATTTTTTTTTTAAATTTTTTTTACACTCCCACGGTAACAATTTGCCGAAAATTTTTTTTTTTTTAAATTTCTTATAAAAAAGGGTGAACAAAGGCAAGGAGACATATTTACAGATAAACTTGATTTGAATTTTGATTGGCTGGGTTTTGGGATGTTTACTAAAATATGGGTATCAACGCTCCCGGTTGTACCGGAAGTTGACATAATCTTCGTTATTTTATAAGGAACACCCTGTATATTATTGCAATTTTGGATTCTACGTTAATTTTTAGATAAACTTTCATTAAGGTTTCCTATTTTTAAAGTTAACCGTTTTTGAGATATTTAATTTTTTTCAAAAAAATTTAAAAAACACTTCTAATTTAAAGAGATGTGTATGTTACAATAATGAAGTTAAAGAGATAAAATTTATATGGGACACAACTGAAACTCTAAGCTTCCCTCCCATGATTTCATAATTACTTAATTTCATACAGGGTGGTAGAAATGTAGTGCCGAATTTAATCAAGTTCAAACCATCATAACTTATTTATTTTAATGGAACACCCTGTATATTATTGCACAACTCGATGAATAATTTTGTTCTCTTTCGAATGGTATAATGGTTCCCTATACCTATCTTCTCTGGTTTTCAAGGTATTTACTGTTATTCATTATTTTCCATCATTTAGCAATAAATAAGACTCAAATAAGCCTTCACTGTATGATTGTGTTAAATTGACAACAATAAACTGGTGACAGATTCGGTGCTTGTTTTGAAGTTCCACAAAAATTTCACAACCATCTTCGTAAGAAATTATGCGAAATCCGTTGACTGCACGAATAACAGTAGAAAAAATCATATGAAAGAATACCAAAATGAGGATCTATAATACAGAACAGAAACCAGGACGTTGACTAAGACAGGAGAAGCAAAAATTAATTATGGAAGAATACTAAGAACAACATTAGGACCGATAAAAGTTTCAGATATTGCGAATGAACGACGAAATATTTAGATGTTGTAACAAAAATAAAGCAACTAAGAACAAAATAGTTTAGACATGTGATGAGAGTGGAACAAAATGAATTGATCAAAACAATAATGTAGGGGTAACCAGTAGGAAAAAGAAAAAAGAAGGTACATCACCAATGATATTATATCCCTATGGTAGATGGAACTATGCAAGTCCTTGTGTCCAACATATTAGGTAGGATCGGGGAAAGGGGGTGGAAAATAGTACACTCGCATTACGCAGACGCAGTTTTCGCCATACAGGGTGGCCCATTAGTGCGAGGAAGGTGGATATCTCGGAAAATATTAAAGTTAGAAAAAAACTTTTGCATTAAAAGTTGTGCAAATCAATAAGCTGCATATTTTAAAATTATTTTCGTTTATACCGGGTGTTCCATAAAGTGCGACATACCAAAGTTATGTTTTTAAATGGAACCACCCATTTTTATTGCAAATTTGGATGTCTTGGGAAATTCTAATGTGAGTTTATACGTTATACAGAGTGTCTAAAATGAAGAGTTTTTGCATTATTTTACTTTTTCGAAAAATTGACGTTTCGAAAAAATTAAATAACTCAGTTATCCTGAAATTTATCTAACTGCGATTTCGTAGCTGTAATATGCATTATATGTGGTAACTAAAGCTAGTTGTTCACCTTTCTAACTTTGCTAAGTTTTGAGTAATCAATTATTTAAATTGAACTTAAATTCATGGATAACTTGATTTTTCAAATGGCACTACCTAATTTTTAGGTGCCTTTGAACGTGAAATTTCATAAGCATTCTAATGATAAGGTTGTAGGTATCTAACTCTTACGAATTTTTACGATTTTGAGTAAGAGTTAGATACCTACAATTTTATCATTAGAAAGCTTATGAGATTCTACGTTCAACGGCACATAAAAATTAGGTGGTGCCATTTGAAAATCAAGTTATCCATGAAATTAGGAAGTTCAATTTAAATAACTGATTCCTCAGAACCAAGCGAGGTTGTAAAGGTGAACAACCAGCTGTAGTTAGCACATGTAATGCATATTAAAGCTGCGAAATTGCAGTTGATACATTCCAGGATAACTGAGTTATTTAATTTTTCGAAAAGTTGTTTTACGGAAAAGTAAAATAATGCGAAACCCTCTATTTTAGACACTATGTATAATGCATAAAGTCACATTAGAATTTCCCAAGGAATCTAAATTTATAATAAAAAATGGGTAGTTCTATTTAAAAAACATAACTTTGGTATGTCGCACTTTTATGGAACACTCTGTATAAACAAAAATAATTTTAAAATGTGTAGCTCATTGATTTGCGCAACTTTCATTGCAAAAGTTTTTTTCTAACCGCATAATATTTTCCAAGATATCCATCTTCCTCGCATTAATGGGCCAGCCTGTATATGGTTTCCATAACCTACATATTTTTTAGTGCAATTGTATCAGGTTTCAGTATTTGTAATTTTTTTATTTATGTACTTTATAAACATATTACACACGACTGTAACACATGAGGGGGTAACATCCCTTTGGTTTTTAGCTATTTTGTTATAAATAAATTAAAACAAATAAAAGACTTAATTTTATTACAGTCATCCCACATATTGGTATTAAAGCTGTAAACAATTATGTAGTGAAAATAACAACACATACGTACAGGACACTAGTAAATCATATGTATTTGTAAAACGATAAGAAGAAACCTTGTTATTCTAAAGTCAAATTATTTTGAAGTTATATTAAGTTTGCAAATACTTTAAATTTTTAAAGACAATTACCATACAATTTAAACAACACATACGTACAAGACACTAGTAAATCATATTTAATCGTAATAACAATAAGAAGAAACCTTGTTATTCCAAAAACCAAATTATTTTGAAATTAAGTATATTAAGCTTGCAAATACTGTGAATTTTCAAAGACAAATACCGATTCAGTACATGCGCATTATGAGTGTACTAAATGTGAATAATCTTTATGTTGGACACTACTATGTTCCATCTACCGTAGAGATATAATATTTTGTAGACCACAGACACAAATGGATAGATGAAGTAAACTACGACCTCGAACAAACAGAAATTGAAAATGTTGAAGTGATAGTGAAAGATGGAAAGAATTAGTCAACCGGACAGAGATTGATATACCTCAAATCGATCTAGAAACTTCTCGAGGAGTGTTATCCATACAGGGGTGTTAATCAAGATGTGATAGTACCAAATGATAACAGCCAGTAAAGTTCAAAAAAGTAGACAGTTTCTACACAAACAAACAACAAAAAGATATACATACCAACAACAACTTTTCCAGCTTCTGCTTGTCCAAGGAGTGCTTGTTTGTACTTCCTCAAACTCTCATCCTCTTGATCAGCAGCCAATATTTCTTCGATTGTTTTTTCTGGTGGCGGTTTATAGTTCGCATCCGTTTCATGATCGAATTCTTGTTCCGGTGTGGTAGCATCTCCTGACATGTTACTCCTAACGAAAAACGGATTTTACTATTTTTGGATATCCCAATGGTACAAATTTATAGGTTACAATTATAAATAAAATCTGATAAATTGATTAACAATGACCCCAGTGTTAAACGTAAGTATCTAAAAAAATTGAAACTAAAAGTCGACGATTTCCTGCCGAAAAAGTAAAAACGGAATTCCCTTTGAACAATGATTTATCATATTACCGGTCCGGCAAAAAATGGTCGTTACGAAATTTTATTGTAAACTTATAACTGATACGAAGAAATGGTTCGGATAAAAGCAAAAAAAGGTTTTTTCACTCACCTGTTAGTTATCAATAACGTAAAAATTAAAACCTTATTGCTAATCTATTTAATAAAAATAACTATCGACAAGGGTGTATTCGCCTTATCCGTTCACGAGTTTCTCCGATTTCCGCCGATGTCATGGCCGAATGAAGTAGCGGCTAAATTTAAATTATAATTTATAGATACTTGGCATTCGATTCAAACGGAAACATAAATATTTTTCTTACTACTGTTTTTTTTGTGTAACAAGGTAGTAAACAAAGTATTAAATTCGCTGTACATTTTTTGCAACATTACTTTTTTTTTAATAGACATAAATTAATTTAGCTTCTTTCGATGGTCTTCCATTTTTGCTTCAGTGGTACTTTTTTGCTTACTCTAACTACATGATCCGACCCTCTAACCACACCGCACGAAAGTTTTTATGTTATTATGCTTTTTACATCTAGTTCCTCTGTTATTTCTGCTGTTTCTTAGTTTATCTAGTTTTGTTATTCCTTTATTTTTTCTTAGGTATCTCATTATTTCTGCCGCTTTGTATCTTTTATTGCTTTCTTGGTGGTCTGTGAGTATGTTACACCCACGACTCGGGTTTCCCTTTGAATGCGGTTTACCAATTTTTCTCCAAAGGTTTCCGTTTGCTTGTCCTTCGCAATTTTAATCATTTGTTTAGCTTGTCTCATTTTTGTTCATATCTTTATTTTATACCTTTAGGTATCTTTTCCATGTTTCATTCAGCCTTCGTCTATGATTCTTTATTGTATTTCATTATAATATTCTTTTTGGTTTTGGTACCTATCTGCTATTTCTGTTACTTAATCTGCGATATTTAATTTTTAAATTTTACTTAAAAATTGTGCTCTTTTGTTAAATGTGGATTTTCGACCGCCCAGAGAAATTATTGTTTTGGTATTAAAAATACCCTCACATGTGAGAATATAGCTACATCAGTTCAAATAACTTAAAAAAAAAATTTTCATATCCTTGAACTTTTATCAAAAACATTTCACAGAAATAAGCCCGTTCGAGCTCCGTCCTGAGGATATAAATGTTATAATTTCGTAAACTTGAAGTCATACATTTTATGCAACTTTGTCGGCAGATGCATTTTCGTATGTGTTACGTTAACACAAGTCGACACTAGATGTCGCAACACTTATTGGAGATACATTTTATCCCGTTCTAAAATTCTTTGAATTGACGAACAAGAAATACCTACGTGTCATTCTCGTGATGTAATGGTCTAAGCCTACCACGAATACTTACCATTGGGAAGACTTGGGTTCGATTCCACGGCTGGTCTGCCGTGAGTTTTTCAGAGGTTATCTCGCGGTAAAAGACACGCTCCTGGTGTATATGTATGCATGCACATTACGTATATGGGTTCATATACAGGTGAATTCCTTTCCAGCTGATACAGCTACCAATTGCTCGTCCCTCAAGAAGAGTGGAAGCAAGCGTGTTTCTGTTTCTCCTCTCTTTGAGAGCATGCTGCCTATGTCATTTTCAGAGCTTCCAATCGAATCTTGAGGATTTACGTGGAAATATCCCAAAACAATAATCTGTGTAGCTCCGTCAAACCTAACTGGATGGTCAGCATATCTCGATGCATTTTCTTGTCCAACAACAAAATTATTCCTGAATTGTCGACATTTGATTGGTGTCATTGGAGGTAAATTAAGAAATCTTGCGACTATTCACCCAAAACTGCAAAGGTTTAGAAGATCGACATTTTTAAAACAAAAAACGTCTTTCGGGATTGGACCGTGTCGAAACGGTAACCGTTTCGCCCTCTATTGTAATAAGGGGCTTTATCAGGGCGGGAACTTAAAACAAATAAAGTTCAAAAGGTAGACTACTAAAAGTCAACTTGTCAACTCCTAGACCTAAAGAAATCCAAGTAAAGGGTATACCTCCGTATTATATAGATGAGAAGCTTCACAGGTACTTAACCTCGACGCTGTTTGGTTCGAAATAGGTGAGGAGGCGGGGTTCAGGATAGGAAACGGCAAAGGTCAAAGTTTAAAACCGCGGTCGCGAGTTTTTGGGATGTTCAATGATTTCTATACTCTCCTTGACTTTCCTATTGAAAAGAAAGAAGACCAGTATAGAAATGAGCAGCCGCGGCAAACTTGGAACCGAGTTTTAACCTAACACAACTGTCATGTTCACGCAATACGTGTACCAATAAGGCATTTCAATGCGCTGTCAGATAGCTGTCAAAGACCTTTAAAAATGGCTACTGTAGGGCAAACTTACGTATAATTAGAAGGATTTTATCATTGAGTTATAGCATTTTAATATAGTATATACGTTTAATTGATTTGTAATGTACCGTAATGCCAGCATTTGGTTGTGTAGTGAACTGTGGCAGTAGAGGAAATCGTGACAGTGTTAAGTTTTTTAGAATCCCTGTTATTTGTAATGTTAAACATAAATTGAGTTAAAATACTCTTTCACAGATTCTATAACTAACTTAAATAAAACGATCACTAAAAATACAAAAATCAACATAAATTACTCACATTTGAATGAAAACAAAGGTTTGTTTGCCCTACAGACGCCATTTTGGCAAAAGTTGAAATGCCTTATAGAACGGCTAGTTTCATCTATGATGTACACTAATAAACCACAAGGAATACGATATATACACCTTAAGAAGAAAGAGTCGGAAACTTATCATCCTCAGGGGATCCCTCAGAAATTTCTTCAAAACTATATCAACTTTAGGTATAGGAAATAGTTAATATCACTAAAAAATGATGATTTGTTTTCAAAAAAAATACGGAGGGTCTCATTTAAAATAAGAAAGTTTTTTAAGGTTGAAATTTACCCACGCATTTATATCAATTTTTTTCTAATAATTTTTTTAAAAATCGTAAAAAAACATAATCAAATCTTAAATGTAATGTTTTAAGATTCAAAAAATTCCAACTCCATGTTAGCAGAACAAAAAACGAAAAGTTATGGACGATTGTTGAACGGCATGCATTTGTCAGTTTCTTACATAAAAATTAATAACTCAAAAACTATTAACTTTAGCTAAGCACATAGTACGCGTTTTTTACTCAGAAATTTTACGTAGAATTCGAATATGTAAAAACATTAAGGGTGTTCGATTTAAAATAACAAAGTTGGTTGTTGAAAATAAGCTTAGATCGAATCATAATCACCATAAAAATTTCAAATCTAAAATTTTGCCTTCTCCAGAAACTTCTAATGAATCATGACCGTGAATCAGACTGTATGAACTTATTTCATTCATTCTTGTTGCAAACCAGGTCTTTTGCTTCTTTCCATATCTTTTACTATTTCGCCCAGTATTCTTCCCATTTTTCCATTTCACGTTTTCCTCGATGTTTTTCCGTATTTCTTTCAGAGTACTTTTTGCTAATTCTGACTAGATGACCCTATCATACGATAGTCATCTATTTTTATTGTCATTATGATTTTTACATCTAGCTTGTTCGCCTCTGTTATTTCGCTGTTTCTTCCTTATTCCTTTTGTTTTTCTTAGGTAAGTATATCTGTCTCATTTATGCCGCCGTAGCGTGCGTGAAATTTCACGTATGTTAGATATACCAAAAGCACCGTAGGGCATTACCGAGTAAAATGGAATCTTGAACACACTTTGAAAAGAGCCATCGAAGTGGTAGACCTAAAGTATCTACACGTGCTCAAGATCTCGAGTTGTTTCATTACGTAACAGAACAACCATTTGCTACATACTCCAGGGCTATAGCAGATACACATTTTCCCGGATGCCGTATAACTGCACAAAAAGATTAAAGGAGATGGGAATAAAGAAGTATAATGCTGCTGCGAAAGAAGTTCTCAGTGACGAAAATATGAGACGTCGTCTGGAATTTGCAAGGCGATATGTGAACGAACCTTTGGAATTTTGGAATCGAGTGATTTTTAGCGACGAAAAACGTTCAATAGCCGCAACGATGGACCACTAAAAGTTTTTAGAATGGAAGGAACTCGTTACGAAAATAATCACATATGTCCTAAAAACGAAGTGGTTATTTTTCTGTGAATGTGTGGGGTTGGGTTAGCGCGCGGGTCCCAGGAGTTTGTTGGGCTATCGATGGACGTCTTGATTCTGCTGCGTATTTAGATATTTTGGAAACTATTATGAAACCTTCAGTCGAAGTGTTTTATCCAGACGAAGATTATATTTTCCAACAAGTAAGTATTCTTATTTCACTATACTTTCTCCAAAAAATAGTTCGGGATCTGTTGAATTAACATTTTCATAATGTATTTTGTTGTTAAAGGACAACGCCCCTATTTATACTTCGCGGGTTGTGCGCAATTGGATACGAGAAAATAACTTGGAGCTGTTACCCTGGCCAGCAAAAGCCCAGATTTTAACATTATCGAAAATGTTTGGGCTCGAATACTTGCTGTTATCCGAAGACAACAATATACATTTTGTAAGGACTAAATATTATGAATAGAGAGTTTAATGATTTTTTTTTAATAACTTACAATAATTAGTAGGTTAGATTTATTTAAAATAAGTAATAATCAGTCAACCCAAATAACCATGTTTAGTTTTTGATTTAATTTAAAAGTTATTGCTTGTAGACGTTTTTAAATCAAAATTATTTCTAATTTTATTTTGTAAACATTTCCTAAACAAAATTTTGATTCGATAATTAATCGAGCTATGGTGTTTAATTAGCGATACCTTCAAATATATTCTTTAAAGAAAAAATTAAGTAAGCAACGTAAATTACCTATTTTCTAAAACGTGCTTAGTGTAATGATTCATTCTACAGTCCTTCTATAAGATAACCCCTGCTGAGACTACCTGCTGTTAGAATTGTAAATGATACCCTTAAGCCCGCTTCACAATGTGCAAACTTTTGTTTACAGAAATTGTGGTGTCCAAGTTTTAAATTTCATGAATGTACACTTTTCCTTTTAATTGTCCAACTTATTTCTGCTAATTACTTCAATATATATATATATATATATTAGCAACTTTGCCGACAGGTATATAAAGCAGTTACATAGTCGATTCTTTAATAATTATAGCCAACCTAACAGTTGGCAAGTATAAAATTTCGAATCGCCTGCAGTAAAGTACGCAGAGGTTATACAATAGCAAACAAACACTGAGAATCACCCGACAGCTGTTTCGTCCTTTGGGACTCATCGGGAGTGAGAGAACTCGAGTGTAAGTTCACTATTGTACAAACGCGCGCTGTCGACTATATGCCCTACTGGAGGGATCACAATATTTAAATGATAAGTTTTTCGACATCTAGTATCGACTCGTGAAAAGCGATCACGTACGAAAATGTTAACAACTTTGCCGACAAGTATGCAAAGCAGTTACATAGTCGATTCTTTAATAATTATAGCCAACCTAACAGTTGGCAAAGTATAAAAATTTCGAATCGCCTGCAGTAAAGTACGCAAGAGTTCTCTCACTCCCGATGAGTCCCAAAGGGACGAAACAGCTGTCGGGTGATTCTCTAGTGTTTGTTTGCTATTGTACAACCTCTTGCGTACTACTGCAGGCGATTCTGAATTTTTATACTTGCCAACTGTTGGGTTGGCTATAATTATTAAAGAATCGACTATGTAACTGCTTTACATACCTGTCGGCAAGACCTTGACTAAATTCGTGAGACGCTTTCACGAGTCGACACTCAGATGTCGAAAACTTATCATTTAAATATATATATATATATATTACCTATACGTTTATGTTATTAACTAAATTAATTCCCAACTGTTATTATATATGTTCATTGTCAGTTTACCCATCATTCATTTGTTTCAAGTCTTTCCTGTGCATCACTTCGTCTGATGCTCTTGTTTCTTTTTACTTATTATTATCTTGCTATTTCTTAATTTTTCTAATCCCTTCCCTTTTTCTTTATGCTCATATTTACTTCCATTTGTTTTCAAATTATTCTTCTAGTTCTATTTCTTGTCCTTTTTCATACTATTTTCATATTTTACTTTTACTCGGGAAAATTGTCCAGAAAAAGAGGGGCAAGTGGGAAATAATCGCGCAAACGAAAAAACCATATAGGCGGGGGTCCTTGCTGAATATAAATTTGAGTTTTGGGATCCTATCAATAATCGCGAAAAGTGTTAAATTCTTTTGATCGGCTAGAACTCGCTATGCCGTGTTGGTACATGCGATCCTACAATAATTTTAGTCCTTTCGATTCTGTAAACGTTAGCAATGTCTATTTTTCAACTCTGAATTAGTTTCCAATGCGTTGAGAAATTTAATTTTGCCGAAATTGAAGAATCCGATGTCGCGTTGCACCCGCTGAAAGCATAGAGGAAGAGAATCTGCTTCTTCAAGTTTGCTTTTTCTCGCCAGCAAGATCAGCAGGCAACAATACCAGCAAGTCGATCTTTACGAATAATTTCTACTCTTTTATAATAGCCCGATTCCTCATCTATGGCGCGGCGATCGGCAGCTTCTCAGGCTGTTACTCTTTCGAATCTATGCCAGCTTTCGATAGGAGCATGCTGATCTCTTTTTGTTATTTGTGTTGGATAATTCAAAATAGTCGCAGCGCAAACTTCTCCACGGCGTTTAGTTTGGAAAAAAGCGATTTCAAAAAAATTGAGCAGTTTCTCCTCCCATAATATCGATCTGATAAAAAAACGCAAAAAGAACAAAAAAAACCAAACGCAAAAAATTGTACAAAATGGGTGTTTGTCAAGACTCTGGATTTCCGCCAGTCAGCGAATCCATTGTCTTTGGCCCATTGCATTGAACCAATATGGCATCGGGAGTTATATTTAGCCGATCAAAAGAATTTAACACTTTTCGCAATTATGAGAGGGTTTCGCAGGTGAGTCGAGATTTCGAAAATTCAGATTTTTTATTTAGCAAGGACCCCCTATACAAGCGTTGTGTTTTTTCCGTTTGCGCGATTATTTATTATTGTTTCCCTTGAGCATCGATTTGGACGTTTTAACTTCACACTTGGTTCATCCCACCTAGCGCCAGTTCTGCTTACCAAAATTGGCGCACTTGGCACTCTAGATCCGATCTCGCGGCTTCGTTAATCGAACAAGCCGGAGATGTCACACATTTAAAGTTGGGAATAGAGGTCGTTTCGACCCTGAATTACTCTAATCATTCGCTTTACTGCATGACTCGTCTTTTATTTCCATTTTTAACTTTACTCCCTTTTTTCTTTTGTTCTGTTGGTTTTTCTTCTAATTTCGGCCTAATTATTTTGTTCACTTTTCGTTAAATCGCTCTCAATAAATATAGGTGAACCTATCTTCGCCACCACTCTCACAGATACTCTTTTCCCCCTTTCTCCATATATGCGATTTACCTTTATCTTTGAACCTATGCATGTCACCAGTGCTCTAATTGCTGTTTTAGCCCTTCTTCTTTCTATCTGACATATTAAATCCTTTCGATAAACTTCCCTATCTTTTCTCCAGCTTTGTCTGTTCGTCCGTTCTTGTAGCATTTTCCGTTCCGAATTCCTTTGTTTTTCTTTTTATTTTGATAATTTAATTTTTGAATTCTTCTCTCATCTCCATTCTTTCCTAGTTTCCTAATTGCAGTCGTTACGTTTTCCATGTCTGTTTGGTTTACCGTTGTTGTGTTTGAATTAGTTTCATTACTGATCTTTGCGTTATTTTGCTCTTTTTTAAATACCTCTTGTAATCTTAATTTCCTCTTCCGTTTGTTTATCAGTTTGATTTTTTGGTTCTTTTTCTCTTGAAAGTCTTCAACTGAACCAGTACTAGATTCTGTTTCAATTTTTTTTTGTATTCAATAAATAAAATTTCTTGGATTTGTAGAGGCAATTAAACTTCGGATAGTTTAGTTATGATTTAAAACGATTTTGGTAGATAACGAATTTGTTGTGTGTTAATATTGTATAATTTACTGTCAAACATGACTTAAAGAATGGCTGTGTTGCTTCTAAATTCGTTGCATTAAATGTACAGGGTGTCCTATTTTTGACGTAATTGGGGGGTTTCAGGTATTTCGCGAATTGATAGAGAAAAACCGTGGCACTTCGATATCTCGACTCGTTTGAGAGACACAGAGTGTTTTGCGTTTTCTTTAAAGCTTCATAACTGTTTTGTTTGTCAATATTTTTTATATTAACCAAAACATTTTTTTATATGCAATTCAATGGCGTACTCAGATTTATTCTAACTTAATTCGTTTTTGAATTACAGAGACCAGACATGCACTTTTAAATAGAAACCATAGTTGGCTATGACTCTATTGATTAGAGATTTTTTTTTAGCTTTCTGAAAATATATGGTTTCATATTATCTCAGCAAATAAGGAAATTATTGAAAAACACCTCTTGATCAAAGTCACCTATGAACCTTTGTTTACTGTGCGCATTCGTTGTTATTTTTGACACTACGCAGTTGTTATCAGTCATCACAAAAAAGTTATTAATTTCAGTAATAATTATTTTAAGCAAAGCTTTGAAAAATTAAATCTAATCACATCTATGTATGTTTCGGCCATTTATTTATAAGAAACAACTGCGTGAAGTGTTAAAAAAAACTAGCAACGAATGTGCGCAGTAAATAAGCTTCAGTAGGTGACTTTGATTAAAAGGTTTTTTCAAAAAATTGTTTATAATTTCCTTTTTTGCCGAGATAAATATATGAAACCATATATTTTCAGAAAGCTAAAAAAAAATCTCTACTCAATGGAGTCATAGCGAACTATGGTTTCCATTTTAAAAAAATGCATGTTTGGTCAGTAACTCAAAAATGAATTAGGCTATAATAAATTCGAGTACGCCATTGAATTGCATATAAAAAAGTGCACCAAAAATGTTTTGCATTATATAAAAAATATTCACAAACAAAAAAGTTATGAAGCCTTAAAGAAAGCGGCATAAAACGTAACACTGTATCTCCCAAACGAGTGGAGACCATTAAATTTGTCTCAAAAATCGGGCCAAGGGTCCCGACCACGGTTTTTCCGTATCAATTCGCGAAATACCTGAAACCCGCCAATTACATTGAAAATAGGACACCCGGTATAATTATAATACATACTTCTTACCACTAACTCAGTAAAATTGGGAAACAAAATAAATTTATCCTTAGCAAAAAAACAATATAATTCTACTGCGGAGAGTTGTGATAGAAGACAAAGCTGAAACTTCAGTGTAGACATGTCACCCGACATTGTCGATCCATATCTGGTCGAATCAAATGCTATCCTAATCAAGTAGGTACGGATAAAAGAAAGTCGAATTGCCAAGAATAGTTTGAACATGTCAACATTTTAGGTGTCAATAAGCAAATAATGTATGTACTAGTTAGTAGGTATGTAGGTCAGACAACACGTTCACATATACTGGTTTGATGATGAGTCGAAACTCGAATGTATCGATCAATCCTGTGAGCATAATGTGGACAGATAACCGTCAACATAACGCAGATCTCTAGCCACATAATTTGGATGTAATCAAACGATCTTTCTGAACCTCTGTCGTAACTGTGAATCTTTCTTTGCCCACATCACCAAACCACAGAAATTCTTTTCTAATATACCTCACAGCATCATTTTCAGGGAACAGATTGGTTATCATCTTGACTCGATCACCATTCTTTCATTTTTCACTGGATCCATTAGCTGATGGGCACTTGGTGTGCAGTGCAGTCTGAACGTATTATTTACAGTTGTTACAACTTTCTTCTTAGTTTTCTCAAGTGACTTCTTCACATCAAAGACTATTATACTTGCATATAGTTTGTTTTTGAAGGGATACAATTTTTTAAAAAGAAAACTAAATACAAAACCAAAATGTGAGGCACCTAGTTCTTACAAGTTAGGGCCAGTTTTCTTATATTGTAGACTATACGACACACTTGTTTAATATCGTCAACACATAAACGTTTATAAGAAAAAATCGACTCAAGACTAAGTAAAACTGATTTTTTTACGATTTATTGAATATATAAAACTGGTAGCAACATTTCCTGGATTATTTATAAAGTAAAAGGCTAACAACGTAAACTAAATTCAATAGAAAAACATTTTGCACAAATCATACAAGCATTTTTTTTTGTTACAAATTCATTTCTCTTTCACAAGTTTCGCCTATTGTTTATATACAGATCAACACTATCGAATAATGCCAATAATTAATTTCAATCGTTTACAGAATAGAAAGTCGCAAGAAAACGAAACTACTGCGGTAGTTTCGTTTCTTGTATTAAATAAGTGGAGTTACGTATCAATATTATTTTTCGTGAATAATTTTTTTAAATGCGCATAACGCCGAAATTTTACATCGATTTACATGAATTAAATATGCGCACAACGAAATCTGCTCTACACCTCCACTTATTTAACAAAGCACCAATGTATAGTTTTTGCAAACTTGGAACAAACCACACAATACATTCATAGGGCTGCAAGTGAACAAAAATGCAACCAATAACAGAAGATAATGTACGGAAAAATCCGTTTAAGGTGTGCAGTTATATTTGTTATAAACAAAGTTTTGTACGCTTTTAGTTAAGGTCTGATCCAAATCGCAAAATTGTTAAAAACAATCATTAGAGCCCAGAGCGGGGGCCAGCTACTGCGTCGGAGCTGCTTTGAAACAGCGACAATAATAGTCACACCGATCTAGCCGAGGTAATATTGGAGATACATAATACGAGAATTATGTTACTGTTAATTTTATTTCTCCATCAAAATCACAAATATTTGTTTATAGTTGTAAGTTATCACAATTTTTTTATGTTTACGAATCAAGCATATCCCATTATTTTAAAAATCTTTCTCTGTTAGGATTCACCTTACACTAAATATATAAAATGGAACTGACGAAAACATCTTTTTTTCGCATCAGTATTCGTTACATTTATGTACGTTGTTAAATTTCTCGAGTATTGAACAGGAAATGTTAGTGACAATGGCATTTGTTATAAATGAAAATAAAACAAAAGTTATGAAATGGCAATTTTATAAACATGTGTAATATTGTATTAACACACATTAGCAAATAAAAAATTAAAAATACAAATATATAACTGCATCGTTTATTTATGTTTATAACATATCGTGAACAGTATTAATATTGAGTCAAGTTGAGTACGGGGAGTTGCCTAAACAAAATAAACTTGACAACTCTACGCGAGAAGAATTTAATTTTAAATTCCAGATCAAATAAATAGCTTGTCATATTCGTAATAAATAAACGACTAAATAAAAAGGATATCTAAAAATATTGGAAACAATGAAAACCAATACACCTTCCATATATATAATATACAAATTACAATGCAAAACCTATAACGTAAAATAGTCCAAAAAAAATTCGACTATACAAACCTCATGCTGCTACTTGCTTTTTTTGTCAAGTAGCACCAGATGAGTTTAATTAACAAGTGATATACGCAACGTATAAAATATTGTGTGGCGTTCATTTTGATTCAATTTGTAAAATGTCTATTTTTCGTTTCTTCTTTGTTAATGTCCAATCAAACTATCTAAAGCAAAATTTACTCCACAACTTTCAAAACTTTACCAATTGCAATTGTTTTATCTGAAAAGTTATTATAGAAGCAACAGATGGAATTTATAGTTTTTAATAACTTACTTTCATCTCGCAAAGTGAAACGTCCCATTTGCGGAAACAGTTTAAATTGTTCTAAACAAATAACACCGGCACATTCGATTCTCATAATAGCGACTTGATCTTGCTTCACAAACCTCGGCCTAGTTTTGCTTTTTTCACCTGTCTTTTTATCTACTAGGCATATTAAGGCCTACAATAACCACAATGTAATTTAAAGACTCACTCAAAACGTACATGAGCTTACTTTAACTGTAACTTCTTCGGCTGCACAATGTATATGCATCACAGCGCTATAACCCGCGCATATAATAGATTTATGTTCTAAAATAACAACTTGCGCATCAAATACGCGTCCAGTTCGAATAGGATTATTAGCATCACACAAAACAAATCCGGGACTAACATCTTCTTCTTCCACACCTTTCACCTTCACCTTTACATTTTCTCCACCTACTACCGAACTAACTTCATCATCGTCGGACCACAGTTGATCGACAGTAACGGGCGTCTAAACAACCAAAAGTGTAGAACTGTAACCAAATCGAAAAAAATCACTCACTCTATTCGGCATAATCATTAAATTCTGCCCCTTTCGACATTCACCAGATTCTACCTTTCCCATGACAACGGTTCCCATATCTTTATATTTATCTACAATAGGCATGATAAAGGGTCCGTCAGTCTTACGATTGAGGGATGGTAACTCGTCAATAAAGGGAATAAAGGCCGGACCTCTGCAACATTAGGAGTAAGTTTCATACGTATCTCTATTAATGTTTTGATGAACTTACTTGTACCAAGGACAAAGCTTATCATCCACTGGCTCTTTCAAACCTTGTCCCGATAACCCTGAGCACGGTAAGAATGTGAGGTCCTTGGCAGGATTAAAGCCTAATTTCTTGAGATATGGAAGAATCTTATCTTTACATTCGTTGTATCTGTAATAAAAATTGTGATTACAAATGACTAATTTATTAATAGTGAACATTTGCATTAGAGAATATTGAAAATTAAACTTTCAGTGAACTAGGAACTACAAGACTTACATAGATTTTCTTAGTTTAATGACATAATACTTCTGAACTTGGATATCAAATCAATCAATGTCGAATGGAAGTGGAGTGCGCAAACCAGGATCACTTATGTCATTTTAAATGTCTGAGGAAATCGCAATTTAAAAATATTCTATCTTGGGAAAAACTTGTTTATGTTTTGTATATTTTTGTCCCAATTAAGAATACAAAAAAAAAAATGTCCTCTAAATTTGGCATTAGGGTGTCTGTGCTTTTTATGACGATCACTAATGGCATGCACTGAGGATATGCAGGTAATAGTGGTCAAAAAACTCATTACAGCGTTCAAGAACATAACATTATAATTTTAATGAGTAGGAATCATTCAGACAATTGTAAGAAATATCGCAATAACTGAATTCCAGAAAAATAACAATTTAAGGAATTTCCGAATAAAATTTTCTTTGGCCTAAATTTTAGGTTAGGAACAAGATATCAAAATGCGGTTTTCGCCAGCTTCTAAGGTATCATTTAGCTACTTTTTCTTGAAAAAATTCAAACAATACAATTAATTTTTTGAGAAATCAATCATTCCCGTCGGCATGTTGAAAGAAGACATGTGAAACTAACAAAACATTAAATATTATAACATTTATAGCCCAAGAATAGCTGAAGTTTGTTAAAATAGGCTCGATCATTTCTGAAGAAACAGAGTGATTTTTACGAAAACCCCCACCACTTTGATTTTAAAGATACAGCAAAAATTGCCAAACAAAGAAGATTCATAATTATTGTCCTCGACTCTAAAGATCAGGTATTTTTGTGAGGTTAATATAGCGGAATTCACAGAAACTTTTTTAGATTCAAAATTAATTGCAGTTACGCCCCCTAGCGGCAATTTCAGAAACTTGAAAATAACTCTTGGTCGTTTTAATAATAACTTTTTTGCCGCAAGCCCCTACGATATGGATAGTTTTCAGATACAGTACCTCTCATTCTTAGTTGACCACCCTGTACTATAAGAAATTGCAGCCTACATGTATCGTACTATCGATATTAATTGTCTTCTCTATGTTTATTTATATTATGGACAAAGTTACTTACACTATACAAATGTACAAATTATGTCACAGCAGTCAGGTTACACTAATTTTAGTTAAATTTTGTTCTGTAAATTGCACCTCACATTAAACACATCAATGTTTGGTTTTTTTTTGAAACAGAGAAAAAACAGTAAAATTTGGAAGAATCGTAATTTCAACTTCTTTGGAGAAATCGTCAGAAAATTACAAAACGCCGAAAATACTTCTGTGGACAAATCGCTGAAAATGCTTATGTGAAATACAGTACCTACGTTGGCTAGAAAAGCTGTCAAATTTCCAGAAGTATTCTACAAATATGTTCTATATTTCTATATGAAAACAACTTAAATTGATAAGAACAAATTTGGCAATTTGTCCGCGAAAGCATTTTGTTCGCGGATTCAGTTGGAGTTCGGAGATGACGCCAGATTACGATCGTTTTTACTTAACGGCGTTTTGACCACATTCGGCGATTTGTCCACAGAAGCATTTTCGACGTTTTGTCGTTTTTCGGCGATTTGTCCACAGAAGTTTTTCGGCGTTTTGTCCGGACCCCATTCCACCATGTACTTCGAAAGCACTTGCTCCTATTGCAATTTCTTGTACACTTTTTCGTGTTTTCTTTTATTTCCAGAACTTTCTGTTCATCGGTGTCGATTGCAAAATTTGCTTGATCACTTGATCTAACCACTTAGATTACGTAAATTCACTCAATTTAAAATGATTTCAACGTTATTAGTGATCCAGTGTCATCAGCATTTGTTGCGAGGTTACAGTTATCACAGTCCCCCTTTTTCAACCAAACTCCATTTGCAGGCGGAAATTTTAATACAAGTTTTAACTACTGTCGGTACTTGTTTAGCGTGTGAAATTCTCCAATTCTCACGTGGTCGTACGTTCCTAAACTTAATATCCGAATACAGCTAATGTCGCTACCGAATCATTATAAAACTGTAATAAATGTAACTGCAAATGCAACCAAAGATTAAAATACTTGTAGTGGAATAAAGAGGTACATGTCACCTTGCACACGATGAGATCATCAATCTGTAATAGCAGACATACATCACCTCCCGGAATATATATCGTCCCATAGATACAAGCAGTAGATTCTCTATACGTGTTAGTGTTTCCTTCAGTCACCGATAGAGGGCGTTATGCGTTGGCTTTCCGGTTTCGTCATTGATTGAATATCGGGAAATAATGTTACCACACAACGGAACAACGCAATAATTTAAAAATAGGTTTTTTTTAGTTTTTAATATTTCATTTGTATAAATATTACTAGGATATACTATTCAGTTTGAATACATCTTTAATTTGAAATTGAGTGTTAGGTTTGAAAATATTATAATAATGTAACACGTATCGCCACTTATCGGCACTTCGGGAAGTTCATATGCAAATATAGAATCATCTGGGCGTTATGCATTCCTGGGGAGATTATGTATTTCTGGTAATAATAACCATGCCACACGACGACTGTGATGTTATACACACAAATTCTCTTCACAACCAAATATTAAGTTGTACAATAAAATACATAAAAACATTCAACTCTACTGTAATTTTAAAGATTAACGTAAACTAACTGTGTAAATTCAAGAGCAGAATGTAACGAGAGGACGAAACGTTCTTATCAAAATAAGAATGTCAGCTTACAGGTTTAATGTTTAAACCTGCCAATGCGTACGTTTAAAATAGTCATATTACCTTTCTTCGTCCCAATTAACTGTAGGGTCATCCATTTTATTGACTAAAACTACGAGATGCTTCACTCCAGCCGTTTTAGCCAACATTGCGTGCTCCCGAGTTTGTCCGCCTCGATCAAATCCCGTTTCAAATTCGCCTTTCCTCGCTGATATTACCTGTTCAAAAGTCACTAAATAATAGTCTTTCCATATTAAGTTACATTAATATTTATTGAAATAGTTATTTATGTATCAAGGCACTCAAGTTTGATTTTTCACAACGAATTGAAACACGTGAGTCATGAAGTTTAGTGCCGAGGTACATATTATATTTTTCCGAAATCGCAAATTTGAGAATTTTTTAACTTTAAAGAGTGAATGTAATCAGCTGTTTTCATTTTCACGACAAATGTTTGCGCCGCGCATGCGCGATTCTACAATTTACAACATTTTACACATCTCTACCGGTAAATATGTGAACTTCAAATCGTTGTATAATCAATTACTTTAGTTACGATTTCGGAAAAATAAAATTAAAAAAATTTCAATTAAAAAGAAGGCTTTTTTAAACTAAGATAATAAAAATTTCGTTGTAATATCAAACCAATAAATTGTCGACAAGTTTTTGTTGCATATTTTAATGTCTTAACAACTGTAGATTGGTAAAGCAAAGAAAAGCGATTTGCAGACGTTCTAGTAGGACCGCCAACAAATACGCTTTTCAAGAATACTCTGAAGCATACATATGGCAAAGAGGCAGACGATATAAGGTCATGTTGCGAAATCAGTCATTATCTGCCGGTCTATCAGTGTAGGGTAGAACGTAAGTCCATAAAGATGACTGTGAATAACCAAGTTTTCAATATTTATTTAACTTAATAGATTTCACAAATAAAAATGTTACAACTCAATTATTTATACAGGGTGTTTCAAATGTAACCTAAACGACTAATGATTAATTGAATTAAAGCCAAAATTTAACTTGTAAGGTTGATGTCATAAAAACATGGCATAATGCAAGCATTTGATTCGCTAAAATTAACAGGAAGCACAATGTCAGCGCCTGATAAGGTGCTACAATTTGTGCAGCTGGGGATTTTTTTTTCGTTCTGTGGCTACGGTATCACGTTAACGGTCCAAATTTCCTTATAGTTAAATTTTATTTGTTTTTTTAAATAACAAATTAATTCGGTTTAATACAAAATAAATATATTCATAATGCGCCCACACCAGCACCACCCCTACCCTTCCACCATTTTTTATATATCTTATTTTATCTGTAAAACTTTTCTTTTTCTTTCCTCCAGCCATTTCCTTCTTTCGATGACTTCCTTCATCCATTCTGCTCCTTCTCCGTTCTCAATATTGACTTCCTGCTTCTTTCTTCCATTCTCACTTCATTACACCCCTCTAACAAATGCTCTATGTTTTCCCAGTCATCTAGACACATTGTGCACATTCTCTCTTCGTCCGTATTCCAATATTTATTTTAAGTTTTCTTCGTTTCCTAATCTCAACGTGGCTATCAACTTTTTCTCTTCTCTGCTTTTCTCTTCTGTTAAGTATTTTGGGATTATGTCTACTATTAATTTGTTGTACTTCCCTCGTCTTATTTTCGCTCTTCTCTCTTGCATCTGGCTATCTTCGTCTCTTAATACTATTTCTTCCTCCATCCTTCCCCTCTCAACCTTTTAATTTCTTCTCTTGTGTAGCCTCCTCTTTGGTAATATTCTATTCTTCTTTCCCGTATTTTACTTTTTAACTTTCTACCTCTTTCCAACATTCGTATAATAATACGGCCTCTTTCCTGCTTTTTATCCTTTCCTCCCATCTCAACGCTCTTTATTCCTGTTTGTATCTTAATCTTTTCTAATTTTAGTTCTTCTTCTATCAAGTATCCTGGGGTTTCTCTGTCCAGTCCTAGCGTCCATCTCGAGTATTTTAGTTGTATCTTCTCCAATTCTTCCCATTCCTTCCACCCCCGTATCTCTGCTACATACCACGCTTTTCACTAGCCTTTCAAACAACCACTTTCTCTTTTTTCAATATCTGCCCCAAATAACCTTTCTCTAATTCCCCATACTTATCCTAACATACTATTACCTTTTCGTTGTAGTTCCCTTATTTGGTCATTATCTTTGTTATCATATCTGATGATGCACCCCAGATAACTGAATGTATCTACATTTTCTATTTCTTCCTCTCCCCACCACAATTTAATATTCTTCCCTCATCCTTTTTTTTTCTGAAACTCTATAATTTTTGTTTTCCCTACATTTGCCTCTAGCTGTTTTCTTCCTACTCTTATTATTTACTTCATCACTTCCTCTTTCTTTGCAAAAATTACGAAATCGTCAGCATATGCCAGTAGTGTTAATACATTGGGCTTAAAGGACACCCTTGCTTTAATCCCTTTCCTGTCCAACATTCTTTTCCTGTCTTTCCTCTTACTTTTGTTGTGCATTTTGTTTCCCTGTATATGTCCTCCAGTGCCCCTATTATGTCTTCTCTTATTCCATTTTTTCTCATTATTCCACACAATATTCCTCTTTCTATCCTACCAAACACTGCTCTGATGTCCAAGAACATTCTTTTCAATTTCTTTGTTGATTATGTTTTAAAATATATATATATTGTCCCTATTCCTTTCCTAAATTCCGCTTGCCATTCAAGTATTATTTTTTCTCTTAAAGTTCTTTCTCAAGTCTTGCTCTTATAATTTCAGCATATATTTAATATCCCGCGTTCAGTATAATTAATTGGTCTATAATTTTTTACCTCCTTTTGTTTCCTCCCTTATATACTGGGCATATTAAAGCATCCTTCCATTTTCTGAATCCTCCTCCATTCCATATTCTTTCAAAAACTCTTCTTATCCTTTCTCTCATCTTTTCCCCTGTATATTTCCATTATTCACCCTGGGTCCCGTGCGTGCCTTTTGCTTTTTACCTTTTTTATTGCCTCCTCTAACTTCTTTCTAGCAATTGCTCCTTCCCTATTTTTCCCTTCCCTTTCTATCCTCTTCCACTTTTGTTATTTCATCTATTCCTTAAATCACTTTTTTACAGTGCTCCTCCCATTTTTCTCCATCTATTTTCGCCTCAGTCCCACACTCCCATGCTTGATCCTCGTTTTTTAACTCTTTTATCTCCTTTTCTATACTATGTTTTTCTTCTTTTGCATTTTTCTATGTAACTTGCTTTAATTTTTTTAAATAAATCGATATCTATTTTTCCTTTCTTCCATTTCCTTCTTCATCTTCTAATTTATTTTTTTCACATTCTTCATTCCACCATTCCGCTCTTCCTCCCACTTTCGTATTTTTAACAACCGTCTTTTCCATTTTTTCACTATCCTTCTCAATTGCTCTTCTAGCTCCTATGCTGTTTCTATTTCCTCCTCTAGTTTTTCTTTGTATCTTTCTATATTTTCTTCGGTCCACATTTTCGTTCCTCCAGTTTTAATTTTTTTCTTCCTCATCGTCTACTCCAACTCTTATTAAACTCACCTCCATTGGTAGATGGTCGAATTCGGCCCCTCATCTCATACACCGTGTCTCTGGCAAGACGCAACATAGATTTTACTATAGAAAAATTGATTTCATCTAGTATTGCTATGAAAATTTCGGATTGTTATATACTCAATACGTTGCAGATTTTGTTGAAGTTAGAAAGAGAGAACAAGTGTAGAATGTCTAATCTTCTTTCAAATGTAAATATTATTCTTTAAGTTTGTAAAAGTAAGTATTTAGTATTTTGTGATTTTACGAAAATTCGAATCAATGTTCAGTTGCTTTCATATTTTAATATAGCTATTGAAGAAGCATAATGAAATTCTTTTGCATAAAACCGGTTCTTATTGAATTTGAGGTTAAATGAGTCGTTTGTTTTCTTGTATTGTAGACATGTGTGTAAACTATTAGACATAATACTTGCATCTTGCAAGAATATGGAGGTATTCTAAAGCTAAAAGTTTATTTTAAGTCAATACAGTTATTATTATGGATAAGACAGATATTTCGATTAGTATGGATCGAGTAGTTACCACATGTCTCTACAGATAAACAGAAGTTGGTGTTCTAAGGACTTTATTCGGAATCGGCGAAGTAAAGTATAACCCAGAATTAGACGGCGTTATACATTTTAGCTTCTCGATCGTAAACAATTATTTGAAACTCATGAGATTAAGATGAATACGTACTAGTTTTACTTCGAACATTTAAAATTAAAAGCTGAAAGCGTAATGGTTTGTGCTTTATAAATTATTTTAATTTACTATTTCTCTTTTGATTTTCTATTTCAGGTTTTACTAGAATCCAAGAGTCAACAAACAAGATTGTTATTTTCAACTCATCCAAGAACAATTGTAAAAAATGTTGTAATTTCAAATACGGTTTTTTTATTAAAAGTGATTGTCGTTTTAAGTTTTAATTGAATCGTATTAAAAATTCTTTTCTATAAATGTGTTAGTGGTCCTAAAAAGGACCGATTTGTTTGTGGATATACAGAAGTGAAAGCTAATAAGTATTACATGAAGTGATTCGCTCATAGAAATTTTGTTGCACATTTGCAATCATATTTGCTGGTATATTGAAGCAAACTTCCACAATTTTATCTTTAAAGACTCAATTGTGTCGTGGGGTCTGTCGGTATAACCCTTTGAAGATATATAAGACCATAAAAAAAAGTCGTTGGGGGACAAACCTGGTGATCTTGGTGGGTAAGTAACTTCTCCACCTCTTCCAATCGAGTTTCTAGGAAGTGCTTCATTTAAAAGTTGTTTTATTTGATTTGCATATGTGCTGAACATCCATCATGCTGATACCACAAACTACATTGAGATTGAACGAACATTCATTGGTGAAGTAAATATTGTTAACAAAATTCATATCATTATTACATATCTCCATTAATGTTTCCTCAGCATTGGTTTATGCTTTTTAAAATTTTATGAACTTGACCCCTATTTACACCACAGTCGATACTTAGTTGTCCAATACTAATATTAGGGTTAAGTTGCACAGCACCAGTACATCGATTTCTTCATCGTTGTCCATGTTCTGGTTTTGTTGAACCAGCTTCGGACGCTGTGTACACTGCCGTTTCTCTGCTGATCCAGAAAAAGTGCAGCAAACAAAGCAGAAGTGTTTCTGTAACTTTCGCCTCTGTACACCCACTTAACCATTTAACTATAAATTAGAGAATATTATAAAGAACACGCAATAACAATTAATTGCAACGTATACGTCAATACGAAAATTTCTATACCTTAGTGGATCAATTCAATTTTTTTCTATAGTGAAATTCCTATGTTGCGTCTTGCCAGAGACACATGGTATATAAGTTTTCTACGCCGTCTTTACTTTTTTCGTTTAATATCACGTAATCGATTACTGCTCCTCCATTTTTGCCTATGTATTTCAATTTTCATTTCCCGCCTACTTCTAGATTGCCATTCAATATTGTCAATCTCCTTTCCCTGTATAATTATAGAGGTTTTCTTCCTTGCCCGTTTATTTTTTTGTCCATTTATTTCCGTTGCGGTATCACGTTAACGGTCCAAATTTCCTTATAAAGTTCGTGCATTTTGAAGAGCGTTGAGGTCAGGCATATGGCTCTACAATTTTCACATTTACACTACTTTCATATTGTACTGAAAAGTTATTTTAAATAATAAAAAATTCAAAATCAAAATTTGGTCAATATTAAATTTATAATTGATGTTCTATTCAAATCAAAGTCAATTTAAGGTTTCTAAAAACCGTGTAATGTCATCTTTTCTCAAAAAGGTAGTTTAAGGTTTAAATCGCACATCAATGCATCCCTGACCGTAGCTAGTTAGCCCTCAACTAACTCTAGCAAAAAAAACCTAGAGTGGGGTGAGTCTCGAGCGCCACAGAGTTAAATCTACGTTAAGCTTAATTGGGGTAACTATGAACCCCCAAAGTGACCAATGATTCCACAACCAACCCATCCGCGAGCCCGAGAAAAAGAGTTGGAGAGAGATTTTCCAGGAGTACGAAATAGAAACAACTACTTGTATGAAACTTGTATAATGCACCAACACCCAGAACACAATAATCAGAAATAAAAATGTACATACATAAAAAATAATGTAATATAAATAATTCGTATTCGAGCTTATATGCATATATAAATTAATCGTCCCTTGTAATCCTTAAAAAACCACGAAAATTCTTTAAAAAAAAAGGCCTTAGAACTAAATTCTTGTATGAGAAAATTTGCGATTGAATAAAACAAAACCTGAAGTTACTGTACATGAGACACTTCCAAAAATTATCGCGGAGTTCGCAATTTTTCATATACAAAGTGATGATAGATGAAAGCTATCTGATGAATGAACAGAGTATTTTTTATTTTTTTATTTAGAACAGTTATTTTAGTTTATTTCTTTTGTTTAAGTATAAGGCACTTTATAAACGTATGCAAAGTAAGGTAGACTTAAAAGTATAACAAAATAGACTTAGCTTTGGATTTGTAGGCTTCGTACTGTCGCTGCTCTGGCATGTGATTAAATTGTCAAATGTTTATCTGTCGCAGTGATTATGTGCCTGTTTTTCGCTCGATTTACTTTTGCGCCCGCATTTTTAATTTGTCCCGCTTTTACTTTAAGGCCCACATATATCGTTAATACCGAATTGATCCAAGAATTTACAATTCAAATCATAGACAAAATAATAATAATAAACGGTACGAAATTATGCATGAGAAGTAACATGAGAATCACTACAAATTATTCTTAAAAAATCAAATTTTAATTAAATTGCAGAATCTAAATATAAAGCAAAATTTTCTTGTAGAACTGGAGTAAATCTTACCTAACCTATAATTGTGAAATGTTATTTGTTCAATTCAATTAACTGATTACAATTATTACTCGATAATTACAAACTTGCTAATATCTATGTTATTTTTTACACATAAAGTTGCTTTAAGTATAGAATAAAATGACCAAAGTGTAGAAGACCTGGAAATTTCCGCAAAATACAATAAAAGAAAAGAGTATTAGAAAGTTCTTCATTATTAGTTTCCATGTTCACTGATTTTGGAAGCTTTGTAATTTAAATTTTTAGGACGTTTAGGAATGCCGGTAAAGAAGAACATTTTATTCTTAATTCTTGTAAGCTATCCTAGAGGTCGCGACCAGTTTACGTACGTATATTTAAATTTTTAATTAATTTGTAGTTATTTTGAAGGTATTAATTTATTTCTTTGTTTTTCTAAACTTATTAGTACCATTAATTTAAGGTTTTATTGTATTTTTTTAAATTAAAATAAAATATGTAATTAAAAAGTAAATCTGTTTCGACTTAGTATTGCTAAGTGCAAAGATTTGTATGCACCACAGGGTAAAGTACTTTTAAGCCTCAGGCTTAAAGTGTTACTTCACACCCTTGGTACATAAATAACAATTTTCGTCGACCGATTTTCTATTAATAAACGATTTTGGTATAGGGAACTAAACATACATATCAGTAAATCAAGTTATTATTTGCCAATATCTATTAATGAAGTTCCACATGGAAACATAAATAAAAAATCCATCGTAATTTGTAGCAAAGAAATTTTAATAATAACAAATCGACATTAATCTACAATTACAATAAATGCTGAATTTGATCACATTTTAAACTGTACGGAACATTCGGATGAGAACGTTCAATAACATTTAAGGGTGATCTGCTCATCAATGTTACAAGCTATTCTCTCACATAGTTCTTCAACATTGATTACCTATTGTTCAAAAGTTAAATTCAAATCAAATCAAAGTAAAGTAATGACAGCTTGCACCCGGTAAGGATAGAATATGAATTAATATTTTTCTTCGGTATGATGTGATAAGTCATTATAGAAAGTTCAACTTGTTACAGCCAACGTAGAAATGTGTTTGGGTTTCGTCCATGATTTAGCAAACATTGTTAACAACTTCTGGTGTTCTCTTTGTAGGCGGACCATTATTTTGATTAAGCACCATTCTGTTCTCACAAAAAAATTTAATACACCTTGTTTTGTCATCAACTTAGTGACTTAGTATTAAAATACTGTTGGCAAATGTCAATACAAAAACCGAAAAGGTAAAAGAATTACCAAAAACAAAGCTCACAAGAAAGTAGAAACATCGAAGTTAGGTTATATTATTTATTTCAAAATTTGTGCTTTTCAAAGGTGCGTTCACAATAGCGTACTTTCTCTAGAATTATTAAAATATAATTTTTCGGAAATCGTCACTCAAGTACAAAAAAATCGGCAGTAAAGTAAATAAAACCGGCAATAAAGTTCATTATACGACGATTTTTAAGTTCACATTTTCGCCGGTACAAGTGTGTACAATGTATGTAAATTTTAGAATCGCGCAGGCGCGGTAGAAACATTAGACGTAAAAAGGAAAACAGCTGATTACATTTGCTACTTAAAGAACGTTATAAAATGGTCGGATTTTGTTCAAATTTTGGGATTTCGGAAAATAGTAGATTATTTTACTAGGAGTTAAACAATACCATTGTTGAGTTTAAAAGTTTGCTGGCGAGGCGTTAGCCGAGACAGCAAATTAAGCGAAACAATTATATTTTTAACTCCAAGTGAAATATATTATTTTTTCTTCAAGCGTTTATTGCTAGTTTTCATGTGTTATTTTCAAATTTTCGAGATTCTCGAGTGTTATAGTGACGTTTTTGTCTTGACGAATCAAGTTGGTACTTTACTGTACATTCATAATATGACATAACTGAGGTACCAACCTCTAATTAGTTGTGAAAACAAAAGAACTGTTGCTTTTTAATGTTTAGACAGTAAAAAGCGTTTTTAGCGTCTGCCAGTAGTTCAATAATATACCGTTTTATTGTCGCTTGAAGAAAAAATATAATATGTACCTCGGCACTAAAGTTCTTCTTCATGACTCGGCTATCTCCCCTGCAACTAAAACATATTCGTCATGAAAAATCAAACTTAGTGCCTTGATACATAAATAACTATTTATTGAAATTACAAAATACTGTCGACGGAAAAGTTGTGTAACTAACTCGTGAATTAAAGGACGATTAACAGTAATCTCAAACATACGATATCTCGATTGTTAATCGTCCTAAGAATTACAAGGACCAACACATAAAAAGTCTGTTGGAAAATATTGGGGTTAGAAAAAACTTTTTGCAATGAAAGTTGTGCAAATCAATGAGCTGCACATTTTAAAACTATTTTTTGTTTATACAGGGTGTTCTATAAAAGGACGATATACCAAAGTTATGTTTTTAAATGGAACCACTCATTTTTATTACAAATTTGAATTCCTTGGGAAATTGTAGGTGACTTCAATGCAATATACATAGTGTCTAAATGGAGGGCACTATGTATAATGCATAAAATCACATTAGAATTTTGCAGGAAATCCAAATTTGTAATAAAATGAGTTGTTCCATTAAAAACATAACTTTGGTATGTCGCACTTTTATGGAACACCCTGTATAAACGAAAATATTTTAAAATGTGCAGCTCATTGATTTGCATTGCGAAAGTTTTTTCTAACCCCAATATTTTCCGAGATATCCACCTTCCTAGCACTAATGGGCCACCCTGTATGTTGAAATTCAAATTTAATCTATTTTAGGTGACCCATAAATTTTTAATCGTCTAATAAATTATTTTAAACAATTAATACATGCTGTGCGGTTACAGGTTTGGTTTGATGTAGAAAATATCTTGCTTTATGTATAACATTACGCATTTTAACAAGTTTAAACTGTAACATTTTTGCTCTTAATTTTTTTATTGGTATTAGCAGTTGGGTCAATCATGCCACAAAATAATTGGTTGTTGGATCAACCATTTTAAATTTTTTTATTTATTCTGAAATGAGTCGCCCTAAGCCTTTCAAATATAAAGCATTTAGTTCTGCACACTCATCTATAAATTGAAACCATTACACCTTGACCTAGCTGAACGTATTGCATAATATACTTTTAATAGCACTAAGTTACTGGCCACAAATTATCCGTGTTTTCAAATTTACCACAATTAATACTCTATAAAAAGTAACAATACTTCACACTAGACTGTAATAGCACAATAGTTATTTGTGTAACTAGTGCAAAAAGTGCATATTTGTTGCAAAGCTGCAATCATTGCTTTTTGTACTAAAATGAAACTTTTGGCACAGTAATTGCTGCAAAAAGTAGTCACTTTTTGCACGATCGTAGAAAAAAAAATGTTATGGCCAAGAAATTACTTCTAAAATCGACTTTTTTAATTTACCACCAACAATTTGAGCTATTAAAAATATATTAAGGAATACATTTAAATAGGTGACAATAGTCTCAATTTGAAAAGCCTAAGGCAACCATTTACTTAATCAATTCACAAAACGTTTACGCCCTGAACAAAAACCCCTGCTTCTAAATGATAATACACTTCACTCATCTAACAACAAATTTTTTCAGATAGTAAAGCTGGACCACTTGAGTAGAGTTTAACATAACATAGTCGATTGCAAAAATATTGTGTTTTATCAATGAAGGTTTAATAAATATAGGTAAAAATTATACAAGCAAACCTAAAGTTCTTACCAATACTGCTAAATCTGCTTGGGCCGCACCACCAATCATGTTAGGAACAAAGCTTTTATGACCTGGAGCGTCTAAGATTGTAAAATGTTTTTTATCAGTCTCAAAATATGCACGTCCAACTTCCACAGTCTTTCCCTTGTCCCTCTCTACAATGTCACAATTATAATAGAAAGTACAGTAATAACGAATAAATTACCTTCTTGATTAGTATCCAAGGCCCATGACAAATACCAAGATTCACGACTTTTCTCCCTAGCTTCACGTTCATATTTTTCTAAAGTTCGTTTATCTACCATACCAGTGAGCGCCATTATTTGTCCTCCTATCGTAGATTTACCAGCATCGACATGACCAATAAATACTACATTTACGTGTTCTTTTTTATTCTTAGCAACCTCTTCAGACTTAATAGGTTTCTTTTTAGTTATTTTGGGTGCCTCTTCGGAAGAAGGTTCTTCTTCGTCTCCTTCCGGTGTTAACGCGTCAGCTTCTTCGGCTTCATCTTCCCAAGTACCTCCTTCGGTACCACCATCACCAGGTGATGCGTCACCATCGGCTGGAGGCAGCGGAGGTGGTTCTTTTACTTCGTCCCTTTCTGTCGGATCGTCAACATTAGTTCCTAAAAGCGGAAAACATATGGTGACACAAAATCAACGTCTACGAATTCAAAAACTGTTTTAAATTGAGAACAGGATAAGGATTATAACCTATTTAGATCAGCCATAAATGTCAAAATTTTGAAGAAAAAAATAGAACTTACCATTTAATAACGGGTCGTGAGTAGGCGAATTTTCAGAAGTTGGAGATTTCGTTGGTGAGCTCTCATCGGTAATTACAGCTGACCTAGCGAAAGAAGGCACAAAAACTTCTGCGTTCACGTTCAACGTGGAAAATTTTGCTGTCACATCTGTAGGTTGAGTTGGAGAATTGTTGACTGATGTAGCGTCAGCTTGAGTTTCCCAAGAATCCGGTGCTGTATTATTTGACATTGTTCGATTTTTTAAACAATTATTAAACGCGTTTATTAAATTTAATTCAATATCAAATCAGACAGATTTAACTACCACTATCCGCGTGCACTCTCACCGACACCGGAAATTAATGGCCGTCAATTGACACCACCAATACAACTAACTTTTAAAACTTTTCGAAACTGGACGAAAAATACGCAACGGTTGACAAATACTTTTACAAAAAAACTCAAAACATATTGTTGATAGGAAATTGTGCAAAATAACAACTGTATGTTAATGTATTTTTAAGTGTTAAGTTTAAAATTCAAACCATATTTAAACGGAAACGAAAGTAGGCGCAAAATTTAAATTTGACGTACATTTGAAATTCTAATTGATAACAATCTAATCTTGCTAAACGTGTATAAATCGAATCTTTATTAAGTACTACCAAACTTATTATTACATTGGCTAAAAAAAAATATTTTCATTATCTTACAAGACAAAAATTGAAAGCAGTAATTTTTGTATAATAGAAAAAAAATTTGTAAATCTATTGTTTACTTTAAATTTAAATTAATTTAAAGTTCGTTATGAGCTGAAATCCTAAATTTGATTTACAAAGCAAGAGTTTTTAGTTTTAATTTGTCAGATTGTGTTATTATACTTTTCAAGAAAAAATAATGCGTAAAGAATGAGAAATAAAATCGGCATCAATAGAAAAATTTAAAACCTACAATAGACACATAAATAATTGAAAGAAAAAACGCTAAGAAAAATTTGCGATATAAAAACTTCAAATTATTTATTTAAAATGAAAAAAAGCTCTACCTATTACGAACAATTTAAATTTAAAACACTGGTAATTACAATTGATGACGAGATACAAGTTGACGCTTTATTAAACCTATCGTTATTATTTCTTATAATACAAGCCAGTTGGAAAAACTATATACACATATAAGAAAACTAGTTTTATTTTTTTAACGTAAATATCATGTATAACATAATGAATAGTGTATAAAACATTAGAAAGGTATAAATTTTATAACAAAAAAATCTCGTCTAACAGTGGGAGGAATTGTATCCAAAACACTTGCACAGTTCCCCCTTTGAATGGCCAAACTTAATCTTTGAATCAGATATAGTTTGAAGTGGCTCACAAGTGGCTTAAAACATACCACCTAGATGATTAATGAATTCGATAGCTTCCATGCTAAAAGCTTTGGGTCTCGACACGCAGGGGCACGAAATGATAACCCTATTGAATTAACCATTTTATTTAGTAAACTTTCTTTTTGCTTTGGAATTCGTTGTGGCTGCTGCATTTGTAGCAGATATGCTGCGATGTTGGATGGGGTTAAAGTATCAGAGTAGGTATTATCCAGCAAGTACAAGTACACAAGTTAGTTTACCCCGTCATTCTAAGGCAATGTGGTCTGCAACAGAAAGTTTAATAATTATTTATGGTACCGCCATTCATAATGGGGATGAGAAGTTTTTTTAGACGTCGGGGAAAGCGGTCTTAGTGCGTTTCTTCTAGAAATAAGCAAGTCCGTATATTAAAATTCTAGGGCGTCAAGTGTGAAATGTTAGGTATGGAGTTTTAGGTGTTTGGATTGCCAGGACCGTGTTAGGATGGCGGTGTCGTCGGTGTATAGGACTAGTTTAATGCGTTAGTTTTAGCGATGTTGAGCCTGTAAATTTTAAATAATGTAGGTGAAAGGACGGAACTTCGCAGGACTACGGCGGTAAGGTAGAGGGTTGACTACTTAGTTTTGTATGGTTAGCATGATCTGAATTCGGCGGTGTGTCAGGAATAAGTGGATTATACGAATTAATCTTGAGTAGATGTTCGAACGGGCGAGTATGTAAACACGGCCAGCGTACCAAGCACGGTCAAAGGTCTTTGAGACATCGAAAAATACTGCTCCCGGCATCCTGCGGTTATTAGCTATGAATTGGTAGCAGTTGTGCAAGTGGTTCGATCTGAAACCAAATTGCTAGACTGGTAGAATAATTTGCAACCGGGAAATGTCCAGGTTAAAGCCTGCAGAGGATTACTTTTTCTGCAGGAAATAACTGATTAGACGGTGGTTTTGCGGAAATTTAGAATCTTTTAAGAGTGGTTTTGGGATTACTATGGCTTCGGCTACCTAATCGGCTAGCCTAATCTTAATATATATAGAGACACTCAGATTCGATTCGAGAAACGTGATATAAAATCGACGGTTTAGTAGTTTCTAGCGAACGAAAAAACATTAAAAAACTGCACCAAAAAACTAGCGAACCGATACTGTAGTTTCTAGATTTCTGTGAGCGATGGTCGTAGTGGCTGACTGATTTTAGGGTAGAACTTTGGATCGGTGGTTAGATCGATGTCTTGACAGGTGGTTATGACAGAAATTGGAAGTATTTAGTCCGTTGGATAAATTTGGTCTAGTCGGTGACTTGTCAGGATTCTAAAAGGTAAATCGTGAGAGAGTGGTCTGGAGGTAGAGGATAACTGGGACATGATCATAAAATGAGTTCAGAAAAAGCGTAAACTGTTTTATATTAAAGGAATGTTTTGGATAGAATACAAAATTCTAGAATACCGAAACAGGAGTGGAATAAAGCGAGTGTGGATCAAAAGTTGCGAATGTGATAAGATTCGTCCGTTGAGATATAGTAGGTTAGGAAATAGTTGACTAGGTCGGTGAAGAATCTTATAGTTGAAGTAAAACTACGATAGGTTTGCGTGGAAGACATTGGATCATGAGGTTTGTGATTTGATCAGAACCGGGAGTTATCTTTTACTCTTGCGGAAGAAAATGTATGATTTCGGTAGGAGATATGAAGTCGTCGATTTGTTGAGTAGGAATTAGGACACTCTTGATTTAATACGGAGATACGTGATCTAAATCGACAATTTGGTAGTTTCTAAATTTCTAGGGGCAATGATCGTGGTGGCTGACTGATTGTATAATTTTACAATAGATTTTTGGAGAAATGAGGTGGATAGGTCAATATCGTGACGGGTGTTTATGACAGGAATGGGATCTATTTGGTCTGTTAGAGGAGCTGGGTAAATTTGGACCAGTCGGTGATTTGGAGGGTCTAAAAAGATCATAGAGAGAGTGGTCCGAGGTGAAGGTGGGTTGTGATCAAAACTGAGTTTGGATGTTTTGAACAGAATACCAAAGTCCAAAGTACAGCGAGTGTGGAAAGTTGCGAATGTGTGCATCTACAAGTAGATAGGAATTGTCCGTTGAGATTGTAGGTAGGAAAGAGTTTGTCTAGATTGGTGTTAGGTTGTTTAAAAATATTTTTGGTGGTTTCAGAAGATCATCTTAATCTTGTCGGAGGCCGTCCCTACACGATATGATTGACGGTATGCCTTTATTTTGACGCGGCCACTTCGACGATGCCATCTGACCCCGCCGCTTCTACGCAAAATCTCCTTGACGCAAGATCATCTCAAAACGAGCTCATAATGTCGAGCTAGCCCTCTCGGCGCAAGACTATATTTGCGCTGTAGGATGTTTTGGACAACTGCAAACAACCTTGAGGTCGATATCTGATTTAAACCAAGAGCATTTTTTACAACTGTTAGGACAATTAAAAGAATAAATAGACTTAAAGTTAATCTATATAGTTTGGTAAAATTTATTGAATCTGTTATATGCAAATCTAGAAATCCGAGGGAAAAAAAAGTTGGGAAATCAAAGGCTTCCAAAAAGGTACGGGAAAAACCTACGAAAAGAAAGACATACGGTAATCGCATACCCTGTAGTTGACAATATTTTTAAGGTTAATAATGTCAAAAAACAAAAGCTTTTGTAGATAACTTTTACTTAAACATATCCGTTGCATTATGGAAAAATGTTAAATAACATTTGTTCAAAAATTGGGGATGGCGGCGTCAAAGTGGCCGCGTCGAAATAAGCTGCTTTGCCACATTTGATAATTGAGATGGTTTTGGTGTGTTTAACAGCTGGCGGTGCTTGAGAAATCGTTTTAAGTTGAGTGCGGTGCCACCACTTTTTAGTCAAGGTCGTTACGTAATAGATTGTAGTTTGGAATTTTGACTTTGTGACATGGGTTCTGAGAGTAGAATGAGAGATCGATGTTGTGATTTCTAGAGGATTTGTCCAGTTCAGTGGTTTTGTAACAAATACGGTTACAATTACAGAAGGATATGATAGGGTGAGAAGAGGGTACCTGCCTTTAGTTGTTTAAAATGTTAGGATAGTATCGGTGGGTGTTTTCAGAGGAAGCTTTAATGGCTTTCTTTGGTCGGGTTAGCTTGGGTGAAATACGACAACGTGCGTTGATATTCGGTTGTTCACATTCATATTGTGCTTATAATCACTATAATCCTCCAAAATTGATATCCGTGGAATCGCACAATACTCGTATGACATCCATTACTGCTTACCGTTATGAATTCAATCCTAAGGAAAGGGATTGATGTATCTTACAAATCTCTTAATGACCAAAAAATGTAATTGTGGAAAATATTTATCTCTCTACACTTTAGAGGGAGAGATCTGTAGTATAATTCTGATCCACTTATTAATTTTACAGTTTTAGAATTGAAATACTTACTTAAGTATTTTTAAAGATGGCATGAGCCGTTGTAGCCTGTTAGAGCAGTCGCTGAATAAAATGTACTTTTTTTCCTTTTATATGGGTATACATATATAGTTGGCACTGCATATGTATATTAGTTTTTGGGAATTTTAACGAGAAAGAACGACCAAGGGTCACGCAAAGAGTCTGATGTATTAAAAATTTACATTGTAGTTATTGTGATATTTATATTTTCCTTCTTTCGTTAATAAATTATACTTGTCCTTCATTCTTTATAACCTCTATCTCTTCTTCTAATTCTTTTTTTTCCTCTTTTTTATATATTTTTTTCTTATCTCCTTGTACTCTTTAAAATTTATCTTTCCTTTTTTTCCACTTTCTTCTCCCTCCTCTCATCTCTTTATTTCTTTTACATTCCCCATTCCACCACTCTTACTTTTTATTACTCTCATTATTTTTGTAAATCTTCTTTTTTCTTCGTCTATTTTTACATTTTATAAATAAAGATGGGGATGTTATGCGACTGTTTCCAAACCGAAAATTTTAATATTCTTTTTTCACTTTATTCGACGAATTAAAGTTAGTTAAAATGAAGCAAAAAAAAATTCCGTCCGATGACTAGCTGATCGTCCGTTCTTATGTAATAAAAGATATCAAGAAAACCGCCGTCCCATTTTTATGAAACTTTGCACATAGGTAGAGCTTATTTATATTACCGCAGATCTGAGTAAACATTAACTACACAGATTTTCGAATTTGTAAAATATTTAGAAAATTTTACACATTTTTACTTCAAATAAAAGTATTATACACAACTTTTGTTTAAACTATTTTTTAATCCGATAAAGTGAGATATTACAATCGCAGGTGACATTATTTGTTGTAACAATATCTCGCACCAATATCAATTATACAAAAAAATTATGGAAGAAAAGTTGTTGGAAATTGTATACTCTATAACTTTTGTTTGAATATTTTTTCTAAAACGCAATTTTCATTTTCGCTTTTTAAAATGTTTAATTCCATTTTACAAACTGCTTCGCCGTGCACATTTCCTTCATAAATGTGAATTTTTTTCCTACAACATATCTGATTTTTACTCAACATCTTATAACGAAGATGTCAGAAAACCACAGGTCAGATTTTTATAAAACTTTGTATATATGGGTTTTATTTATACTAGTGCAGATCTGATTAGATTTTCGACATAATCTAACAAGTCAATCTACATAGATTTTCTTAGAATATTTATAAAATATTTATGTTACACATTATTTTTTCAAATAAAAGTTGTTTATAATTTAATTATACAAAACTCTTTGTTTAAACTATTGTTTGATGCAATAACCAATTACTCGATTATCACGTGACACTGTTTTAACTATATCTCTTCCAATATTAATTATAAAAAAAAATCGGTACCTTTTGACGCTCTTAGAGGTTTATTTTATTTTTCGGGCAAAATTTTTATCGCCGCACACTTTCGATACTCTTTTACACGTTTGTTAGTATCAGAAGAGAGCTATACCTCTCTATACTTTTTTTTGTCCACACTTTTCTTTTATCCGATTCCTCATAATTTTGTTATTCTTCCTCTCTAACGATGGTCCGATTCCTCCTCTTCTTCTATATCCTCAACTGCTCTATCTCTTCCTTACATTGATCATTTACTAAAACCAATTACTAAAACGTAGTCTATGACAGAGATTCTACTCTTTCTCCTATGAAAGTGTATTCCCCTTTCTACCTTCTTTTCCACACATCACTGTCTTCCAGCCTTTTTCTTCACATAAGTCTATAGATATTTTTTCTTGTTCAATTAATTTTTTGTCATCGATCTCCTTTTTTTAACTTTTCCGTCTATCATTATTCCACCCTCATACTCATTCCCGGTCCTCGCATTAAAGTCCCCTCCTATAATTATTTTTCAATCTTTTATATAATGTGAGGAAGGGTGAATTTGGTGTTTGAGCCCGATTTATATACTTGCATTTAAGTTCATTTTAATTTAGTTTTTAAGGAAGGAAGTAATTTTACTGCATTACGACGCAATATTTTAGGTATGCTTATGTAAATATTACCGCAGCATATAACTCCAGTTCAATTACTTCGTTGTTACAAAATCATTACTCAATATACATACAGCCTTTGAATCACGCGAACAAATTCAAATTAGCTACAAAATTTTCAGTTTTGAGAACCAAATGAAGACATTTATTCAAAAATTGAGAACAGCCCCCACTCAGTTTTGTTAAAATACTTATAGCATAAAAGAAAGATTTATTCTGTACCTTGTTTGATATAAAAGTTTTGTAGAACTTAAATACAAGGTGATGAATATAAGTTACCGTTGCTCATTAGATGACCCCGATATCACAGAAATTTTCTTCATAAGTGACATCTGATCACCAATATTTTTTGAATCATTCATGCTAATTCAGAAGAAACTCATTTAAATTTTGTCTCCTTCATATTATTTTGATCAGGACTCATCTATTATTTATAAATAAAATAAGTAGATATTATCTAGAAAACAACTTAATATAATTATCAACATTAAACAACATTACATATAAAGTTTGCCAAAATTAATAAACGCATTCAAATAGTACCAGACCCTCGAAATCTCCAAATATTCCGTACATTCACAAAGAAACCGCATTGAGTAAGTAAAACTTTCAAATAGGTAGCAAATAGGAACCATTAAAACTCGTCCATACTCTGTACACAATTATGGCAATTTTTAAATTTCGCAAAAATCAATTAACAACATACTAAAAAATAATATAATCTTTACATATTTTATTAATAAATCATTTTTAGTTTAAATGTTCTTATGCCACCTTCACAAAGTTTAAACCCGGTTTGAGCCGGATGGAAAGGTCAGATTAATTTTTGGAACAAAATGAGCAACTCTTGACAATTTAGGTTTCTCTTGACTCAAATACCTCGTCTTGATAAACGGAATTTTTTTGATATCTGATATGAATAAAGGCGACGTAAACGTTTTGTCGTGAAAATTAACTTCGGGGAGTTTGCTTCTTCCCTTGCTCAAAGGTCTCGCATCGGCTTTCTTATTCCGACCATGTATGGTTGAAAGACTGTAATTGCGCCTCGAAGTAGTTTTAGTTGTATCCGATTTAGTATCAGCGTTTGTATTTGGCCTTGGAAAATTGATGTTTTGTGCGAAGGCCGAAATGATGTTCCGAGAAGAAATTGTGGCCTCGGTGGTATGGTTCGACATGGTGTCTTCAAGTAATTGAACGTCTTCTTCACTGATTTTTTTACATGCGTGGCAGATTGTTTCAAAGATAAATGTATCGAACAATTATTATGACTAGTTATCTTAGCAAATATCTCGGACAGTTTTGGCCTAACTGATGAGGCAGCATTTGAAGCGTTATAACCTTTTCCAGGTGTTATAGGTTGACGAAGTGTAGGAACAAAATTATTTAGTTGTTTTGGTGTTCCTAAAATTTCAGGTTTATGGATTTTTTCAAGGGTGGGAGGTTCATTACCACTTACAGGTTGCAATATTTCTGATGACTTTTTAACATTGGGCACCTCTATAACTGTTATTGGTGGTAGCGGTTTAGCAACATGAACAACATTCTTATTGTCGTTATTAACCGAATCCTTTATAGGTAGCGGTTCCGAAGGTTTCGTATTGGATTGCGTAGTTTCCGTATCTTTCGCCGAAGAAATACTTGTAGACAAACTTGAGTTTGACGTACTTCTCTCTTGTTTCATCTGACGTTTTAACGATTTATTTTCGATCTCTTCGTACTGTTCGGCGAACATTACTCGAAGTGCCGGATACAACAGAGGTAGTACTGGAAGCTCGTCCAATCGAACCTTTAACAAATATTTTCAAAAATTAGTTTAACAAGTGATTGGTCACAGAAGTCCGCACCTCATGTTTTCGAGAGTAAAAATTGTAGAAAATGAAATTTACAACAACTTTTGTTTCATATATTTCTTAATAATTAATATAATCGCAAATCCCGATAAATTGCCATTTAGCACAAACAATTACCTGACCAAACTCTAATAAAAAAAAAGACCTCGATACCTCACAAAACTACTCCTACCCAACCTTAATGAACAAAATTTTCTCCAACTTTTATTGTAAAGTTTTTTTTTCTAAAACGTAATGATTACAAGTTCATATCTTATTTAATCGATTACCCCCACTTTTAAAAACACCCGGTACAATAAATAATGAGCTTAATTGTTATATACATTTTACCTGCATATTATCGAAAGCAATTCCCACGATATCATTGAAATTTTCATTAAACCTCGGCAACTTTGCGTATCTTTGACTGAAATGCGTTAGTAATATGTACTTTGCATTCATATTTTTTCCCACTTCTATAGCTTGACTAGTTGTCGAATGCATCTTAGCAATAGCCTCTGATTCCAATTCATCTTCCATTGTAGCTTCGTGAATCAATAAATCGCATCTGTTACCTACAATCCCCCGTTAATAAACTGAAATAATACAACGTCGTGCATATACCCAAGTTTATTAAGTTCTCACAAGGCATAGTATCCCCTGAGTAGCAGATCTTATGACCATCTCTTGCAGTAAACGCTACCCCAAAAGCATTTGGGCAATGTCGCACCTGTGCAGTGCCTATTTCCGTCATGCCCAAACGATAATATAACCGCACTTTGGTACCCTCAAACAATGTTTGTTCGTCAAAGATCTAAGAGTTACAAATTAATATTTGATACATCGCATTATCATTCATACCAATTCGTCATTAGGTATGAGTTCAAACTCGTGCGCAATAGCTTCAAAATACTCGTCATAAAATTTCAACCAAGTCATAATTTGTCTTGGTGCAAGAAGTAGAAGTTTCTGCGCGGTCACTTTATTGGTTTCAATAAGAGCCTTGTGTCTGCCTTGGAGTATGCCAATCAACCCTATATGATGATCGGCGTGTAAATGAGAAATAAAAATAGCCCTCAAATTGCAAAGAACTTCTTTTGTTCTCTCGGGACCGTAAAACCTAATCAACTGTCCGTAAGTACCTTCACCACAATCAAGAATAATATTCGTTCCATCACTACAAATATAAAGTTGTTAAATTTACATTTTGAAAAAGTTGTGATCTTCTACCTAGGCTGGTATAAAATTCCGCTAGTATTTCTCGTTTTGTTGGGTATGCAAGAGCCAGTTCCTAGAAATAAAAACTTCGGATACGCTCGGACCCTTAAGGTGTGTATTTTTTGCCTGAGACTCTCTCGCAACTTGTGCAATTCATTGGCAAAACCATTTTCCAACATAGTTTCTTCTATGTATTCAGTCGGTTTGATTAATAGCTCGTTCGTTCTGTGAACGTTAAGCATTACGCACAATTAGGTATAAGTAACGATCGCATACTTATCTAAACCTCGTTTTGGACGTAAGTGAAAATTGCAAAACGTATTCACTTTAGATAGATCGTCAGAAAGGTTCGACGTTCCGGATATGTCGGTGCTTATTGTAGTATCACCGTCGTAAGCGTCGTCCATTTTAGATTTTTTAGTTGAACATGTCAAGGGCTGCAACAAAATAATTTACATTTGTTTGACCAATAATTTTATACGTATTTTGGCCAGGTATGTGTAGTGTGTAGTTTGTGCATTTCTAGTGTGTAGTACACGGAACTCACCTCAATTTTGTACTTCGAACCTTTATCGCCCAACAAAGGAAAGAAATGATCGTACAACATGTTTAGTTTATACTGTATTCGGTGTACAGATTCACTTCCCATGCATGTATTACCATCATTTATACTTAAGTGCTGCGTACTGGGTTTAAAATCTCTCATCCACGATTTATATCTTAAAAAAAATCATGTATGATGCAAAATTTAATAAATAACTTACTTAGGATGACACATTATATGAGCGGGTGTAAAATGTACAACTAAATACGCAAACATTTCATCACTTGAAGCATGTTGCTGGTGGAGTTTAAACTCTGGTCTTGTTATAAAAGAATCTAGATAATCTTCAGAAGGGCAATCGACGACTACAAGATTATACATTATACAAATATTTCAAAAAATTTTAATAATTACCAAGGAAAACTGGTCCAGGATCATCAGGTTCACAAACGTCGGCCGAGTGTATCGTTACTCCAGATGGCAAAACAACGTTTTCGCCCATTTTCAATTTACTAAGCAAAGGACCCGTCGGTACGCCAAATTTTACGCATTTATCTAAATTAAGGGTCCCGGGCCTCGGATGAAGCTTACAAACATAACATAATACAAGACCTTTGTGGTGTTTTAAGTAAGATGAACGTGTCACTTCTACATTGCTTTTGTAATAATTTCTTGGTTCTAAAAAGTATTTGAATATAAACGTACTCGTACATAATCTTGTCATTGACTTCATAAGAATAAGGAATAGAAGGAATTGCTTGGAATCAGGGAGGGAGCCAAAAAATGATTTACGTTATGATTGTTTATGTTTAAACTAACTGAAATTTGATGTTGTTTAATTGTTTATTTACTCAGTGAGTCGTGATTGACTCTGTGGCGGCTTGTCCATATGGTCAATTGGTCAATGACCTCCCAAAAATGTTGACAATATATAAAAAAATATTAATTATTACGTGTTTTATTAAAATAGGTAATTTACTCGCAAAAGTCGCAAGTATAATAACTTAAAATTTATCGGCCGTCGTTCGTAATTCATCCTCTTCAACCTTGGGCTGGCGGTGCGAATTGTCCTCATTGAATTAGATTTACCCGAAAAAACTCGAAAAAGGTACAGCGCCCGAATAAACGCGAACGTCCGAAGGAATAATCAACTTTGGGTCATTAGCCGTGTTCCGCAGTTTACGTTGACTTCGAATTGGGTGTACAACTACGCTCGATTTTTTATTCGATTTTCGCATGTTTTAAATCAATTTAAGAATTTATATTGATATGTTTTACTGTTGTTGTGTTCTTTTGTAAAAATACTATTTTTGGTTCGCGTGTGCATGCGCTATTATAGAAAATGTCGGTAGTGCAGAAAATTAAACAACTAAAAAGTGCTAAGGAACTTAATTTTACAAAATTATTTCAGTTTAAGGCAAATGGCCGTCCTTTGCCAGAACTAAGTTTACGACAAACTAGCAAAGACAAAATAAAGATGTTCATCGAAACTTTCGCAAGGTAATGTACGATTTAGCTGACTGGATATGTGGTTGTGAAGTATCAAATATATTTTACTGTTTTGTTTGTTTATTATTTTCTAAAGACTCGTCAGACTCGCTATGGGTCAAATCCGGTGTAAGAGATTTAAAACATTTAAAAGAGAAAATAAAAAACATGCTTCGTCTGCAGAACACATAAAATGCTCGGTGAATTTTGCAACCGTAGGAAATGTTGATATTCTTACACAGCTGGACAATGCTTATAGAAAATCCCTTAGAGATTTTAATGAAAATGTTTCGAAAAATCGCTATATTTTGAACAAAATTGTAGATTGTATAAGATTTTGCGGTGCATTTGAGTTATTTATATTTTTTAAGTATTCCTACTTTTTAAATTAATTTTTGACCTCCCAGTATGATTGACCACGAGCCGCCACTGGTGATTGTTAAGAAACATGTTGTGCCTTAAAAAATAATTAATTAAACAATAAAATACATAAAGATTGATATGTTATTTTTAAAGATTTAAACCGTTGATTGAATAATTTGGTAAGATACGCAACGCATACGAATAAAATATACCAAAAAATTGACCCCACATGCAAATTGCTCTACCGTGAATTTAACCCTGTTCTTTTTATTATTTGTGCAACTGACGTATACGCACTTAGTCATTGATACAGAAATCACAGTAACTTGAAACCCAACTCCGATTACGACGCAATATCAATGACAGTCACGAAGACAACTCGGGTTAAATCGACGGTAGAGCCATCTACATGCTGGGGCAATTTTTTGGTACATTTTATTCATATGCGTTGCGTATCATCCCAATCTTTCAATCAATGGTTTAAGATTAATATCGGAGTATCGGGAGAATTTGTAGAAATATTTGCTAAGACGAGGGGCGATAACACCCTTAAATCGCTTGAAAAGAAAAACATAAGGTCCCAAATTGTGAAAAAATTAAAGTCTAACTTCAAATTTTTTAACAAACTGTGGGTGTTTATTTGAAAATTTTAATTAAATTATTTTTTTGTAATTGTTTATCCGCGAACTTTACCAAATATAACTATAATGTGATCAAATAAATGCTATTTCTTTCATCCTTGGTATGCATCATCATTGAGGACTAGGAAAATTTTATCACTTTTTCCGTTCTTTGCATTTTTATATTATCTTCAGGCTTTTCAAATATTAACGAACTACTATGTGAATCAAGTTTGGGATATATCTATAAGGGATCAAATTTCTTCTCCCCAGCAATTATCATTTCATCCTTTATGTCCTGCATAATGGTAAACCCTTCTATTAATATAGATTAATTGTTGAATTAGCTGACTTTTTGTAGACTGTATAAAAACTATAACATATTTGAATAGAGAATTAAGAGACCTTTCAAACGATACAACGGAAGCCTATATTTCCCGTTTCCAAATGTGTGGGTTGTATCTGTCATTCGAAGGGGGTTGACGGTAGGAATCACATTTTCACGTTGAAGAATCTCAATTTATAATTTAAATTTTACGTGTTTTGGGATTTTTTATAAATATGTACAGGGTGTCCTGTTTTCGACACTTATGCAGGGTATCTCCGTTCTTATTGCAGTTCGAGTTTTAGGGTTTTCGCGAACCTGTGTCACTTTTTTGTAAAACAAACGATGGCGCAGACAGATTTATTATGACCCTCTTCGTTTTTGAAATACAGAGTGAAGTTGAAAAGTGTGCATTTTCAGACACCCTCTGTAATTCAGGTATCTGATAAGTTATCGACTAGGTAAAAAAGGAATCTTACACATTTTTATGCAGAATCCTGTGACGTGCTTAGTTTTTTTCTAGGTGTCCCCATTTTTGCGAAAGTTACCAAAGTTATGATTTTTTAAATGGGACACCCTGTATGTCAATTTGTATTTACATTCCACTCATTAAGAGCTTTCCAGAAATGTATAATAGTCGGCACTTTGTTCCCAATCGAAGGTTAGAATCTCCTTTTTTTTTAAATAAGCCTAGAAATTAAAAGCCAAAGAGATTTATTTTTATTAAACTTATAGTAAAAACCAATAACCAATAACGTGTATATATATTTATAGGTGTTGTTCAAAATGGTTGCCATTTTCCCTAATTTTTACCTAGTCGATAACTTATGAGATACCTGAATTACAGAGGGTGTCTGAAAATGCACACTTTTCAACTTCACTCTGTATTTCAAAAACGAAGAGAGGGATGATAAATCTGTCTGCGCCATCGTTTGTTTTACAAAAAAGTGATACAGGTTCGCGAAAACCCCAAAACTCGAACTGCAATAATAACGGAGATACCCTGCAAAAGTGTCGAAAACCGGACACCCTGTACAGAAACCGAAATAATGAATTTATTCCATTTGGCTTTTCCACACTGTATATTGAGAGGTGGTAAATTATCGTCGTTATGAAATTACAAAATGAATTAAAAGTAAAATGTGTGTCTTGCGACATCTCGTGTTAAAATGGACACGTGTAAATAGTATAAACTAAGTAAATGCCAACAGTTAACTGTAAAGACTAGTATGCGTTAAAGTGCACGGCGCCATCTAAGCGATGGTTTTAATGCTTAAAACAACACGTGAGTCGATAAAGCCAAGATAACTTGTACAGAAGCATACACGCACGAAAGAACACCTGATGCAGCATTTCGCTCTTATTATGAGCTCATCAGATGTGTATACTCACGTGCGGTATACAACTGTACAAAGCGCTTAGATGGCGCCGTGCACTTTAACGCACACTAGTCTTTACAGTTCAAATGAATTAAGTAAAGGCGCCTTAGAACAGCTAATACATTTCAGATTTTCGCCTTGTATAAAATTACATAGTCAACCAACGATACGTTTTGCTTTAGGTACCTGCTAAACGAATTTTCATAAATACACCCTTTGGTCCGTTGATACATTCTGATCACATTAGTAATGAGTAAAAAACTTTTAATGAAAAGGGTTAGAAGCAGCTAAGTATATGTCTTTGAATTTTGTTTCAAGCTTTGGCGTTGGCTTCATAGAATAAAAAATATTTTTCAGTAATTTTTTGTTCTATGAAATAACGCCAAAGCTAATACATAGATTTCCACAGATAGATATATGCAATATGTTAATAATTTACAGTTATGACACATTATCTTTGAAAGAAAATATTGGTATTAGCTTTGGCGTTGGTTTCATACAACCAAAATATTTACCATGAAAGTATTACAATTGGAATTAGAAAGAAAATAAAAAATATATGCCTTATTACACCCTAAAAATTTTGTTTATAAAAAAATTGTTTTTACTAACTTTTTTCAAACAAAATCATGACATATGCTACATTTTTTAATTTACGAAAAATAATAAGTCTAATGAGAAACAAATTACATATGGCTCCCATATAAATAATATAATAAATTTGATAAATAAGCAATATAAGTTATTTTAAGAAAATTTCTGACTACGCCACTGGTTTTGTATTTAAAAAGTGCTTGTATAATGCGCAAGATTTTTATAAACAAAAAAAGTTATGAACAGTTTTCGTTTTCGACCAAATGTGAAAAACTACCTGTATTTTTTTTATTTGAAACCCACCAGGGAACATTAAACTAACTCACCCTGTACACTTTGCCCGTCGGCGTTTTGATAAAACAATTTGCTTCAATTCATACTGTTAATTCGATTTTGAAAAAAAGGTTAAACGTAAAGTGTTCAAGAAGTAATACAAACTATTTTAAAGGAATTTTTGAATAATTGCAAATTTTTAATTTTTATTTTAAACTTTCAACACCCTGTATCTCAGCAACTAAGCCGTTTAAGGGTTCATGATCCTATATCAAAATTCATCAACTTACGAGACCTCTCTGGGGTAGAGCGTTGTCGATCGAATATAGCAACACCCTGTATATCTACGTTTAAGTCTAGTTGCATTTGCAAAATATGATTAGCAATGGCGGTTTCTCCATTGTTGATTGTTATTGTTGTTGTGAAGATTAATTTTGTGATTCTGCAGTAACACTGTATAGGACAAGGCCGTTTTTTACGTTTTCCTAGACCGTAACTAGGACGTAAAGTAGTAAAATTCGATATAGAATAAAGTAGGGGAATAAAGCATTATGAAATAAAAAAAAATCGGCACAATTTTTTTCCTATGAACTAAGCCATTCGTAATATTGCACAATAATTTATAGTTTTGCAGAATACTGTCTAAATACATATTAAGTTAAATGATATGGATAAAAGGAACATTCAAGGTTGGGTACCTGACTCATATGATCGCCATTTTCTATTTTGAATGAAGAAAGGTATCTTACGTTCGTGTGCGTAGTAATCAACGCAATCTTCAAGCTCCTTAAGAGAATCTGAATCGTGCTGCTTTCTTTCATTCCCCTAAAAATAACAGTGCAACTTCAATTTGTGATAAATGAAAAAACTTACGGAATAATAATCTTCTTCCATAGACAAATTTCCATCTTTACTAAGACTATTATTTTTTTTCTAACCGAACATATTTAACTCTCATAACATTGTCTTCAAAATGAGTTCTTTCATTACAATCAGCTACTTCAATAGATAAATCTCTAAGTACAACAAATCTTCTCGTAGCATTAAAAATTTCATCCTACAGAAATATTACTCAATTAAAACATTGAATAGAGCAAACAGCAAAAAAACTTACTAAACCTCTTGGTCCATGTAGAGTAATTTGCGGTACTCCCACATCTTGTATTGTTAAGGCAGTTCCTGGTAATCCACCTATGTTATTCCAGGTATTTTGGGTAATAAAAATATGTTCTAATTTTGCTAATTTCATTTTATGTTCATGCGCTAACCTTTGCGTTCCTTCTCCACAATTAAACAAGTACCTGAAAATTAAAATTCTTACAGTGAAAGTTATTGAAGTTCAAAAACATACCTAGATTGATCCGAAAACACATACAGACTACGTGGTGCTCCCACAGCACCGGTACCCAACACTTGCAAAGTAATACGTCCAGGTGCATATTTCGTAAACTTCTCTTTAATTACTTTACGTTGTCTTTGAGCTTCAGGTATGTGTAGACGATTTTTCGGCATAGTTTCTAATAAAAATTTTAGGTTAGAATTAATACCCCTACGATGATTCCAACGGTAAAACACTAGAAATTTAAGTTTATTATTACATTTCAAAAGTTTAAACATGGAAAATTCGTGATAGATTAGGTGCTATTCTTGTTAAATACTAAGATTTTGTAATTTTCAAAGATGATGTGAAACTACGCATGGAATATGAAATAATGAAATCAAGACGTTGATTGGTCAATCAATTTACAACAAATAATAATGAGTATAGTTTATACAGCACATTTTCTATACAGCTGTCCTAGACTTAAACATAGGTCTGTGGCTCAATTTATCAAAAATCATATTAGCACTCATTGGTGTTAAATTATTGTCTACGGTTGTTCAAAATCTTAGGAAGGTAGCTAAAGTCACTGTTCTTGGAGGTGTTTCTATTGCAAAAACCAATAACAGGTGTCATACAACTGAATAAATTAAACTACCATAATATCTTTTCTTTCTTAAGTTATTCGCCTGAGCGATTGATGACAAGTTGGACTTTCATCTTCAAGAAGTCCAATTTAAATGTATTGCTATTGAAATGGTTTTTAAATACAAAAAATATTCTTCTGCAACAATTTCAACCGCCTGGCGAAGTATTATTGGTCTAGATCGGATTCATACAATAGCGCACTTCAGTTAAAAATTTAAAAAGGACTAAATAATTTACCCTAATGCTCTCTTTATTTACCAGTAAAGAAACATGCTTTTAGAAACATTGAAAATACCCTAAATTTAGTACAAGAAATCCCTACACTTTGCTACAGTGTTACCAATTACAAATTGTTGATTGCTGGTTAATTGTTGATGTTTGGTTGGATTGTTTTATTCGTGTTATTTATTTATTATTGCTGCTCTTCTCGTTTCTTAAAACAGTCTTTTTAATCGTTGTTTTGGAAATTTTTACTAAATACCCGCATAAGTATGTTGGCTGCCTTGACAAAAAGAGAAAGGACTAGGGTAGACTCTTTCGTCCTTTTTAAATTTTTAACGGAAGTGCGCTATTCATTATATATGCAGAGAATAATCTTGTCAAAAAAAAAATTATTCATCTCTATAGATTCCACCGTTAATTTCCAAGAATTTGCATTCTGAACAACATTAATAAATCAGGAAAATAGTACACTTCATTTGTTGGATCAATGACAAAACATTCAGCCGACATCATACTGTGTTCTGTTTGAAGTATCGTATTATCCCGCGATGATGCCGAAAAAATAGATTGAGGGAGCTAACCAGATCTCCATTTTTGCGTTTAAACACTCACTCCCACACACAAAGAAAAGGCTTCGCATTCTAAACTTTTTTTTAAGAGGAACGAAACTCTCATTGAACGCAAATCCAAATCTGCAGAAACATGTACTGTATTCTCTCTAACATTGCATTTGGAATACAATTCAAATTTTTTTCTGGCTTCTTTTATTCTACTTTAATTTTTGCCAATCTACACAAATCTTCTTGAGAGGTATATTTTGTTAAAGAGATGTTCTCTGAGATAGTGAGAAACGGACGGTGAAAAAAACAAAACGCCACTTTTCATTAAATTGCAATTAGTCAGTGGTGTTTTTCTGTGTAGTCCTCTTTTATCACCCTTGCATTTTCACCATAACGTATACTCAAATAATCAGTTATCACTTTATGTCATTCCTTGAGTTACCTATAAATACCCTACTGTCGTTAAGAAGCACGTTTTGCCCACTTTGTTCCTTTCGTCGATCTCAGTTTCCAAAAAATTTTGTAATGGCGGTTGTCCATAAAAATTTCATTAGTAGGTACGCAATTGCAGTGAGTGGTATAAGATTATTTAAATACATGTAAACTATTCAAAATTTGTAATAACTCGATAATTCGCCATTATTTTTGTGGTGGTCAAATAACTTTTTACAATAAAAGTGGTTTAAACGTTAATGATTATAATTGGAGTTACTGCCTTTTAGCCTAGGACGGCAGTATACATACAATATTAAACATAAGAATATAAAATTATAAAAAGATACTTTAATAATCTTAAAAATACTTTCCTTATTATTCTGATTTCTTTTAGTCTAGAATCTGACTTGGTCACAAGTTGATTACCTGACTATCAGTTGTCTACCTTGAACTTTCTTTTGTTTGTTTCAAGTTTCTCGCCCTGATAGGTGTCGAAACGTTGGCAACTACTGTTACCTTTTCGACACGGTCCAATCCCGGAAAGCGTTTTTGTTTCAATAAGGAATCGGTAAATTTGTCAAGGACGAGAAGGCGCCAAACAAGGTCACGACGTCAAATAGCTTTCAGCCCTTTTATTGAAGCCTGTCCAGAGGGTACTTTTCAGTTGACTTACCTTAAGAAAGTACTGTCACAAAATTGTTAAAAGTTAACACAAACAAAAATAAAATCAAATATAAATTAAAAGACTTGCTACAAAGAAAAATCTACAAGATTTATTGCATTTAAAACATCACAAAACCTATAAAATCACAGTATATACGAGATTAACATTACTGTAATAAGAAAAAAAAACTTATCTAATACAAATTAAATCAGACGTAAATCATATCTCATCTTACGCATCTTGTATTAAGAGATTAAATTTATACACAAAAAGTCCATTCAATATGAATTAAACACGCAGTAAAAATAATCATTCATAGTTAAATAAAAACGTAAGTACCTGGAGGACTCGCTAACTGTGAACTCGGATTATGAAGGTGATGAACTAGAGCGTTGTTGTGGAAATATTCGTCCAGAGGTTGTAATGATCCATACCTCTACTACTCCTAAATATATGCAACCCAAATTACACTTGTCAATTGTTGTATCTAAACCATCAAAATTTAAATTTACCGCTAAAATACTCGCATAGCACGTGATCGTCTTTCTCTACGTTGTATTAACCTACCTATAAGAAAACTACTTATCCTTAACTTCTATAGACCTGGTTAGGTATTGACCTGAAGCGCCTCTCTGTTGTGGACACCAGAATCTCTTAACGACATCTACCTAGGTTATAATAAGGAACAGGAAAACAAGGTTAGCATGTTGAACTAAATAAAAGGCTTATCTGGGACCTTAGCAAAATAATTACTTTATTATTTTTTTTATCATTACTAACGGTGGAGGGGAGCCACTTTTAGAAAATTAAGAGGGGAAAACACGAACAATACGACTAAACTACGATTACAACGAAAATACTCCGAAGACGTACACGTTCGTACAGGAATCCGACAAGGAAATAGCCTAAGTCCGCTATTATTTAATCTTATAATGGATAAAATTATCACAGCAACAAAGAACCTAAATCTAGGGTATAAAGTCAGCACAGGAGAAATCTCAATTGTATGTTATGCAGACGACGCAATAATTATAGCAGAAAATGAGGACAATCTCCAGCGATTACTGCAAAAATTCAAATGAGAGGCTGAGAAATATAATCTGACAATATCGGTAGATAAAACAAAAAGCATGGTAATAGCAAAAGAACCCCAAAGATGTAAATTAATGGTTAACAATAAAGCAATTGAACAAGTAACGACATTTACATACTTGGGTGTAGAAATATCTAGCTATGGAAATTTAACAAAAGAAATAACTAGCCAAACCATTAAAGCCAATTGAGCAATATTGAGAAATGAGTTCCTCAACATAGACAGCAAAGTGCGCATATACAAATCATGCATAAGACCCATCATGACCTACGTGGCAGAGACAAGGGCAGACACCAGTAAAACAAAACATCTACTACGAAAAACTGAAATGAGAGTGTTACGCACAGGGAAAACCTTGCGCGACAGAATCAGAAGCGAAACCATTAGAGAAATATGTAAGGTTCAGGACATTGTGAGATGGACTAGACAGCGCAGGCCAGATTGGAACGAACACGTAAGCCGAATAGACAACAACAGAATAGAAAGAATAGCAAGAGACGGGAAAGTCGGAGGAAGAAGACCACCTGGACGACCATAAAGCGGTGGAAAGAAAGCTGGCATCCCAAGAATAAAGTGCTGGAAATAACAGGTCTGAAGGCTTAAATTACGAAGAAAAATTACAAAGAAAAAGAAGAGGGGAAAAACTCCCAAAACCCTCAGTACTTTACGTTAAGCCAAATCAGGTTGTCGTGACCCACACCGAAAGTATTCAAAACAGAAAAATGATATAAAACGTATTTCATTTATGTTATTTAAAATATAGTAAAACTAGTTATGTTGGAGGAAAACGACAGGTCCAAACACAATGGATCTGGACTGATCTGTTCGAAAATCTGCAAACACATCATACCTAAGAAAATAAACAAACGTTTATATCGTTATGCAACTGGGTTTGACTCTTTCTCTGTTCAGAATATCGTTTACTCAAGAATACACATATAAATCAAATATGTAAATGATAAAAGCATATAAATCATGTAAACGTCAGTCATGGAAAACATCCACAGACACAAAACATAACATGTCATCACAAGATTTATAGTGGGCAATCACATAACAGCTTAGAGTTTGGTTGCAGTGGTAGTGATACTAGAATACGGTCTATTTCATCATAGAATCATTCCCCTTTGAGTTTTGCACGTACATGGTTCGACCAGCAATTCAATAATTTACTGATGGTACAAGTACATCACCTTATTACGCTAACATCAATAGAAATTCTTACATCACACAGTTATGCAAAAGTTCCCCTGAATGCAGACACGCTCAAACTTCTTACTCTATGATGAGCATAAATAATAAAATAGCCTTGGTCGCAAGATGATGCAATCACTGTATAGTGATGTAACATACATCAAGTGATACACAAAAGCTCGATACACATACTGTACTCAATTCAGCAAATAAGAAAGGGGGATGGGTGTACTACCTCCGGTCATCTAAACTACTCGCCTCGGTTCGACGCTCGGCTTAAAGCCGCGCTTCCCCGACGAATATATAAAGTCATGTGGTGAATATTCGCCTCGGTTCCACGCTCAGGTCGAAGCCGCGCTTCCCCGACGAACATAGAGGTCGTCATGTCGTCAATACTCGCCTCGGTTCCTCGCTTGGCCCGAGGCCGCGCTTCTCGACGAATATATAAGGAAATGAAAATTGGTATTTGTCGTCGTCATACATGATTACAAATATGTGTACCTACACCGTGACAAATGACTTTCATTGTCACGTAACGTATTGCAAATTACTGTAAACTTAGACAAACAGTGTGGCATGAACTGGACAACCCAAGCTATGGTTCTTTAAAACAAATCGGCTGTCTGAGCATCGTGAGCAGTACAGCAGACACCCAGTCTACACGCTTCTAACAAACTGTAAACGACCTAAACGAGCAAGAAAACCTATCACGTGCATACACCACTCGTAATACCTACAACTCAAATATCAAACATAATCATTCAACGTGTCAGAATGTCCCAGCGTGTAGACCTTTGGTGTAGGAGCCTACCATAACAGTCACTTCGCCCAAATCAGTAATCTAGCCCCAAATCTCGCCGCTCCAGCCAGGATATTTCACCTGTGATGCGGTATATGCTAGTGACAACATCTCACTTACTCTGTCTTTATGGGTAAGCGAAAGGAATTATTTATTATTTGATCTAGTTCATAAAATGTAAAGGAAGTCAAAAAGACTGTTAGCGGATATTATCATTCGCCCGTCACCAAAGACAGCTGTACCTGGACATAAAGTCGTTTCCACATCGGCCCTAAACTCGCCCAACAAAAAGACAACTTATGCTTTGTACCTTAACACAAATCGTCTATGGCCTCGGGTTTTACTGGTCATCGGCCAATCACCCTAAATAATAACCGCAAACTGTGCAGAAAGCTAATGATACCACTAATTTGTGAACACCCTTTGAATTTACAAAAAAAAAACACCATTTATTTAGTACTTAGGTACTTCAACTTGTTTTGATCATGATCTAATAAATTAAAATTGTGTTATAATATTATCCGTAAATGGGTACATCGGCCGTTCCCTAAATTGATATTTATTTGTTTCATTGTGTTTACTCATTCTATATTCCTTAAGAACAAAACCCTCCTACAACTGCATTGTACCCTTAACGCATAGCTGATATTTAATTAAGCATTTCTCGTTTTATTTACCAAACCAATTTCTAATTATTACGTACAAAAATAATTTCAAAATATTTTCATTATCAATTTGTATTAATTTTAATTCATAAGTTTCAAGGGATGTCTTTATTTTATTCGTAAAATTTAAACATTACTTTACATAAAAAAATTTACCATTTTTAAAAATTCCAGCAAACATCTGAAATATGTGCGTTATAACATCTATTTTAGAACTCAACCCTTAGTGGTTCCATTTATCGAAACAAAGAAACTCTACAATCTAACTACAATCGTTGATTTACTTAAATCAACGCTACAATGTTAAACCTTTTAATTTATTGTATTACCGTCAACCTTATCAACTCTTGCTTATTAGTATGTGCGTGCAAATTTAATCCATATAAACCACTAACGCAAATTTCATTTAAATAACCATAAAACTAGCAAAACAAAATTTTTACTATTCAGATTTTATGCAGACATCTATTTTATGACAAAAAAAACTTACCCCTTTCTTTGCGTTTTCTTATTAAAATATCAAAAATTTTCACAAAAGAATCGCACTTCGCCGTTCTTCCTTCTTACTTCAACAAGACCAGCCTTCTTCTCTTCTTACCACCGTCTGCACGTCTCGGCTTCTAGCAACCGACTCCCTTTTCAAACGCTCGAGTTCCTAAATTAAATCTCGAACACCGTAAATAATTGAGAAAAATTCAAAATTTATTTAAAAATATATGTATAATTCTTTTGGTCCCTACAAGGTTGTTGTTGTGACGGTACGCAGACTTTAACTGAGTAAGAAATTATGTTTGTGGTACAGGAAGTTTTAAAACCGCAACAACGTAAAACTGGGTAAACTTCGGAGGTTACATTTTTCGATATGAAGTAATTCAAATATCCGCAAATTTGCGAAACGGGGAAAACACACCTAACTAACTAAAAAGTTGAAATTTATTTATTCCCGGTACTCATATTTACGTGTGTGCGACTCATGTAACTAAAACCTACGAGAACTGAACGTAGACTGACTCAAAACGGCAATACGGTTATACATTTTTTCCTAATTGTCCGGAAACCAAATAAATAATTAAAAATTCCTAAAACACACACGGAAAAAACGAATATTGACAAGTTTATACTCGATCTTCTGGAGCACCATACATAAACACGCTTACATCACGATACAATAATGAAAATGTACCATACGAACAAATAAATAAATCATAATGAGTGCATTTGTTATTAGAACTGGTCAAACGAAAAAATTTCAAACTACATATTACGGAAGATTTACAATCGAAAAATGATGCAGCATAATTATTTTATTTCAAGGTGAAGTCAACTAACTGACTGCGACTTGCAACAATGTAAGTTAAGGAAATGGGACAAACATCACGTACAATCCCAAACGAAAAACAATTTTACCGTGTGAAGGAAATTCAATGCAATTTTATTTAAATATGTATAATATTACATTTTTATGCATTATTTTATAGGGAAAATTCCAACTACGGTTACATGTTTTAGGTGCAGATTTTCAATCTCTGGTTAAGGTTAACTTTCGGTTAATAGACCCGATCAGTGATGACGTCAAATTAAACCGCTAAATTCAAAATTCGGTACTTAGCAAAATTGTGGTCGAAAAAGTGAACCTTAAGTACATGGACCTAAGGGTGATAATAAAATAGGTCAATAAAAAGTGATTGGTTTTCCAATATACACGCATAAATAAGAGAAATCGTTGTCATATTCACTAATTCTGAATCTTTATCTTTCATCTAGTATCAATATTACATTTTCAAATAGCATATTTTTATTATAAATTAAAATTAACTTATATACTACAATTACATGCGCAGAAAATCAGCTGGCGGGAACAGTAATGTTAGAAATACGCACCGGGTTAACCTTATACTTTGTAATTGCGGTTTTCCTTTGTTGTTCCTGGCGTTCCTCTTGTTTCTTTATTAGCTTATTTACTCGTTTACTTCATTAGTTTGTTCTTTATAATACGTAATTTATAGTTTAATTTAATAGTACTTCATAGTAATTAGGTTATGGTTAACCCGGTGCGTATTTCTAAAATTACTGTTCCCGCCAGCTGATTTCTGCGCATGTATTTGTAGTATAAAAATTAATTTTAATTTATAATAAAAATATGCTATTTGAAAATGTAATATTGATACTAGATGAAAGATAAAGGTTCAGAATTAGTGAATATGACAACGATTTCTCTTATTTATGCGTATATATTGGAAAACCAACCAACTTCTATTGATCTATTTGAATATAACCCTTAAGTCCTTGTACTTAAGGTTCACTTTTTCGTCCACAATTTTGCAAAGTACCGAATTTTGAATTTAGCTTTTGTACGTGACGTCACACTAATCGGGTCTATTTCTGGCTGTAAACAAATAAGTTTCTGAACAGATAAAAAAATATGAGATGTGAGGCACTGCCACCTACCCATGTTTACTTCACTTTTAGGTTAGGGACAGATAAACTGCAACCAAGAAATAAAATTATTCTATCTTATGAAAATTACTAGACTTTGCACAAATTTTAAGACAAAATTGTATCACATAAATCTAATTAATTTATCTTCATCTATGATGGAAACTGAACAACTTATAACAGAAGGGAAAGCAACAATACGGACCACAGGAAAAGTGTTTTACAACCCGGTTCAGGAGTTTAATCGTGATCTAAGGTAATTTGTTTTATTATACAACGCTTTTTACATTATTTTTAGTATTTCAGTTATTAGTACGTTTTCTAAAGAACGTAATCTTGTAACTACGAAACCTGAAGTTCAGAATGAAAATGGCATTACAATTTTGGAAGCTCTGTCCGCCACTGGATTGAGAAGTGTAAGGTATGCCAAAGAAATATCTGGAATCAAAAGTATTATTGCAAATGATATATCTCGCAAAGCTGTGGAAGATATGACCAAGAATATTAAGGACAATAAAGTGGAACATTTAGTTACAGCTTCAGAAAACGATGCTACGTAAGTTGTAATGTTGACTTTTATCTACAAACTTGTTGGGCACTTGGAAACTCTTGAAATTGAAACAAATCAAAACCACTATCCTGGCTTGAATTTGGCAATGTTTCGTTCCAACCTATCCGAGCTTTATCAGGGCATCTTGAAATTAGGGAGTAAAAGTCACACCAAACATTAAAAATAAAAAGTCCAGCATAAGTCTATAAAATGGTTTAAAACCATTAAGCAAGTTGATTAATGGCAGGCAATAATTAATTTGTATGAGAAAAAAATATTGATATGAAGCACTTGTACACAAATGGATGAACATTTCTGTTAAAATTTGTTCACTATAGTATACATTATTTTTTAGAATGTTAATGTATGAACACCGTGGAAGAGAAAAACAGTTTGATGTCATCGACTTAGATCCATATGGATGTCCGTCTCGCTTTTTGGATTCAGCTGTCCAAGCGATATCCGATGGAGGTTTGCTCTTAGTTACAGCAACAGATATGGCTGTACTAGCAGGCAATTCACCGGAAACATGTTACAGCAAATATGGATCTATATCTTTGAGAGTAAAGAGTTGCCACGAAATGGTACGTACTTTTCTTTTGAGCAAATACAAGTAACACTTATTAGGCTTTAAGAATTCTTCTTCAATGCATAGAATCGCACGCAAATAGATATGGACGGTACATTGAGCCTATTCTCTCTCTGTCAGCAGATTTCTACATAAGAGTGTTTGTTAAAGTATTTACAAGTGCTCATAAATGTAAATTTAGTACCAGGTATTGAGTGATTTACGTAATTAATGTACATAAATTGAATTTTTTTAGCAAGTTGTCAATGGTGTATCACTGTGTAGGATGTGAAAGTTTTTCACTGCAACCACTGGGGGTTTTAAAAAAGACTGACAGAGATAAGCAAGTGAAATTTAAATTACCGTCAGGACCTCCAGTTGGAAGAACGTGTGAACACTGCCAACATACACATCAAGTAAGTTAAATTATTGGGGTTCGCAGATTTTTCTGATGTATAGCAACATTTACGATTTCTTACATTAGATAGGCGGCCCTATTTGGACAGCACCTATCCATTCACCTGAATTTGTCGCAAAGGTCTTAACTGAAATACCTGATCATTTATCAACGAGTAGGCGAATACAGGGTGTCTTAAATGTGATTTATGAAGAATTGATCGATTGTCCGTTGTATTACGTTTTAGATCGCTTAATTGGCGTGCTCCACGTTACATCCTTACCCATGATGGAATTCCGGTAAAATCTCAACCTAGCGTTGCAATGAATAATACGAAATTTTAGATCTGCCTTATTAAACGCTGGTTATGAAGTATCTTATTCACATGCCCATAAGACTTCAATAAAAACGAATGCTCCACCTAAAGTCTTATGGGATATTTTAAGATGTTGGACGATGAAACATCCACTATCGGAAAAACGGCGCTTAGAGAAAAGCGCGGGGAACAACATATTATTGATAAAACCCGAAAAAGAATATTCGTTCTCTTTGAATTCTGATGCCAATCCCCCTTCAAGACGAGAAGGTTATGTTAGATTCCAAGAAAATCCTTTGCCGCATTGGGGACCGGGAACACGAGCGACAGCCATGTAGGTTTCAGGTTTTAGTTGTTTTTAAAATGCCTGTTTGGTTTTGATTCTAGGATTGGCGAAGCTAAAATTCAAAAGAGTAAAAGAAACCAGGGAAAAAGAAAACGCGATGTGTCGGAAGAAATTAGTTCTGTCTAGATGTTTGTTGCAATAAAGAATTTGTGTTGTTGAAATGACAGAGATTTAGTGGAAACCTTTAAACCAAATTATGTTTCCCCGGTTAATCCTTTCTCATGAAACATAACAGAATGAATATAAAGTACTCTATCCGTGTACATCGGTTACCTGACTGATTCATTTTTTTTATCATTTGCCGTAATATAACTTATTTTCGCGAATACCGAAACTATCCACCTCCTTCTTTGTTTATACAATTAATTTTCTTTTGCGTAACACCTGACGTAAATTTTAGAGAAAAATTGCCCGTCACAGCATAATAAACACAGCAACAATCTTGCTCAATTAAACAAAAATTTTGAAAATATCTGTAACATGCTCACTTAAACCAGTTTATATTTGCTTTGTGATTAATCAGATTAATGTATGTGTATATGTATTTTTACGCTATCAAACCCTCAAATTGCTTTGTCGATTGACTGCAGTCATAGGGGGTGGGTTTTAAAGGATTGTTTCTTTTTATTCGAGAGGCTAAAAGTCTACCCTTGATGACAAAATCGAGTTATCAGGTTTTATTAGGCGCCACCATACATAAAGTGCCTACGAAAAAAGGGAAAATAGAACAATTCAGGATAGATTCGAAATTAAAGACCAACTTAAAAAGTTGACTTCTATTAAAAGACACATTCAATACAGACCTTATTCCATAGAATGCTACAAGAGGCGTTTGGAGAACATTTCATCAATCAACCTTACTTTTGCAACATTCTCGAGAAAAATTTGTTCAGTAAGATAATCTAAAACCTTAGATTAATCACGTGGTTCTTACCATGATTAAACATAAGAAGAAGTTATGGCGCAGATTTCGACGTAGAAGTTTATAATCAATGGTAGTAGTGATCTCCCGGAATACAAGACACATAGTTCTTATCACTGACTATTATTAACAAATTTCGTATTAATAAACTATTCTGAACTTTCATTGTCTATATTTTATTTTAATAGAATAAACACAACGTTTCAATTGCTATTGAATCTGCAATCGTCTTCAGGTGAATACCTACTAACAAACTTAAAGACTACTGTAACTTATATACTAATACAACGTTAGTGAAGCGATCAAGTGTACAAAGTTAATGAAGGGGGACGTTACTGTAGACTAAGATTAGTCAGGCGTCCAATTAAGTGTTTCCAAACATTGTTAATCTCTACGCTGGGTTGACTAAAAACATTCTTGTTGTTTTCGATAAACGCTGCTTCTTTAAATTTTCTCTTGTACAAGTGCTCTTCTCGGTGTATAATTCTTGCCTCCGACCATTTCATTTTGTGATGTTTTTCCCAGGAGTGTTGGGCAATGCCGGATTTCAAAGTCTCTCCTCTCTGCGTATGGGTTTTATGTTCCTTCAACCTGATATCTAAGGGTCTTTTAGTTTCCCCTACGTATGACTGCGGCCGCATTCACATATGGGACTTCGTAGATGCAATTCTTGGAGTCACAACTGTTGTCTGGTCTAGTTTTGGAGATCATGCTACCAATAGTTCTTGATGATCTGAATACCGTGTTAATGTCATAATTTCTTCCTATCCGTTTTATTTTCTCAGATAATCCTTTGACATATGGAATGCTGAGTAGTGTTTTGGGTTTCTCTTCGGTCATGGCTGGTTGGTTCTTAGAGAGTTGTAGAACAGTTGCTACCACTCGTTTCGGGTAACCCAAGAATCTCTACGATATGTCTGGAGTTTCTTGGGTCTATAGAACTACAAAAACAAGATCGTTTTGTCAGCTTCGATGTAGAAAGCCTTTACACTAATGTTCCGGTTGAAGAATCTTTAGAAATTATTTAGAAGAAGTTACTAGAGAACGAGGAATTACATAATAGAACTTTGCTACCGGTTTAGGGAATAATGAAACTTCTACAATGCTGCCTCAGGAACTCATATTTCCAACTAAAGGACGAATTCTTTGCACAAGACGACGGTCTTTCTATGGGTTCGTCTCTCTCACCGGTAATCGCCAACATCTACATGAACTGGTTCGAGGTCCAAGCACTGGAAAAAGCGACCAAAATTATGACTCAGATATGTGTTATGTAGTGTTAAGTAGGATTAAGAGAGAGCGCTACAATAAGAGGTACCAGCGCACTGCGGGGGTAAGAAAAGACGCGGGTACGTGCAGTTCACTGTGTGCTATCCATGAAGTAACATGATGTAAATAAATATGTAAATAGCTAATGGTGTTTAATTGTAAATCCACGAATACAACAATATGTAGACGATACGTTCATAATTTGGAACCATAGCGACCGTCAGCTAGACCTTTTTCTACACCACCTGAACAACATTAAGCCATCCATCAAATTCACCATGGAGAAAAAAAGGGAATACTCACTACCATTCTTGGACGTCGTCGCAAAAAGAAACAAAATGGATATTGTGACATCACTTTACAGAAAACCAACATACCCGCCATTACCTGAATTACGACTCCAATCACAGTGGAACAACAAAGAAAGGGATTATTAAGTCTTTAGTCGATAGAGCTCATCAGACTACGTAATACAGAGGTAAGACTACAAGATCAAATCAAGAACATCAGAAGAGACTTTATAAAAAATGGTTACCCGAAACGAGTAGTAGAAACTGTTCTACAACTCTCTAAAAACCAACCAGCCATGACCGAAGAGAAACTCAAAACACTACTCAGCATTCCATATGCCAAAGGATTATCTGAGAAAATAAAACGGATAGGAAGAAATTATGACATTAACACGGTATTCAGATCATCAATAACTATTGGTAGCATGATCTCCAAAACTAGACTAGACAACAGTCGTGACTCCAAGAATTGCATCTACGAAGTCCCATGTGAATGCGGCCAGTCATACGTAGGAGAAACTAAAAGACCCTTATATATCAGGTTGAAGGAACATAACACCATACTCAGAGTGGAGAGACTTTGAAATCCGGCATTGCCCAACACTCCTAGGAAAAACATCACAAAATGAAATAGTCGGAGGCAAGAATTATACACCGAGAAGAGCACTGGTACAAGAGAAAATTTAAAGAAGCAGCGTTTATCGAAAACAACAAGAATGTTTTTAGTCAACCCAGCGTAGAGATTAACAATGTTTGGAAACCCTTAATTGGATGCCTGACTAATCTTAGTCTACGGTAACGTCTCCCATCATTAACTTTGTACACTTGATCGCTTCACTAACGTTGTATTAGTATATAAGTTACAGTAGTCTTTAAGTTTGTTAGTATTCACCTGAAGACGATTGCAGATTCAATAGCAATTGAAACGTTGTGTTTATTCTATTAAAATAAAATATAGACAATGGAAGTTCAGAATAGTGTTATTATTTCAAACATAGCATTGTCTAAACCATTCAAACGAACAAATTTCGTGTTAATTACAAGGAGTCAATTGCTATGAGCAACAATAAAAAGAAACTATTCAAATACATGCGCACTACCCGTCACTCAGCCGTAAAGATTCCTTTACTGAAAAAAAAAATAACTCGACATTTTGCTTAACAACAAAAAAACTGCAGATTTTCTAGCAACTTTATTTAAAAATAGTTTCCGCTTTGAGCCTGTTAGTCTGGCATATCCCAGCATATCTATCCCTCGGCAGAACATTTCTGTGTATAACATCGACTTCAGTCAACAATTCATTATAACATCTTGACGGCCAACCGGCTAATGTATTTGTTAAGTTTAGTACTAGTTTGCTGCAACTTATCTTTATTGATAAGATCATCGTTCTATTGTCATCAAATCCCTGAAGCAGGGTTAACTGCCTCCGTCACACCAATCTTTAAAAAAGGTGATAAATTAGACCCTGGCAATTACAGACAGATCAGTATTCTTTAAATCGCTAGTATGCTAATAGAAAACATAATAAGCGACACTTTTCGCTTTTTCCTACTCTCCACAGGTGTATAATACCGAAGGTACAATATGGCTTCATGCCAGGAAGATCTGTGATTTTAAATGTATTAACATGTCTGAATGACTAAACTATTGTCTTGGTTAATAAATGTCCCATTGACGACCAACATTTGTCGTTTCGTCCTGTGGTTAGGGGAGTATCCCAGGGGTCAATATTAGGTCCTTTATTGTTGTTTCTCGCATATATACATAGGAGAATTTTGAGGTTGTCATCTTTCTGCTCAACCTTTGCGGACTACATAAACAATTTTGGCAATTCCTCGACCAACTACCGAGTAATACAGCAGGACCTAGATGGTGTAGGCAAATGAAGTGATGACGCATGCCTTACTTTATCAACGGATGCCCTCTAGCACCTGTGAGCTCTTACTGTGATCTTGGAGTAATTGTGTCTGCAAATCTGTCATGGTCCGACCACATATCTACAATTTGCAGAAAAGCAAAGAATGCTATTTACCTCCTCAATAAATCGTTTGGGAAAGTGTCGTTCCAAACGTTTATGTATCTTTTTAAGTGCAATGTGCGACCGATTTTAGAGTACCAAGCATCGTGTCTGTTCGTGAAGTGAGACATAGAACACTGCACGTGCTAGAAGGAGAGGAATTTAATTTGCACATACAACTGCTAACTTATTGTGAGTCATAGCCCAGGGCTTGGACGGTCTAATTTCAAAAAACTTTCAAAAATTAAAAAAAAACACGATCGATTTTAATAAAAACCAAAAATACTTTGTAGCGGTAACAGCGTAGTAGCCAACTGTCTAAACCAAATGTGAACACTCAGTAGGTGCACAGAGTGATTTCCTACATCATTCTATATTATAGTAAAGTAAAGTAATGCGGGTCCAGTATGGAACGCAGATCTGGTGCGGGACAGAATCTTGCTTGAATCTTATGAAGAAAAAGACTCTCTACGTGCAATCTCACAACTACTGCCAATCGTCAAAACGCGGAGTCATCTAATAGTGACGTACCGTTGTTTTCAATCTCTTTTCAGTTGTGACTTATCATTCCTGTTTGTGCCCGATTGAATGAACTTAAACTTAAAAAAAAATCTTTAAAACTAGTGTTCGCCAAAACTTTTTAACTAACAGAATATTTTTACTTTAGAATAATCTCCCTGCTTCTGTTGTCTGGTGCACCCTCCTTAAAGTAATTTAAAAATAGATACGATGATTTCATTTAATTAGATTTAGGTTGGTTTTTTCACTTTTTTTCTTGTGTTTTAATATTGCATTTGAGATATTTAGATGTATAATGCGTTTTGATTTCTCTTACAATTTCATTCCTAATTCTACCTCTACGTGTAATTCATTTAACTGCTCGAAGATATTTCATGTCTATCGCTTGAATTCTGCTTCTTTGGGATTGGTTTATAACCCAACTCTCTCCTCTGTAAGTTGAAACTGGTCTGAAGATAATTTTGTATATTGCTAGTTTTGTTTTTGCACTAATTCTTCTAGTTCTTATGATTGTTTTGTTAACACTATGGAAGACTTTGGATGCGCTACTTATTCTTTCGTTTACTTCGGATTCCATACTACCGGTCTTGTCTATCCAACTTCCCAGATATTTATACTTATCTACTTGATCTACTTTGTGCTTTTCCATGGTTATGTCGATATGTGCATGTCCTTTCCCAATTTTTGTTTTGTTTGTATTTATTTTCATTGTCATCTTTTTTAGTTCTTCCTTCCTATATTTTAAGGTTTTCTTGTAATCTTTTTTATGACGATCCACAAAGCATTATGCCGTCCGCGAAGGCGCATTCTGATAAATAGACAAGTTTTAGTTTATTTTATCCGATGTGGGTTCTGTTGACTCTTCTTGCAGCGGCTTTTCTGACATCGTCCATCACTAAGTTGAATATGGTTGGGCTCAGTACTCTACCCTGTCTTAAACCGTTTTTTATATTAAATGTATCGGATTGCATGTTGTCCTTTCTTATGTAACTTTTACCACCTTCAAAGAGACTTTGTACTCACCTTATTAACTTTTGGTTTACATTTCTATTTTGTAGTGCATCCCAAATTGTGTCTTGCGATACATGATCAAAAGCTTATGCCAGGAAACAGACAAGTAAAACAAATTTGGGAAGTTAAATTAGGAAAGAACAAAACAAGAGGAAAACCAAAGAAGACATGGAAGGAAGAACTGATAAACATTATTTTAGAAAAAACAAATCTTGGAGCGAAGTAGCTGAAATTTACAAAAACAAGAAAAACTGAATAAAATTTGTATATTCAAAAAACTAGAACAGTGTTTAAAAGGTTCTTTTTTTAAGTAAAATATGTGTCTTGCGACATCTCGTGTAAACATTGACACGTATGAGTAGTATAAACTAAGAAAAATGCCAACAGTTAACTATAACGGCATGTGTGTTTAAAGCAAAGCTTTATCGGCAACGTGTGTTACAAGCATTAAAGCTATCGCTTAGATAGCGCTTTGCACTTTAACACACACATGCCGTTACAGTTAACTGTTGGCATTTTTCTTAGTTCTTTTTACTTTATTATATAAAATATGAATAAGTTGTCCAAGTAGCAAATTATGTTTAGTTATTTATTATTATTAAAATGTATTTTTGTTATGTTATATTTAGTTCATATTAGAATAGGAATTAATGAATTATTTTTGTAGTTGTACTTCGCACTCTGTAAAACAACATGAGCTTTATTTTTGTCGGGTAGCGGAGTTATAATATATTTTTTTATCAACATTTTTAGAAAAAAAATTAAAGTTCATCAATTTAGACGGCAAGGTAAAAAGGAATTAGTAAAGTAATTTTACCAATAGTTTTAGATGAATATCCTGCCAAGGATTCCTTAATGAGAAGGTATGAAAATAAACCACTACCCCGGTTTCAATATGCCGACGTTTCGCTTGGCCTATCCTAGACGTGGATGTCACATCTAACATTTCAACAATTATAATTAAAATCAATTAACCATTACTCTGGATTAATAATAGTGGTCAATAATTAAAAACTGTGTATAAAATATATAAATAACGAATAAATAAATATTAAAAAGACGCACAGGTACACAAAAGTTCGTGTGACACCCACGCCCTTTAAGACGCCTTGATAAAGCTTGGATAGACTAAGCGAAACGTCGGCATATTGAAACCGGGGTAGTGGTTTACTTTCATACCTCCACATTAAGGAATCCTTGGCAGGATAATAATCTAAAACTATTATTTTGAAGGATTATCTATTTAATTTTACCAATCTTTTATAATAAATTATAAACAATAGTAGTTTTACGTATAACGTGTGTCATTCACTTTCGTTCTGCTATGAGACTTTCGACAGAAGTAACAAGTGTCGAAATTAGCAAATATCGTGCGAGTGTTGATAGCTAAACGAGTGCAAAGCGTAGCGTAGCACGAGTGGTTCTAAACACGAGCACAGATATTTGTACTTTCGTACGAGACAGGAACACTATTTTTTAAACGACTACAATACAAAATTACGTTCTTACTTGTTAAGGGTTAAGAAAAACAACTTTGCAACTCCAATGTGGTAACTTTTGCTTCTTACAAAACTAAGGACAGTGTTAATTGGATGTTTTACATTCACAGTTACTGCTCAGCATTTTCAATAATTTGAAGATTTTACACGCGAAAACAATTTTAGTTTTTACTTTACTGTGCTTCAAATAAATAACATGTCAAATTCGGTAGACGTTTACCTACTTGATTTTTAAGTGGTAAAAAGTTGATGCGAAGGTCGTTGCTAAGCGTAACTAAGACGATATGAGTGTAAACTATTAACTTTTGAGTTTTATCACAACAGTTTTGAAAGCGTAATGATATTTTTTATAATTTGCTTATACAATTTTTTCATTATAAAACCAATCTGCGTTCTATAATGAGCCATAACGTTACCATTATAGCACGCTGTTTTTATATTTGCCTGGTTGGTAAGACTGAATCACTGCAACTAACCCAAACTCCCAATAAATTTGACATAATGAGTTTTATAACAAATTGCGTGATTGCGTGGTTATTAATGTGGAGAGTTTGTGGAATAATCATTTTTAGCCTCCTGAACTATAAAGCACATTTTTCAGTTGTTCATACTTGTCTTGAAACTTGATTTTTACACACAAATACTGTAAAGTACGGCTACTATGCGGCAAAGTAGTGGCTGATTTATCTGCCATTTGGAAACGTTTTAAAAATAAACTAAATATAAAATCTGATAAATTGATTTTAAAAAATTTACTTTACACCATACTTGACACGATAATGTACAGAATAAGGACGCATTTAATTTATTGATGGCGCCACGTCAGTTAAACAAATGAACTGATACATATTAGATGGTGTATGTCAAAATACATAGTTAAAATCAGTAAAATTTTGTTTTTTTTTTACTTTTTGATGATGATCGTCGGCCAAAAAATTTTATGCAAGTTTCGTGTGTAAAGTGATTTTACGGCTCTCCAACAAGGCTGTCGTTGCGTAAAATCCTACTTTCTACACTGTTTTCTGTCCGCTTACATATTAGGCTGCTTTTCGGTGGCGCCATCTATCAATATTTTCTCAACTTACATAAAGATTATTTGACCGCTAATGTCAAATTTTTGCATTATAGTTACCATAGTTACCAATCTTTGATAATAATTTTCCAATTAATCTTATTTATAATAAAAGTTGCCAACAAAATTTTGTGTGCACCACTGTCAAAAAGTATTATTTCGTTCTTTGTTTGATTGAATTTCAAATCGGTCCGAAAAAGATTGAGTTTGTGACCTTCATACACAAATAACTATATTTCAAACCGCATGTATTATTTGTATATTTTGTTTAAAAAATGTTATTATCTAATTTAAAAACTTGTTCTTTTTAGGGACCCTCCCGCTTGAGGGGGTGAAACGTCGGCCAGTTCTACGAAAAAGTTTCAATTTTTAAACCACAACCTCCAACCCCGAATAGTCCCTAAAACGGACAAGTTTTTAAATTAAATTTAAAATTGAGGAAATAACTTAAGTTAATGTTATTATCTAAATAAACATGGAATAATTTATACTATGTTATTTCTGCCTGATTAACTTCCTCGTGCTTTATAATTGTTTATTTATTTGTCATATAAAAGCAGTTGCTACAATATCACAGAATCGGTTGCATACATTTCAAATCGTACAACAAAAAGTATTTCTTTAGGGCGTTCTACATTTTACAATTCTAATGGACGATCCATAATCATTTTTTGCAACTCAAAAGAAAAACTTCTAGAACGCGAAATATAAACCTTCAATGAAATGTCACTTACGTTCCATCATAGTATTGTTTGTAACTCATTTAAAACGTTTCAAAAAACGTCAAAATCAATTACTATGGAATGTTCTCAATCTTACGTTTTATGTGCACGTTCTATAAGCACGGGTCAAATATATTCCTTAACTGAAACGTTCATTATGCTCCAAGAACGTTTTGTTGAACTTGGGAATCTTTCATTCTTACCTTTTGTTACAATGCTATTACAGTGTTTACACAAAAATACAGAAAAATAACGCGGGGTGGCGGGGTGCTTTGAAATGTGTTTTAAATATAACCGAAGAATTGACTGAAATGAATGATTTCTTAGGCCGGTTTTATAGAAGGCATTTTGTGTCGCGCGTTCCATAAAGTAGAAAACGCTTTAAACGCACTTATGAAATTTCAATCAATTTGATTGCGCGTTTTAAATTTTTGTCGCGGGTATTTAGGAGACACGCGCCTAGGTCACGCGTCTCTCTGAAGACACATATTTAGGCGCGTTTGTGCAAAAATACATACTTAATTGTTGAATACCGATCTAAACTTTGTTAAAAAAATTACCAAATTTCAAAGAAAATGTATAGACCTACCCAGCTCAGTTTTTAATCTGAACACCCGTTAAATCTAAATAAGCCAAAGATAATCATCTCACAAATATTTTATAAATGTCACCACTCACCGCAAAATTCCGCAGGTTCAAAACTTTTATTTTTGATCGACAAAATAATAAAAAGCAAAATAGAAAAAAATATAAAATTCACGATTATTTCGTAGTCTCAAATTTGTTAATATAATAGAAAATCGATTTTTAAAAAACTTTTTAAAAAGCGTGTATTTGTAACTATGAATAATTTAGTAAACGATTGAAACCATTTAATTTTTTACATTATATACCTACAGTGCGTTTTGGAATAGCTGAAAATAAGGATTCATATAGTAAAAGTTACACACTTGTTATTAATTTTGTTTCAATAAACTTTTAAACAAATTTGGTTTTTCTCTATTCATTACAAAAATAGATGATTATAGTGGTGAAGTTAATAAATGCACTCAAAAAATTTCATATTTTTACACAACTTATAAACATGTGATGTGACACGGTTTCTAAATCGAAAATTTTAACACCTTTTTTTTTATTTTTTTCCGACGAATTAGAGTTAGTACGTTATATTGAAGCAAAAAAAATGTCCAAAGGCAGGCTGGCCGTCCGTTAACAAACACGATATAAAAAACCACTGGTCCGATTTTTATAACACTTGCCGCATGACATGTAAGTAGGTGTTATTTATAATATCGTAGAAGGGACTAAATAGATCAGTAATTTAATTAACGCAATCTTTGTTTAAACTATTTTTTGATCCCATAAGTACTGAGATGTGACGTGACACTAATTGTAATCTCCAAGAATATCAATTACACAAAAACGTTATGAAAAGATATTTTATTAAAATTAAATAATGAAGGATCCATTAATGTATTGGTAAATTTTAATAAATAAATTATAAACTTCCAATAAAACCAATACCACATATGAAATATATATTTCATTTGAAAAACTTAACTACCTATAATAGTTACGACTAATATTTGCAAGTCATCGTTAGAAGTTATTACAGAATTAATTTTTTTTACCTTTTTGGACGTTAATCTATTCGAATATTTTATTAGATCATTTAAGTAAATTTTGACAGATTGAATATTGTAAAAAATTCAGTAAGGAATTTAATTCATGAAATTCAATTATTTTGATAACTGTTGTGAATGCGGTTTTTAGGATATTTTTTTAAGGTTAGAATGTAGTTTTTATTAAGCGACATATGTTTTTCCGTTGTATTTTGATTAGATTCTCGTACGAAATGTAGGTATATCAGGTCAGGTTTTTTTTTACAAATGGACATAGGAAATACAATTTACTTAACTATTTTGCCAAATTGAACATCGGATATTTTCATGCATTTTAATGTATGATTTATTTCAATATACATTAAAATGTTGGACGAAATCTGTTTTATTACATACAACAGCAACACAAATGAATAATTGCAATTTTATCTTCCTTCCTTAACTAACTAGATTTTACCGCCCAAGCGCAGAAAGTAGGTATTTGGTGACCCAAATTGTTCCAGCGTTTGCTTCACAATCAACAAAACAAAATTTCAAAGACATAAAAAAAAAACTATGTGAAACATTAAAAAAAAGTGCGAAATACACTCGAAAAATATAGTTTTTGATTATTGTTTTTGGCGTATTGCTATGATTTATTTTCAGCCAAATGCAAAGCAAAACGCTCAGAACGACTTGCATAACAAACTTATTGCTACACAATGAAATGATATTTTGATAAACGTTGCATAGTTTATTTAAATCGTATCAACCTTATTCGTTGTCTTTTAAAGTGTTTAAATTACTATTTTTTTGAGATTATTCATTTGAGTTCTTATGTCGATTTCTCTGTTTTTGTCTGGGGTGTGGGTTCTGGAACACTCTGTATTTAGCCAAATTCAGTAAATGCAGAATATCAATTTAGATAAATACTAGTAAGATTTGTAACAGTGGTTATTGACCGACAATTCCTCACAGTAGTGACAAAATTAGCAAGTACTTCTATTTATGCGACCATTACTTCCTCAACATACCTGTTTCGTTGAAATTTTAAGGACCCATGTAACAGTAAATTGCATATTCATTAACGTCATTGATACGAACCGGTTGGTCACGGTCATGGTCAGTTCAATAATCTTACCTTGACTTAAGTATGTAAAGAGTGTAAGTAGTGCTTGGTCTTTTTCCACGATGTAATTGAAGTGTTAAGACATTGCCATACACAAAATCGGTATATAGACTGCGTTCAATTACAGTTTATTACAATTAATGTATGAGAGGGGAACGGAAGCAAATTCATAGTCACGCCAGTGTTTCTACAATAACTGTTTATGTCTGCGTTCGGTTTAGTAAAGACGTTTGGAATTTAGTTGGTATTTTTCATTTTTTCTTACCGGTCAGAAATCGAAGTTCCTATCGATTCTACTTCGCCTGAGTGGATTTTATCATTAACGTAAGTGCTTTGGTCATTTATATTAATCAAGATTTAATAAATAAAACATTTTTGATTCAAATCACAAACTGCTTCTAATCAAATATTTAGTTGTACATACATATATAATGCAAATGTACAAGAAATGCAAAAAATGCACGGAATTTCTAATATGCTGAATGTTCTGCTTCAAATGTGCAAAGTGACTAAAAATTCTTATCAGCTTTGATTAGTGTATATACAATGGTTTTACTATTTTATGTACTTAGAATTATCAGTGACGTCGATAAATTTAGTGTTTATTCAGTAATACGTCGATTCTGGGATAAATATACCAGGACATTCACAAACAAATATGCTAGTTTTTTTACAATTTTAAAAAGTTATAACGCTGAGTGGGTTTTCCGGATCATTATATAGTGAGCCTGTATCGACAACTATAAGGGGTACGTTCATGAAATAAAAATATAAGCATATCGCGCTGAACTCATCGACATTGCTCCGACACTAATAAAATAGTAAGAGCGTATAAAAGTGTGCAGCCACATTAAACATTTTGCATTAGCAAAATTTACATAGAATTTTTATAGAAAAAGTAAAAAAAAGGATACGTTGCAGAAAAATAACATTTAAATTTTGTAAAATGTTAAATAATTTATTATTGACCTTAAAATTTGAAAATAATAATAAACGTGTAAGAACGTATGAAAAGTGCACAGAGAAATAATTATAATCTAATTATAAAATTCAATAACGGCCAACACTTTTAGAAGGGGTTAGGCCTTCTTGGAGACGAAGTCGTGCATTCGCTCTTTTGAACACTAAAGCTTAGAATATAACTTCCGTTTTGTTTTAAAAAATAGTTCAAATAAAAGTTGTTGATAATACATTTTTCTCTCTTTTCTCTCATAACATTTTTGTGTAATTATTATTTGTAGTGGTGGATATATTGTTGAAAAGTCACACGCAACTCTATAATTGCATTGTATTAAGCATCGAATCAAAAAATTGTTTTAAACAAAAGTTATGTATAATTATTTTTTTTCTATATTCAGTGTGTCCCAAATTCAGTGGGATTGTATGGCTTTGTTACCTATATAGATAGAATTTTGGTTAAACGGTCAATGATGTACAGTTTATTATCCTGGTTCAGATTCTGCTAAGAAAATTCGAAAACTATATTTTCGAAAGTTTTCAAACAAAAGCTATTTGTTTTGATAAAGTAAATAAATTATTTTCATAGTATGTGAGACAGTGCCCAGTAATTTAGATAGGCGCCATCTTCGATTTTATAATAAAACATTTCTTTTTCTTTTTAATTATGTGTAACAATCTAAGTTTCAGGTATTTTAAATTTATTATAAGTACAGTTTAGCAAATGAGAGACGTGCTGAGGAGCTCATTTCTTCTTCTCGTGTTGGAGAGTGCATCTCGGGGTAGTACAGTCTGTGTAATAGTTCTTCGAGTTTAATGCGTTCGGAACACATTTTAAATTTTTTTAATAATTTAACATGTGTTAAAAAAAAGGGAGTAAAAGGATGGGGGTAAAAAATAAAAAGAAAAAATAAGATCTTATTTTGGAACATTGCAGAGATAAAAAACAAAGGTGTAGATTTTGGAACTATATAAATGGTTTTAAAATGGTAGGTTTAGTAGAAACGTGGATGGAGGAAAAAGAATGGAGTACATTGAAAGATAAGATGCCGAAAGAATATGTATGGGAAATTCAGTATGCAAAAAGAAAAGAGAGGAAGGGAAGGGCGAAAGGAGGATTAATAGTGGGGGTAAGAAAAGAATGGGAAATAGAAAAGCAAATAGAAGAAGAAAATGTAGAGGGATGATTAAGATCAGAGTAAAGACGGAATAAGGGGAAAAGTATAATATTTTTACGATATATAGAAAGAAAATACGAAAGCAATTATAGAAAAGGCAATAGAAGAAAGGGATGAAGGCAAGTTGATGATAGGAGGAGATTTGAATGCTAGGATATGAGAGGAGGGAGGAATAATGGTAAATGGAGAGATAAGAAATAGGATATCAATGGATAAGAAAATAAACGGACAAGGAAAAATTTTGATAGAACTATGTGAAGAGAGAGGTTGGACAATAATGAACGGAAATTTGGAAGAAGAAGGAAAAGGGGAATTTACATATGTGGGAGAAAGAGGCCAGTCAGTAATAGATTATGTGATTATAAACGAAAAAAGTAAGGAGGACATAGAAACACTAAGAATAGGAGAGGAGATAGAATCGGACCATCAGCCGCTAGAAGTAGTCATGATGGAAGAAGGAGAGAAAGAGGTACAAGAACAAGAAGAGGTATGGAGAGAAAAGAAAGTATGGACTGAAGAGAGTATAAAAAGATATAAAGAGGAAATAGAAGAGGAAGTAAATACTAAAGGAGAGGTGGAGGAAGAGATGGAGAGAATTACAGCCAGGATGGAATTGGCAACAGAGAAGATAAAGTATAGTTTAAGAAAACAAGAATTAGGGAAAAGAAAAGATTGGTGGAACGGAGAATGCGAGGAGGTGAAAAAGAATTAAGAAAAGGAAGAAGGAAAGGAAAAAGGAAAGATAGAGATAGATGAATACAAAATGTTAAAAGTAAATTTTAAGGAAATATGTGTAAAAAATAAAGAAGAACGTAAAAAACAAACCGAGATAAAGATTAGAGAAATTAAAAATGAAGGACAGGTATGGGAATTCATTAATAAAAAGAGGAAAAAGGAGGAAGGATGGAAGCAAATATAGATGGCGAAAAATGGGAAGAATACTGTAAGAAGTTAGTAGGAGAGAGTGAAAAAAGCAAGAAATGAAGAAGTTGGAAAAAAGGATAAGACACAGAGAGGGTGGAATAGGAAAAGAAGAAATGGAGAGAGCAATAAATAAAGTAAAAAAGGAAAAGCAGAAGGGACGGACGGAATACAAGGAGAACAATGGAGGTACATCGGAGAAGGAATGAGAGAAAAAGTAAGAGAAGTAAGAATAATATGCCCAATTTACAAGGGAGGAGATAGGAAGAAAGCGAACAACTATAGAGGAGTGAGTATAATGAATGCGGGCTATAAGATATATGCGGAAATAGTTAGAAAAAATTGGAAAAAGAAATAGAAGAAAAGAATATAATACCGGATTGGCAAGCAGGATTTAGGAAAGGAAGAGGAACGATAGACAATATATACATATTAAAGCACATAATTAATAAAGAGTTAGCAAAGAAAGGAGGAAAGATGTACGCAATATTTCTAGACATTAAAGCGGCATTTGATAATGTGGAAAGAGGGGATTATGGAAAAGGATGGAGGAGGTAGGAATAAACAGAGATATAAAAATGCAATAGAGGAAATATACGAAGAAACAAGGTGTAGAACGAGGGTAGGGAGGAAGCTAGGTAGAGAATTTAGGACGGAAAAAGGACTAAAACAGGGATGTCCGCTAAGCCCAATCTTATTCTCGATATACATTAGTGATCTTGAGGAGGAAATGGAAAAAATCAAGTAGGAGGAATAGTAATAGGAAGGAAAAAGATATGGGTTTTAGCTTATGCGGATGACATTGTGGCAATAGCGAGAAATGAAGAAGAGATGAGAGGAGTAGTTAAATTTATGAAGAAATACCTAGAAAATAAAAAACTAGCAGCAAATGTCGGGAAAACAAAAATTATGGAATTTAAAAAAGAAAAGGAAGACGAAAGGAGGTGAAATGGTGGTGGGGGAGGAGGAGGTAGAGAGAGGTAGATAAGTATAGATACTTAGGTTACAACATCAGATATGATAACAAAGATGGAGACCATATAAAAGAGATGAAAATGAAATAGAATAGTAGGACAAGTACGGGGGTTAGGGGAAAGGATATTTGGTAAAGATATAGAGAAAAGGAGATGGATGTTTGAAAAGTTGGTAAGAAGTGTGGTACTGTATGGAGCGGAGATTTGGGGTTGGAGGGAATGGCAAGAGCTGGAGAAGATACAGGAGAAATACTGGAGGTGGACGTTAGGACTAGAGAAGGAGACACCGGGGTATATAGTGGAAGAAGAGCTAGAAATAGAAAAAATAAGGATACAAGCAGGAAGAATTGCAGTAAGGTATGAAGAAAAATGGGAAGTAGGAAGGAAAATGAAATACTTTATGAAGTTTGGAAAGAGATCGAGGCACAGAAGGTAAAATATGGGGAAGAAGAAAGAAGAAAATACTATGAAAGAGTGGGATACGCGAGAGAAGAGATAAAGAGATTAAGAGAGGGGGGAGAAAGATGGAAGAGGAAATAATTGCAAGAGATAAAGATACTCAGAAGCAGGAAAGAAGGGCAAAAATAAAGGAAGGAAAATATAACGAGAAATACATAAAAATAATGACAGACAAGACACCAAGGTACATAACAGAAGGAAAAGGAATGAATGAAATAAGAATGATTGCAAGGTTCAGAATGGGTAATGAAAATAAATATTGGATGAGTGATAAGGAGAGAGTATGCAGGTTGTGTGGGGATGAATGGGAAAATATAATACATATAAAAGAGGGATGCAGGGAAACAAGACATGAGGAAAAGGAATGGAAGTTACTACTAGGAGAGAAAGGGAAGGAAAACAATGGATGAGGGAAGTGTTGGAGAGGAGGAAAGGGATGGAGGAGAGGAAAAGAAAAATACTGAAAGTTTAGAGAAGAGAGGGATGGAAGGTTGAGAAGGAAACAGAAATTATTTAAATTATAATTTAATGAAATATTATGTTGTTTTTAATTATTTTAGAGATTGTAAAGAGACAAACCGAATCTTTGTTATAGAAAAAATTTTTTTTAAGACAAAATAAATATTGAATTGAATTGACATGCCGACCACCATAATCGATCACCGCATATGTTTTGATAATTTTTTTGTCATACCATTTATTTCCTTTGTTGACGATTAAATAATTTTATGCTACGGGAACAATTCGAGAAAATTGAAAGGATAATCTATTGTGTGAACACAAAAATACGCCTGGTACCGTTTGTCAACTTTATGCCTCCGATTGTACTTTCAGTATGCAATTGCTGCGCGCATTTGAAGCTATCTCTTACAAACCAGTTCTCCCTCTCATTCTCTCACTGCGCACCATAAGTATCAGTTCAGATTTGTCAGATTGTACGCCCTGAAAACAATTATATTATGTTACCGTTTCTTCAAACTAAATATAAGTTTAAGTTTATTATATTATGCATGCATGTGTATACATACATCTCATGTATGCCCAAACATATCAGATTGTTCATTTAGTGAGAAAATGGCCATTTTGCAATTAATATTAATAAGTCCAAAATTAACAACTCAAATTTTTATTTAGTTTGAAGTAATGACAACATAATACATTTGTTTTCATGGTCAACTCAGTCTAATACAATGATTTTCAAATACCCAGCAATTTATAACCTGAAATCTACATTGTAGCACATCATTGAAAACCGAAAAATAATTGAAATTGTTTAATTATAAAATCCAAGATTTAAAAAAAAGTTACTTACACTATCTCGAGAACCGTGAGAGTAATTCTTTTTTTGAAAATTATTATGAGTTTACTTTTTCGAAACAAGCAACTTTCGATTGATATTTTTTTTATAATTTGGTATTTTCCAACTTGTTATGAAATGTGCGAAATCGAAGTCCGTACATAATATAAAAGACGTTCGCCGGTTTTATTTTTTTTTAAATTACATTGTACTGTTTAAAAAGTGTATTTAATTTAAATACTGAAAATTGGCGCCGAAACAAGTCGTCTATATCGTGACGTTAATTCTCGTATAAATAACATAATATGAATTGTTTGATTTGTATGCGATTGTTTTTAATAAATTAGAGGTGCTTTACATAAACAAACCACCATTTATATTTGATATATACGAGTATTTTGACGACTTACGACCAACGGCAATGATTTTTAAAAGGTTGGTGTTTTGGATATTTTGAAATGAAAATTTGTAATACTGAGCACATCATATATTTTTTTGTGATACTGGGGTTTCCCTTTATGTTTATGAATTAACAATAAACTACAATTTTCTTAAATATAAATATTATGAAAACACCCAATTGTCACGATAAGGGAAATGTTTTTTTTTGGAAAATATAGTTTTTTGAGTTTTTCAGAATAACTTGGGAGCTGTACATTCTGTACATCATTTTAGAACACAGTCTATAAGTAATGTTTTTGAAAGCGCTCTTTTAACATCTTTTTTGACCCCTACTGTATTGATATGAGTTGGTCTAGCTGGATCGAGACCTGAATAACCAACCACCCCCTTATTTTAAATTTAAATTCATGCAAAACTGTGGAAATACAAAAATTAAAGTCCATTCGTTTGAATATTTTTTTTGTTTGACTTATCCTCTGATGACGTCATGTATCCATTAAATCACGAAATGACCGTTGTTTGTAATTTAAAGCTCAGACTCGTCTATATAGGTACTTAGATTTAGTCTGAGTTTTAAAGCATATGGGCACTGATACCAACTATTCGTTGTTGATATCAATTAAAACTGTTCGTACAAGGAAACGAAATTTGTTGTTGATGTTATTCTTATTCGTTACTTAAGTCAATAAGAGACATACAAAACCACACTGTTGAAATAATACGTTAGGTAATAATGTATACATTGTATTCAATGTATAAAAAGGAACACAAGTGTGCGCTTGATTCATCGATCAATCGGGATAAATAAACATAAATAACAAAAAATTTGGCATTAGGTTCAAATCGTTTTTGGCTTGGGGAGCCAGGTTAACTTATTTAGGAGGTTATTTTTTGTGGTTTCTCGAGGTTTTTTTAATCTTCTTTCATTTTTTATTAATCTGTTTTCTTCTGCTCGGTCAACTTGGTGTTCCATTCTTTCTTTTATGATTTTATGTTTTACTAGTATGCAGTGAAACCGATCGTCTTTTACTGTAGTTTCAAAATTCCTAACCCTCTCGTTCGGAACTTCTAAAAATTACTTGACATTATACCTGCCATCGTCTAAGAGACCATTCAACATAAAGAAGCGTTTTAGTGGTTGAACCTTCAAATTCAAACTTAAAACTTGCTTGAAATAGAGGAAAAAGAAAATTGCGTTTTCTTCTTTTTTTTCCATAAATTCTATTGTACAATTCATTCTCAATTAGTGTCACGTGATTGACATATCGCAGTAATTACTCCAAAAATAGTTTAAACTAAAGTTCTATATAATTAAATTACAAACAACTTTTATTTGAAGAAAAATGTGTAAAATGAATATTTATGTAAACATTACAACAATTCAAAAACCTATGTAGGTTAATGACATTCTGGTTTGACCGATTATGCCGAAAATCTAATCAGATCTGCCCTATTATAAATAAGACATATATGCAAAGTTGCATAAAACCGAACCGTTTTGGCATTTTTTTGATATCTTGTTTACATACGGAATAAACGTTATAAACCTGGCATCGTCTAAGAGATAAAAAATTAGGCATTTTTCACTAAGCTCCGAATTAAGTACCCATTCCGAATTTTTGGGTAGTTTGGTAATTTTGGACATTACTGTACTTTCGCTTTCTGGGTCTCGTTTCGGTTACCATACAAGTTTTTCTTATTGATGACAGTGTCAATGTTGACAGTAAATGAAAGATGTCTAAAGAATATTTAAAGAAGAGTTTAATAATTTTGCAAGTTCCGAACTAGCACTTGATTAGGGGTTTGAAAAACTTTAAACAACAGTAAAATACACAAATAGATACTTCTGAAGTAGGTACAGTAATTTTTTAGAAATAATAATTTCGAAAATAGAGAAAATGCTGTATTTATAACCGAAAGATCATTTAGAACTTATTTGCCTCTTTTTCATAAGGTATCGTATTTTACCAAATTGTGCAAACTATATGTTGAATAGTACTGTTTAAACTTCTGACATATTTATTGTTGAGATTGTAATTCTTTTAACTATGTAAGTATTAGTTACATGATTAAACTTCCGCCGTATTTAGTATTGGTATTTCATTCTCTTTCAAAACATTTAGTAAGCGTTAACGTTAACTTGGGGAGCAGATGCAAAAACACTTCGTACAGCTGCATTGGCATTAGTTTATTCTACAGCAGAATATTGTGCTGCTGTCTGGTTGAATAGTTATCATACATGCCCAGTTGAATTGCACTATGCGTATAATTAGTGGAACTATTAAATCTACTCCTCTCGATTGGCTTCCTGTTCTTCGTAATATTACTCCATCGAACATTCGACGAAAAGCTGCGTTAAAACGAGAATGGGATAAATGCCAACTTAACAAAAAGTTACCAATTTGGAATGACATTGGCAACCCTCCTGCTAAAAGACTTAAATCTCGAAGTCCTATATAGTTGCAAGACTACTTAAGTACGGCTTTTTCTGAAGTTGAAGAGTGGAAAAAATTATGGTCTGGAGTTGATGTTTTCAATAAACATCTCATTGATGATGATCCAACAATAGAAATCCCGGGCTTTGATCAAAAAAGAAAAATTTGGTCAAAAGTAAATCGCATAAGAACAGGCCATTCAAAATTCAACTCTATGTTGTTCAAATGGAGTGCGATTTCTAATCCAAATTGTGACTGTGGAAATGAACCAGAGACCGTTACACATATTGTAGAGGATTGTCAATTAACGAAGTTTAAAGGAGGGTTTCCGAACATTCATAATTTAACGGATGAAGCAATACTATGGCTTACGAATCTGAAGGACATCTAAAGTTCAGCAATGTTTTGTATTCTTGTCTTGATTATCTGTTTTTCTATTATTTTGTTTTGCTATTTCTTTAACCTACTATTTTTTCGTCATTGTCGTGACTGGCGTGGACTGGCTCTTGGACCGGTCCATTATTTGTCGTCATGCAATGGCTGTGCTGTTATATTTTATGTTCTTATTTACCTTCTATAATGTTTACACTTAATTAATATTATTACATGTGAATACTAGGGTGGGTAAGGGTTGGCATGTTTAGGTTTTAGTGGTTTTCCTAAACCTTGAAGTAAATGCTTTGCCAAGACGAACCAATCCACTATGCACACGGTTTCGTCACCACACTATACAGGTTTATACTGATCTTCTGGGGCACCATACATAACACTTACATCACAATACAATATTTTGTATAATGTACCATACAAATAAATAAAACGTTTTGTAACGAATAAACGCAATACAACAAAAAAAGTCGGTCGCGTCTTGTAGAGTTGTGAACTTACTCTCGAGTTTTCTCAGTCCTGAAGAGTCCTAAAAGATCGAAGTAGCTGTCGAGTGATTCACGGTGTTTGTTTGCAATTGTACAATCTTTTGAGAATTAATATCAGGCAATTTGGGATCGTTACGCTTAGTTGGTATTTATGACCGAAGAATCGACTTTTTGTAAACTGCTTATTAAAGCGATGTGTACAATTTTCTTTTAAGTTCTATAGACGTAGAATCCATGCAACTTTAGTATCATTTTTGATTTTTGTTTTTATTAGTTTTAAAGTAGTTTGAGGAACTGTAAGCATTAGAAATAAATTTGCACAACATGAATATTATACGAGGTTCACATTTTGTATGTACATTTTCTTAAAAAATTTTGTATTTGCAAACTCATGCACAGTGTATCCCACGAAACGCATTATCCTTGACATAGCATTAATTAATTATAATTTCATTCAAACTTATTTTCGAGTTTTTCACTTCTGAATGTTTCAAAAGGACGAAATAGTTGACGAATGGTTTGCAGTATTTGTTTGCAATGTACAAACCTCTTGCGTATTTGACACCAAGAGGTTGATCGAAAAAATCGACTTTTATAACTGCTTACACGATCTGTCGGCAAATTATTTAATCAGCAGATATTTTGTACGTATACTTAAATGGGAGACCAAAGACCTACTCATTGCAACAAACAAGTTTTTCTGCACTTCTTTGTAGTGCATACGCTGCACCTGCTAGAATACCTTTGTCGTTTTGGTGCAGGACTTCCAATAGGTGTATTGTCCTCACGTGGGGGCTTTGCTGTCGTTCTTTTGGCACTAATTATCTGCAAATGTAAACCAGGCAATTTGCAATAATGTTTCGTTTACAGCGTTTATTGTTTCTTTATTTAAATTTAATGTCTCCTTGGAATCCAAAAATAGGCAAGTTCTCTCTTTTTACATGAATTTAAATTAAAACGAAATATCCCTCATCTTCTGTGATATGTTGTACATCTCCACGCTAGCCAATGCCTTGCCAAAGTTTTTTGTCGGATAAGTACTAGATGAACGGTAATCACTGACCTTATGTGACCTTTATTTAACAATATCTATAATTGCAATTAGGTTTTCTATAAGTATTTTTTTGACAATATTGTGCTTTAAATGCAATATTTAAGAAGATTACTTGGTTCTGAACACTTGCTAACACGAATGGTCAGCTTCTTCAGAGGTCCGTCCATTTCCGATGTTGGATTTAGACTGATGGTTTATACTTTGCAGCTTTCTACTGGTTCTGGGAGGACGGCGCTGGTCCAATTCCGATCTGCGTGAGGTGCCGTTCGGGTGTCCTTGAATCGGATTCCAGATCTGGTTGAGCGTTGGGGTTTTCATTTCTATTGAAGTTTTCTCAATGTTTGTCGATCTCGAGAGCTTCTCAAACTCATCTATTGTGATAACTGTTAATCTTTGATAGCAACTTGGAGCTCTCGAAGAGTATCTTGTGATCTCTGTTTTTAAGCGCATTTTCTGCTACGCTGACTTTTGCAGACGTTTGTTCAATGTTTTTTCAGCCTCGTCCAATTCATCTCTTTGTGATTCCTGCCGCAAGAACAAGGTATGCGATAAACTCCGGTTGTTTACTGAATCTTTTTGGTTGGTTTAAAGATGAAGACGGAACGTATGTGTGGACGGTAGTGGGTCGACTTTTGGATTCCGGTACTCTCGTTTTTTTGGATTTCATTGATATTTCGATCTTCTTCCGGTTCTACCCGTAACCTCAAGGTCAGTTTTTAGGTGTTCGAGTTCAGCCTGCAGACTCTCTGGTTCTCGAATCATCCGAGGACGTTCCGTCAAGGTCTTGATGATTTCGAACTTTTGGTGGTGGTAGTTCGATAAGGCATGGAGGTATGTACATACTGTCCGTGTGTGTAGGTTTTTTTGTACACTGTGTGTGACCGCGAATCTAGACGGCACTTGTTCACCAACAGACCATTACTTGGTTCTGTTTTGATATAACTTGATAAAATCTTTTAAGTCGAAAGGCCACTTTAGAGAAAGAGAAAATTTCATCCATAATTTTGTTGTACGGGATAATTGTATATTATGAATAAAATGCCTACATGCGTCATAGTAACAGCAAAAAAAAAGTATTAATCAAAAATTGTAAATTACATTTTCTACAACTTTCATCTAAACGTTTTTTATGCGTATACGAGTTCTATGAGGAATAACTTTTTTAATACAAAAAATGAATTGCAATTTTTTGTTAGTCTTTTTATCGTTGTTTTTGGTTTGTTTGTCTTCGTTATAGTTTATTGGAGTTTAAAATGTGTATGCAACATTGAACTTGTGTAGGATGTTTTATCTTTCAGTTTGTAGCTGATTTACTTGAATTGCAGGGCTTATATGAAATTTTTTTTAGTTAGCTTGTTAATATTATTTCATAGCAAAGTAAACCATTTTCCGCCATTTTCTTTTGTTGCTGACTTTGATAACGACGTGAAAGCTGACGTTGCTGATTTTGTAATTACGTTTGATACGAATCAATAGTAAATAAGCATAAAGTTTTTTATGCAATGTCTTATCAGCAGGTAAGTAATAAACAATAAAATGATTAATTACATTTTGAAATTTGTTAAGAAATTATTCTGTTTTGGTAATTGAATATGAATATTTTGCTTGACTACAATTTGTTAATATGAATAATTTTTGATTTTCTAAACTCAGTTTCTATCTCGTCTCTAAGATGCTTTTTGATTCGTTTGTTCTCAGCAATTAAAACTGGTGCACTTTGTCTAAGGTATGCCAACTCTTAAGGGATTGATAATAGTAACTAAAACAACTTAAAAATTTATTTATCCAAAGTTGTTACTAAATAATTCTGATCGAGGCTTGTAGCCCATCAAATAAAAGCAACCTAAGTGGAAAATGTCATTATTGAGGGCGAAGTCCAAAAGGTTTGAAATATGGAAACACTAAACTTGGCCGTAATTAATTTGTTTAGAAATATGAACTTTTGATTGATAGTTTAAGAAAATTTTGATTATATTTTATGAAGGGCATAATAAATTATATTTGCATTATGAAGAAAGAAAACTTTCTTAAGCTAAACGGTTTTAATTTTTATGAACTCGTTATCCACGTATTTCAAGCTTGGGTTCATAAATATATGAATTTTTAACAGTTTAACGGTATTAGCTTATTATTTTATATTCATTCACAAATTAAAAGAAAAAGTGATCATAGCATATGGTCAAGGTTAATATTAATTGAAATTTTATAGTACAATGAGACAATGAGATAATATTTTATAGAAATGTTTTTTTACTTTCGAGTGAAATATTTTCGGAAGAGTAATAAATTAGTTACCATAATATTATATAAGTAGAAGGTCATTATGAGATTTATTTTGTTATTGCAGATAAGATCTACAACCGAAATGCTTCGCTAACAATAAACCGATTGATAATCAACGACCTTTGACTGTTATTAGAGTGGTGGTTATCAATGTGGCGGTAGAGAACAAATCACTTTCAGTTGTCATGGTGTATGGTTTAAGTAAATGTGATTAAAATCTCCTGGTCTGTTGAAACAAAAATGTTTTTAAAAAGTTTTGCAATTCTATGGTGGATTTTCTTTTCGCACTGGTGGTGTCTTTTGTATGGTTTTACGTTAATATCCTCAGCCACCGGATCATTGGGGATCGTGCAATCGACTATTCTGGAACCAGGCTACAGTTGGACATATGATTACCAAACTACGGTTTTGATGAAGGAAAAAGATGGAAGTGGGAAAGATGTTGGATTTCTTGTACATGGAACAGTTGTTGTAAAATCTCTTTGGAGTAATTCTGATTTAGATAGACTTCTACAATTTGAGGTAATATACATACCTACTCAAATAAATTGCAACAGGTGCTTTGGTTGTTGTTCATAGTGCGTGTAATTATAATAATCTTTGATCTTTATACTGTTTTAAAAATAATACGTAATTAGCGTTACAATATTTCTTCTTTTAGCTTCTTTTTCCAAAACTTCACGTAAGATCTGGCAAGTCGCCCAACGGCAATGGTTTTATGGAACACGTCTCGAAGTTGGAATCTTACACAAATTCAAAATTTTTGGTTCATTGGAGTGATGGAAAAATACAAAAAATCCTTGTGGGAAAGAACGAACCTCTGACGTTAGTAAATATGAAAAAAGGCATCGTCAGTTTGTTTCAAGTAAGTTTTTTTTTGTTCACAGTAATATACAGAACAAGGACGGGAACATTAATATTTTAATTATAAGTTTTACGACTTTTAATCAACGCCCAGTCTGTCCGTGTAGTACACAGACCTTGGATATTGCCTTTAAAAAGTAGATTTTTTCAAAATCAGTTTTGACCATTCTTTTAGGTTCCTCAGTGACGACAATTGAAAAATATTTTCAATTATACAGGGTGTCCCACTTTCATGGATTACCTGCCGACTTTGACATTTTAAATGGATTCTGAAAGTACGTGAAAAACTGTGGTGATATTATGTGTACGAGTATTAATCAAAAAATGATAATTTTCGAGAAACCGTGTTTTAAACATTTGGTTGGGTCAATATCGGACTTCAGATATTTCACGTCTGTTAGGTTATTAATTGAAATATCAAATTCAATTTTTTTTTCACACTTAGGGCGGAAACAACCATAACTGTCCATGTTTTAAAAGTTGATTTTGGTTATACAGGGTATGATAAAAAAGTAATGTAATCGAAAAGGATGAATAACTTGATAAAATCAAATGGAACACCTTGTATATTTTCTCCAGATCGAAATAGAATTAAATTCTACTAATTCTGCAAAACGTTCTCTGTTTGGCCATTTTTCTATCTTCTATAGTTTTCGAGATCCCCATATAAATAATGAAAAAAAACTCATCCTGTATAATAGGTAATTTCTTAGGTATTTGCAAATATCTTAAAGAATACATCATTGTTTTAAAAATCCAAAGTTAACCCGGTCCTTAAAACAACCCGAGAGAGGAATTTAAAAAAATTCTTTTTAGGTTCGTCAGTGGCTGCAATTTAAAAATATTTTTGATTATACAGAGTGAAACATATATTTTTACTACTTCACTTATTATAAATAAGATGATGAGATCTGCACTATTATAAAAAGACCCATATGCAAAGTTTTATAAAAATCTGACCGTCGGTTTTTCTGATACATATGAGGGATGCCGGCCGTCAGGCCAAAAGTTTTGTGTTTCATTATAAGGTACGAACTCTAATACGTCGAAAAAGTGAAGAAAAAGGGCTGTTAAAATTTTCGGTTTGGAAACCGTCGCATAACTTACCATCGTATTTTTTGTTAATTTTTGGAATGTTAGTAGAAAAACTACGTAAAAATAATATTTTCCCCAATGAATAATGAATTTTAAATTATTTATTTTATATTTGTTTATATTAAAAAATAAAATAAAATTTGTTTGCTATTGTACAATCTCTTGCGAACTTACAGCAGGCGATTCGAGATTTAAATTTTTGGTAACACTTAGTTGGCTATAAGTATTGAAGGATCGACTTACGTAACTGGTTCTACACATCTGTCGACAAAGTTGCTTAATGCGAATGCATTTACGTACGTGATCGTTAACACCAGTCGACACCTTAGGCACAACCAGGGATGTTCCTACTACCCGTCAATAAAATTATTAGAGAATTTCATATGATATCATTCGTTCATATCATATCTTAGATGTTTCGCTCCTTTTGATTTTGATTTTAAAAAAATTATTCTTTTCGTTTTCGAAGTGAATCTTGAGTTAGATTCTACACCACCACACTAAATAAATTAGCAACTAAATTACAAAGTTCTCATTTGACCCGAAGAGAGCGATTAATGGTTATTTATTTGTAAAAAATAATTTTGGTAGGGAAATAATTTTAGTTAAATTAAAGCTTCTACATCTTTCATTATTTCATGATGAACCGTAGGTAGCACTAGCACAAGATTTGTATTAACCTGATGACAAGTTCATGTGTATTGTTCAAAACAACAAGGAAGAACCAATGATATTAGCTATTTTCCAAAGTGGTTCTTTGGTATTGTTTGCGAACCTTCATAGAGTTTTCGTTTATGTCCTTCAGAATCATTCGTTTTCCAAGAGAACAGTATATTCTAAATATGTCACAATCTTAACTATTACATGTAGATTGCGTATGATTTGTGAAAGCTTGAGTTGCAAGTTAATGATGATGAATCGAAATGTATAGATGTTCTGTTTGTTAAGTATGTATGTAATCTATAAAATCACGTTTTGCCTTTTTGTTCCCACAATCTTAATAAACGTCTATATTTTTAAATAGGTAGAATATCTAACATTTTTTCTTAAATATTGTTTTAGTTTCAAACTGAACAGAAAGATATTGATGAAATTGACGCTTCTGGTCATTGCACAGTAAACTACAAGGCATTTGGAAGCAATCGTTTCAGAAAAACAAAAGTACGATGCGAAAATTCAGACTTTCCTTTCCACTCAAATCCCGACCCGATATTAAACATCAAAGTTCTATCTAATAGACTAGTAGACTACGAACTAGACCAAGACAATACGCATATCAAATCTTTGAACGGGCATGAAACACATCAAATGTATATGACAGTAAAAGAAAATGTCGGAAATGTCGTGAATGTACGTCAATCTCTTCTTTTAACAAAAACTTCCAAAATCGACGAAGTACAAGGAAAAAATGTTGACGAAATAGTAAACATTATAAGTTCGGGGGAATCTTTAATATTTACTCAAGAAGCTCTTCTTACTGACCGCGATCTCGTAAAAACTGAAGAAGAACCATCTTTTCTAAATACCGTCAAGGCTTACAAAAATTATTTAAAAACTGAGGCAATTGGTTCTTTATCTTCCGCCAAAGTGATTGGAAAGTTAGTTTCCGTAGGAAAAAGCAGCACTAGAGAAGATATAGCAAAAACTATAGGAAGCAAGAAAAAACGCAGCCATTTTGTAAGTAATTTCGAGCGTTATAATTTTCTTGCCAAATATTTTAAATAAAATGTATCAGTTTGTATCTAAAAATCTAATCGTTTTATCGGTTAATATTTAATTGATATCTGTCCCCCTCTCACTCACACTCTTTCTCATAACTAGTTTTTTTAAGAAGCAATCAAAAAACACGAAATTGTGCGTATACTTTTATTCAACTAATAACGTGACTTGCTTTCCTTGTAATCACGTGACGACATGAACTGTACATGGTTTGTTGTCCCGTAGCCCAGCAAACGATATGAACCTTCTATTTGACGAAATTGTAATATCGTTATTATGCATGTATATTTAATTAAAATATTCACTATGGTTATTTAAATTTTAGGAACCAGTTATACGATATACTCGGTATTATACAAACCGATCATTCACACGCAGCAGCCATGAAAAAACTTTACTTCGACGATAAAAAACAGGAAGAGTTGAGCGAACGCTACTTGTGGTCTTTGTCGATTGCCACTCAACCAAATCCAGACATCATTAAAGATCTATTAAGTAAATTTAAGAAATCCACAAACTTTCCGGAAAAAGTCAAGGAAACTCTTTTACTGACCGTTGCGGCAATGGCTCGTAGAATGTCGACGTTACCTAACTTTCCTATACATTCAAAAGTACGTTTGTAAGAGACCATTAATTCAACTTTTATCCGTATGATTTTAGGTGTACAATGATGTACAAGAAACGATTTTAAACGGTTACGATTACGCTAAAGGTGTTAAAAAGTTTATATATTTACGCGCGCTTAAGAATCTAAAGTCAAGTGCAACCATACCTAAACTTTTGGAAATTTTAAAAAACGGCACCGATAAAGAATGTGTGCTTGTGTGGAAAGCCATTGCAGATTTTCATCCATCTCAGTGGACCGGCGAAATTTTAAGTACCGCGGTTTCAACTTTTTTTCAGATGAATCGGAAGCAGGACTCTAGTTCTAGAACGCTAGCTCTAGACGTATTGCTGGAATCGAATCCATCCAATGAGCTGATAAAAAGACTTGTGTATTTCTTGCTTTCGAATTGTAAAAGTAACGAAGTCCAACAGTATATGGTGCAAAGATTGAACATGATTGGAGAATCAAATTTGTCGATAAAAAATAAAATCAAATCCATCATCCGAAGCGATAGCAGACTGAATAATTATGCAGTGTTGGCCGATAAAGGCTTGTCAACTGCTTTGAAGCGTAATTTTATGGAAGATTCGGGAGGAAATGGAACCCTCGTGGCCATACAAGAAATTAAAAGTGGGATTGTTAAGCGAGGCATAGTTGATGTTGTTCTAGAAACTGACACTTTGCGCCAAGAACTTTTTAGGGTATGAGTTTCTTTGCTAAACCTTCCGTCTTACTAATATTGTTTTTAAAATTTAGTTAGGTATTTTTACCGGTGGCCTAAGTTCTTTTATATCCAGCGAAGTGGAAGCGGACTCTGCCGAGGAATCTGCAACTGCTGGGATCGAGTTGACTGTGTTGGGTACACAAATACGTCCGTTTGTATTTTTTGACGGACAAGGTGAGCTGATGGGTCACGTGTGGTCAGGGACAGCTTCTGAAATGACTCCAGCTTATCAAGTAAAGATATATAAAAACTAACAATTTATTTTTGTACAATGTGCTTTTAAGGGACTTCTCATGCCTTACGATCATTTGGAAATTGTAAGACTTTCTTCTGGATTTATATGCGAAATTGATATGAAAGGCGCCGCTTCTTTTGATCTTTCAGGAAAAGTAGAATTGTCTTTGTGGAGTAGAAATGGCGTGTCTCTCATTCAGAAATCGTATGAACGAAACAAATTTTAGTGTACAATTGTTTTTATTTTATTTTTAGGGCCGGAGTGTTTGCTAATGGGTGCATACGGGTTATTACGCCTTTTGTAAGATCGCAAGTAGAATTTACGGTATCAATGGAACCTAAGTTTAGTTTGCAAACAGATCTTGATTTTTCATCTAATCTTAGTTTGTGTATGAGGCTATCTCAACCTGATTTCCTGTATAGGTGTGCTATATATAAGTTAATATTTTACGCATAAATTTTGTTTTTTTTATTTTAGGCATAGCATTCATAAGACTGAAAAAAGTTCCAGTAGTAAACATCAACTTAGAAGAACGAGACATATGAAAAGTATACTTGCAGGAAGGACATATTCGTTGAACAAAAAGAACAATGAGATGTGCAGTTCAACGTTTAAAGAATAATTTCTTGTTTTTGTATATAATAAATTTATTGAAATTTGTGTTAAACTTATTGCTTATTTTAGATTTTCGAGTGAAATCGATACATTTTTTCGAAGGACTGTAAATTTAGATAAAAAGTTTTCCCTTTTGAAAGATTTCCTTTTGTTATTTGGGTGCATTCTTTTCGCTGACTAACAATTACTTAATTGACGAAAAATGTATGGTGAAGAAGTTGTCTGAGCTTCTGTTTGGCACCTTTGTGTACCTATGATTGAAATCCTTTGTAAAAGTAACATCAAAGCACATTCGTAAACTGGCAAATACGTATCCACCTCTTCTTTTAAAGTAAGCAATTCAACGTAATTCAATACGTAGAGCGAGTTATATATTAAACAAAATGTCATGTGTTTCGGCAATATTATTTTTAGAAAGATTGGATGAAAAAATTTCAATATTCCTGAAATGGAACTGGTAGTCAAGTTGCGCTCAATAATAACTGGTGAAAGGCAACATTTCGTAACTTCAAATAGTTTAGTTAGTTTAAATTTGTGTAGATAAGATGACTCAAGTCATTTTCTCTGAGAAGTACTAATTTTAAGTTATTACAATTTGAATTAGATAAATATTCGCTCAAAGATTAAAAACTGAAGTAATAACTTATAGCCCGCCCAAGTAACAATGCTGCACGACATCGTCAAAGTCATCTTCGAGATGTATCTTTACATTTCAGTAGTTTTTTTAATGGTAAAAATCATCATCGAACTCGATACAGAGATACGTGAAGTTGTCGTCAAGAATTTGAGTGTCATAGGTGTCACGAATATAAGTGACAAAATTTTCACGAATTTACGTCACTTAATCTTGATTCTACGTTACAAAATCGACACAAATGTCTTGACGTCACGAAAATCAAATTGAATTCTACTTAGAAATGAGTAATATAATAAGACTGATTTTTGTTATCAGAGCATTACAGAGCTACAGAATTACAAATAATCGATCTGTAAAACATTTTACTACGATCAGATCTTAAGATACGATCTTCCTATTTTACGATATTACGATTAGTAAGTATAGAATTGCAGTATTAGTTTATATTACTCACTTCTTATTATGATAGTTCGATTTTGGAAAATTAATATGCCCCCTTATCACCCTTTTAGAAAGATCTTCATTTCCATCTTCAAACTGCGTTTCATGATTGACTCCCAGACCAATTGGTTAGTTAGCTGCAATTAGTTTCACTGAAGTTTCTAAACAGAGTCTTGATATTTTTTGCGTTATCTATAGTGTTCCCGCGTTATAGTTACTTGCGAAACAGGGCGTTAATGTTTTTCGGCATGTTTTTGCAATAATTAATTAGAAGTTAGCATTAGCGAAGAAGAAATTTCCCCGGAAGTGAACACGTCAGTCTGTTTAGTTTGGGAGTTTTTTCTCATTTAATTTTTATACAATAATTTTTCAAGAATATTAATATGTCTAAATCGTGATATAAAATGCTGCTCTTAAGAAAGAAACTTAAGGGTGCCAAACCAGTGTCACCCGCGGAAGGTAGGTGCAAACCACCTTCGAATCGAGTGGTGCCAGCGATATAAAAAATAAATTTTGCGCACCTTGCATCCATATGTAACATTATCATGGCAACTTACATTGAAATATTATTTAGGAAGGAAGAATAAAAATAATTCCAACTTCACTTTAATTCTTCATGAATTCGTACAAAACAACCAAAATATTGGAAAATTACTGAAAAAGAAGGTTACCAAAATATTGCAAACTTACTTATTTATTTACTTTTTACGAGTAACACAAATCATTGTTTTTATGAAAATATTTTAAACCAAAAGGTACTAATATTTACTTTGACTTCGGCAGTAGAAATATGGGAATAATTTCGCTTCATATTTAAAGACGAACAATAAATATTATTATATCAAAGAATATTGAAATATTTTTAGTTGCTTTCTAGTGCGAGTTGAATTAACGTCACCGTCCGCTCCGAGTTTATCGTGTGTCTAGAAGTGATTTGTTATAACGATGGCTAAAGTGCGAGTATGTGAACTGCAAAAACAATACGAAGAATAACAGAGACCAAGGTGTTTTTAAATTTCCAATAAAAGATGTACACCGCCCCAGAGAGTGGCAAAAAAATTGTGGGAATATTGTTATTGCCCTTGTAAAAATATTGACGATTTAGGAAATAAGTTAATTTGTCACGAACATTTCTTAAGGTCGGACATAATTATAAACAATAAAAGAAAACAATTACATAAAAATGCAGTGCCGGTAAAATTCGAGACAGAAGGTATATGTACTTACAAAGCAAATTAATATTATTTTTCTTCAAGCGACAATAAAACGGCATATTATTGAACTACTGACAGACGCTAAAAACGCTTTTTACTGTCTAAACATTAAAAAGCAACAGTTCTTTTGTTTTCACAACTATTTAGAGGTTGGTACCTCGGTTATGTCATATTATGAATGTAACAGTAAAGTACCAACTTCATTCGTCGAGAATAAAACGTCACTATAACACTCGAGAATCTCGAAAATTTGAAAATAACACATGAAAACTAGCAATAAACGCTTGAAGAAAAATAATATATTTCACTTGGAGTTAAAAAATATAATTGTTTCGCTTAATTTGCTGTCTCGGCTAACGCCTCGCCAGCAAACTTTTAAGCTCAACAATGATATTGTTTAACTCTAGTAAAATAATCTACTATTGTTTACCTACTGAAATAGTTTTGTGTATTAACTTATCTTTCTATAGTTTTTTTTTTAAATTTCAAATTGATAAGATAAATAATTATGCACTCTTTTGAAGTGATTCACATACATTCATCACGTGCTTTATTAACTTCCGTTTGAAAATAGATCGCTTATAATTTCTGATTTTTAATTTATCCAACTGTAAGTTTTTGCGCAAAGACTAAAATACAAAACAAATTGAATAGCCTATTAAGAACTTATTTGTTGTTTGATTACAATCTACTAAAAGTTGTGTGTAATTAATGAGAATTAAAATTTTAAAAATAATATTTAAAATTAAATACAATTGACCCCTCACTTGTTATCAGTGAATTGACGTCAATTTTTTTTTCTCAGAATCAACTTCGCCTAGATTTATTGCTGGTCCGAGCGGAGTACAGACGTTCTACAGCAAAACGTACCTTACCTTTATTAGATTCGGATAATCCTGCACCGCATAAATTTAGAGCATCACAACAAAATGATTCATGTGATTCTGATATTAGCAGTAGGATTGTAGATATGCCTTCACCAAAACCGAGAATACAGTTAACAGTTAAGTGTAAAGAAGATAAAGCGAAATTACTTCGCATAAATAAAAACTAAAGGCCAAGAATATCTAAAATATGAGATTAAAAATTAAATGTATACCGTATTGCCCTTTTTCTTGTCTGTATCCTTATTTTTTCCAGTTTACATTCTTCTTCGACTATATAACCTGGTGTTTCCTTCTCCAAACCTAGTGTCCACTTCCAATACCTTTCCTGTATCTTCTTCAGTTTCTCCCATTCTCTTCCTCTCTACACCTCTGCTTCATACATCAACACACACACCTTTTACTATTCTCTCAAATATCCATTTTCTTTTCTCCAAGTCTTTTACAAATATTCTTTCGCCTATACCCCATACCTTCCTTATTATTTTATTTCCTTTTTTCTCTGGTTCCTTAATCTGGTCTTCGTCTTTGTTGTACCTCACCATATACCCTAGGTATTTATACTTGTCTACCATCTTTATCTTTTCGTCTCTTCACTTCCATTTCCCTCCTTTTATTCTACCTTTTTCTTCTTAAACTCCATAATTTTTTATGTATACGTAAAAGTACGGCTGTTATTCTATTGTTTGTGTGTACTTTAAATATGTATGTTTAATATATAAAAATGTATTGTAAAATCTAATAATTATGTCTCTGTGTAATTGTTATATATGTATTTATATTTTATTATGTATACTGATGAAGCTTTTATTAAAAAAAGCGAAACGTTTATAGTAATTAATAAATTATTTTCAAAAATTTGGCTGAAATATTTTTGCAACCTTAATATATCCATAATTTTTGTTTTTTCTACATTTAATTCTAATTTCTTTTTTCCAAATATCTATTTATCACTTTTGTCATTCCTTTCATTTCTTCCTCTGTTTTTGCCAAGACCACCATATCATCTGCGTAGGCTAGAACCAACACTTTTCTTCTTTCCACCACTATCCCTCCTACCTGCTGTCCTTTAATTTCTTCCTGTAAGTCTCTTACATACAAAGAAAATAAACCAGGGCTCAGTCGACATCCCTGTTTCAACCTTTTCTCTATCCCAAACTCTCTTCCCAGCTTTTCCCTACTCTTGTACTTGTACTCTCTGCACCTTGTTTCTTTGTATATTTCTTCTATTGCATTTATTAAATCTTCGCTTATTCCAGCCTCTTTCAAGTTTTCTCACAACAATCCCTTTTCCACCTTATCAAAGTTAACCTTAAATCTAAAAATATGCAAACATTTTTCCTCTTTTTTCTTTCTTCTTTCCTATCTTCCACTTTGTATATTGGGCATATTATGGCTTCTCTCCATTTTTCTGGTAACCCTTCTCCTTTCCATATTTTTTCAAATATTCCTCTTAATCTTTCTCTCATGTTTTCCCCTGTGTATTTCCACTGCTCCCCCTGTGTTCCATCTGTGCCACCAGCCTTTCCTTTTTTAATCTTATTTATCGCTTTTTCCATCTCCTCCTTTTCAATCCCTCCTTCTCTTATTTTCTTATTTTGCCTTTTATCATCTTTTCTTTCTTCCTTCTTCTCACAACGAACTTCTGTTTTCTTCCTCGATCTCACTTTCTAACCTCATTATGAATTCTTCTTTTCCCTTTCTGCATTCTTCTTTAAATTTCATCCTAATTTTCTTATATTCTTCAATTGCCATTTTTCCATTTTCTTTTCCCTCTCTCATTTCTATCTTTGCTTTCTGGCACTCGCATTTCACCATTCATTTTGTCTCTCCAAATTTCCTGTTCTCACTCTATACTTTCTTTTTTCTGTTGCTTCCTCTATTTCTTTTATTATCTTGTTTATCTCCTCCTCTATTCCTCCTTCTGAATTTTGTCCTTTCTCCATCTTTTCCTTGTATCTTTCTATATTTTCATCCGTCCATACCTTCATTTCTCTCCACTCCTCTTTTTTTTCTTCTGTATCATTTTCTTCTCCCACCAAGGTCACTTCTAACGTTTGATGATCAGAGTCTACACTTTCACCAATTTTGAACTTTGCTATGTCTTATATACTTCTTTCATTTGTAATTACATAGTCTATTACCGACTCTCCTCTTCCTCCAATAAACGTATATTCCCCTTTCCTTCCATCCTCCATGTTTCCGTTTAATATTGTTCATCTTTTTTTCCTCACAAAATTCTACCAATTTTTTTCTTGCCCATTTATTATTTTACCTATTGATACTCTTTTCTTTACCCGTCCATTTACCATCATACCTCCTTCCTCTCCTATCCTTGCATTGAAATTGCTTCCTAATATTAGTTTTTTTTCATCTCTCTTTTCATTACTTTATCTATTTTTTTATTTCTTTTCCATAAATTGTTATTACTTCAAATCTTTCTCCTTCTTCTGTTTCTATATTCGTTTTCATCACTCCCATTATTCTTTCCTCTCTCCCTCTTTTTCTTTTTTCCATTCTTCTCTCACCCTTATTATTATTCCTCCCTTTGCTCTTCCCATCTTCTGTTTTTTTTTACGAACTGTATGTTCTATATAAATTCTTCAGGCATCTTGTCTTTCCACTCTTCCCAATCTTTCTCTACCATCCAGGTTTCCACCTGCCCCACCATTTTAAAATCCCTAATATAATTCCAAAATTCCGTTTTTTTTTTATTCCTGCCACATTCCAAAATAATATCCTGTTTTTTTCCTGTCCCTTCATCCTTCTCCTTCCACCCACATTTTTAGGAATCACTTTTTTTCCCCTCCCTTTCCATATTTTTTGGTCTCTAACCTTATCTTTATTTTTATATCTCTTTCCTTTTTTATGTTTCGTGTCCTCGTCAATATAGATTCTCGTACCTCGTAACTTCTTCTTATTTCGTAATATCTTTAATTTTTTTTCTAAACTTCCTATCTTTATTAATACTATTCTCTTCTTTATCTCTCTAGCTTCTTCCACTTTTTCTTCCAACCCTTTAACATATCTTGGACCTGAATCTTTATTTCTTGGTAGTTTCCGTTTACTTCCAACGCTTTCACGACTAATTTTTTTCTCCTCTTTTCTTTCTCTATGTTTTCCACTTTTCTTTCTAAGTTTTCCATCTTTTCCTCTAATTTCTTGCACTTATTTTCCCATTTCTCATTCATTGTCTTCATTTCCGCTCCTAATTCCTTTATTTCCCCTTTCGTTCTTTCTTGGTTTATTTTTATTAACTTAATTTCTCTTAGCATCTCATACATACATCTGGTATTTCATCTTCTTCTTGCCTCCCCTTTTTTTAAATTTTTCTCTTCATTCTTACGGTCTTTCTCTGGCGATCTATCCATCTTTTTACTTCTTCTGAATGCATTAAATAACTCTTCTTCCGTCTTTCTTTTTCTCGAGTCCGAATCCCCTGTGTCTGTTTAATCCCACACGTTATTTTATGTAATTTGCATAAGAATAATAAGAATAACTTCTTCCATAGGACGCGATAATATGTGAGAAAAAAAGCAAAAATCAAATTAGATATTAAAACAGTCGTACCATTGATTTCGGAGAAAAACGACGTAATTTTGAATGCGATGATAAGTAAATATTGTTTAGACAAATAAATTGTTTATGTAAGTAAAAACGTAAATAAATTTGATTTATTAAAATTACAGTGTTGTTTTATTAAAAGCATTGAATCAATATTAAAGTTTTGAAACAAAATTAAAAAGTAATTTATAAATCTACATCTACATTGAGGCACGATAAATTTGCGAGTTTTTTAATTTAATAGGAGAGCAAATAAAAATGCGTGCAGTGCAGAAATAACCGGAGCCTACCTCAACATTCTTAAACGAAATTGCGGCCTTGAATAGCTTGTAGAAGTTAACACCAATAACAGCCGTGGCACCACAATCTACGAGTACAGTTTGTGGACCGCGGGTTAAAGAAGGTCCGGTTTCTGGAAGGAGAAGCTGGTACACATTTTAACTAACAGTTGCTTATCTTCCAGTAACTTTATAATAATCAATGATTATAGTATGTTTATGTTAACTCGGTACCATACTGTGAGTAACAAGCTAGCTGGGCTACAATAAGTACCTATTTTTTTAACTATTGAGAGCGTAAATTTTTGATGTTTTTGTAGTTCAATAAATTGATTTCAAAATTACTAGTAGTTTGAACGTCAGATTTGACAAGTGATAACTGACAACGAATATAGCAGAAATCAAACTACTGTTAAATTTGTCATTACTCTTCTGTCAATATCCACATATATGTGCAGTATACCTACCTATAGAAGAAGAGAGGTAGTCAAGGATCGTTAAGTTCGGTGTTGATTGAATAGGAGGTGGGGTTAAGAATCCACTAAGGTGAATATCCAAAATCGCGGTAACGATTGATATGTTTTTGAGGACCTTTGATGACGTCTATATTTTCTCGATTTTCCTATTCAAGAAAAAGGAAGATTTGGAAATCAAAGTAGATGCTCAACGCGGGCAGACTTTGACTTGTTTTTACCTAACATAACGGTCATATGTCTATGATTTATTGATTAAACAAAAACAAATGCAAAAGAAAAGTTCAAGGTAGATCGTTAAAAATCAGGTACTCAAATTGCAAGCAAAACCAGATTGTAGACTAAAAGAAGTATATGTGGGTAAGGATCCTTATGAATTACATGTTATAGTTAAAATCATATAAGGTTGCGTAACTTAAGCTTGTATTACATTATACTTTTTTCGTCTAGAAAACTTTGACAAGTTTGTAAACTAGACGGGATACTAAACTAGAAATCTCTTCCAACTTTGTTCCTGCGATTTTATAATTTTATTGCGCAAACTCTATAGAAGAGTTAACGAGTAATTACCAATTTAAGAAAAATAAACAATATTTTGACTGTAATTGTAACGTGCGTTGTAAGACATCCTAAATAAAATTAAAAAAAACTCCGTGTTTTAACGCTATAACCGTAGAAGCACATAGTAGAAACAAACAAACATCAAAAACACATAAGTAACTAATTTATGAGTAAGTGTTGGTAGCTCTTAAATTCGATCCAGCGCGCAAGTCTAGTAAGTAAACTTTGATGAAAACTTGGTCCGCTTCTAGTTTCAAAACTTGGACGGAGTTTCCGTATTACATTATCAAAGTTTTGTCAAGTTCATCAAGTTTACAAACTTGTCAAAGTTTCTAGACGAAAAAAGTATAATGTAATACAAGCTTAATTCTGAATAACTGCCTGAATAAATTTTCATAAACATATGTCGACGTTAGCATGATCTTTATATAAAGGTGTCTGTATTACCAAAAACATTTAATAAGATGTCGCTCATTTTATTTAATTTCTTGTATTAATTTCTATGAATTACGTTATTACATACGCAAGTTTAACTGATTTTAATTATAGATGAATACCTCTACAAACAAAATTGAAATGAATTCCACGTCTAGCTATCTAGACACAACGTATAGTATACAGGGTTTTCAAACTTAAGTCAGCACTATTGCTAACTTCGTTATTATTAGAGCTAGAGGGTCAGTTGAATAGGAAAACTAGTAGCATTTGTTTCTCTCATCACTATATGGTGAAAACAGAATAAAAATCGAACATCGCGTTCGCGAGTTATGTTAAATTGATCAATTTTTTCAAATAAGACACCCTGTATACAATATTCTCAATCGATAAGAAATTGGATACTGTAGAAAAAATGTCCCATTATTTTTTATCATTAAGTCAAAAATGACAGAGCTATTGATGATTTTTTAAATTGGTTAAGGTGTTAGTTATAACTTTGCCTTAGCATAAAGTAGAAAGTAGGAGCAATATCAGACACGCGAGTGGTCGAGTAGTAATGCCAACATTAAAATTCATCATGGCTATATGCAGCAGAACTGGTAAATGAAATGAAGAAAGAGAAATATTTATGAAGCGAAAGGATATGGTTTATTTTAATTTATTCTGTGAACATTAAAAGAAAAATTCAAATTAGATGCTCAAAAACGTCGGTTATTTTTTTGACAAACGATATAACATTCCATCGTATCATATTCTTCTGTATGCGTGAAAGGCATTTTTCCTCAAAAAACACAAACTGCAAACTGTTTACCAGTGAAACTACAAGTTGACATTTCAATCCTGATGACATTTTGTACAACAAACGATTGTAGTTTATAAAATCAGAGCCACTTTAAACTTATTTGATAAATCATCAACTCTGTTATTTTTCACTTTAGAATAGAAAATAATGGGACACTTTTTGTACAGTATTAAATTTCCTATCGATTGAGAGTATTTGAAAAAATTGAACAATTTGACATGCGTTTGATTTTTATTCTGTTTTCACCATAGTGATGAGAAAAACAAATGCTACTAGTTTGCCTATTCAACCGACCCTCTAGCTTTAATAATAACAAAGTTAGCAATAGCGCCGACTTGAGTTTGAAAACCCTGTATATCTATGATCGAGACGAAAAAATCTATATTTATAATATCTATGATTTTAAACTTCTATTTTTTAAATGTCAATGCCTGTGGCTGTGTCTACGCTACAGAACATTGAAAATTTGTCCTTCGATACGTACAATAACATGCATACAAAAATGCTCAAATGGCTTTAATTAGTGGGTTTATTGTGTTTTCGTTAATAATAACCTTTGCTTACTTACTAGGAATTTTGACATTCCTAACAGATTATGAAAGCAATGGTTGTGAGATGACTTACATGTATGAATACCCCCAGTATGTTGTAAGTTGACCACATCACACTTTTTCCAAACCTCTCCGATTTATCTTGCAGCGAATATACGTCAAAGCTGATCAACAGTTTAAAAAATATGGTCTGTATGCATACAGCGAAGGACGGTTTACTCATAATGCCAGGAATATGAAATTTAACGGCATACCTGTGTTGTTTATTCCTGGAAATGCTGGTTCTTATAAGCAAGGTAATTTTGCAATGTATTGACAATAAAGAAACATTTTTTTGTAGTGAGATCATTTGCCTCAATTGCCCTTCGGAAAAGTCTTGATTCAAGGCCAGGGTTTCACTTTGATTTTTTTGCTGTAGATTTAAATGATGAATATAGCGGTGTCAATGGTGCATTGTTGTATGAACAAATGCATTATGTAAACCATACCATTCCTCGTATCTTAGAATTATATAATGATAATGAATATAAGGAAAGGCACCTTATTTTACTAGGACATTCAATGGTATGAGTCCCAGTTACAAAATTGGTATATAAATAAGTGATTTTTTTTTTAGGGTGGAATTATAGCGAGAGGTATATTAAATTCATTTCACGACAAAAATGTTATACCTTTGATCATTACTTTGGCTGCACCTCAAGCAAGACCTCCACTAATGATTGATAGTTACATGAGCAATTATTACAATGAAATGGAAAAGTCATCTGACTTATCAAATAGTACAATTGTTACCATATCTGGTGGTTATAATGATTTTATAATTGTGCCTTTTATAACGACGAGTAAATGTGTAAACTGCCTCCATGTTATTGTAAGTTTGTTGAAAACTTAAGAAATGGTTAAATTGTTTCTGTTGTAGACTCCTTCAATACCTTTAGTGTGGTTACCAATAGACCACCTTTGTATTTTATGGTGCAAGCAGCTGGTGCTTGCGGTAACTAGAGGCTTATTTGATTCGGTCGATGTACACACTAAGCAAATCAGTTTTGATGCTAAGTATCGCCAAAGTGTTTTTCAACATCATTTGTTGTCGGTAAGCTCTCTATAAAGTGCTCTTTTAACAATTTCAATTATTCTTAAAATATACAGGGTAGGCCATTAATGCGAGCACGGGAACGGAAACGTTAAAAAAATTTTTTTTAATAAAAGTTGTGCAGATTGATGAGCTGGACATTTTAAAATTATTTTTGTTTATACAGGGTGTTCCATAACTGCGCGACAATCCATAGTCTTACGCAAAAATTCGTAAGAGTTAGATACCTACAACCTTATCATTTTAGAAAGCTTATGAAATTCTTTGTTCAACGACACATAAAAAATTACGTGGTACCATTTGAAAAAATCAAGTTATCCATGAATTTAGGTAGTTCAGTTTCAATAATTGATTACACATAAAGTCACGTTAGAATTGCTCAAGTAATCCAAAGTTGCAATAAGAAATGGTTAGTTTCATTTAAAAAAACATAATTTTGGTATGTCTCGCTTTTTTCGATCTCAAATCTTTTATTAAACCCAGTATTTTTTGAGATATCGCCCGTGCTAGCACTAATGTATTAAGTACGAGGCACTGTTTGAGATAGTTGTGGTTACAGAATCTACTCTAATAAAGGTATAAGATCCTTTAGCAAGTGCACCTCGAAAAAGTAAAAAGTAGACAATTTCCGTTGTAGAAAAATGTAATTCAAATAAAAGTTGTACATAATTTAATTTACAACAATTTTCGTTCATAACTTTTTTTTGTACAATTGATATTCTTGGAGATATTGTTAAAACAATCAGTGTGACGTATTGTTATTTCTCTGTAATTACTTATCAGACCAAAAAATAGTATAATGGGTAGAATTAACTTACAAACAACTGTTATTTACAGAAAAAATGAGTATTTGTGTAAATATACCAATAATAGGAAAATCTAATTGATTTCCTGAATTATATACATGCCAAGTTTCAAAGTTGATTATATACGATTTATTTAAAGTAACTCTCCACACATTACTATTTATTAATTAAGGTGCTGGTTATACAGTGTGAAAGTTTAGCCTGGAATAATTGATATACAGTGTATCTACTTTACTTTCAGTTTCTTTACCTTGAAAAAAATGGTCCCGACAAGCAACCAATCGAAATTTCGATTATAATTGTTTTCTTTTCGGTCAAATAACGAACCAATTTTTTCAAGGTAGAGGTAAAAAAAATATTTTTTAGGCGCTGATCTTAAAAAGAGACAATTTACGTCCTTATTTGCGACCGTAAAGTAGCACTTTTTTGTACTCATCTGTCAAAAAAAGTAAAACGGCCGCTTCGTTCAATCACGATACCCATGTCTCATTGCAATAAAGTATAATAAATTGATGTGACATAGTTTTTTATTTCTATAAACAATAATATCCTTAAGATTTGCGTATTTTGTATTCGTTGTCTTAGATGAATAACTGCAAAACTGCATATTATTCCTATTCTGTATCTATTGTATCAACAAAAATAAAATATAACTTGAAAAAAACTGAATAAAAATTCTTGACAATGTCAAATTGTTTCATTCTTTTAGCATTTGTACGTTATTTTTAGAGTGAGCGCCTAAAACGTTGTAGTACCGCGGCTGTAAACGTTTTTTCGGCCTTTTCTGATATGATGGCCTCGGCTAAGGCCTCGGCAATCAACAATCAGAGCGGCCGAAAAACCTACTTTACAGCCTTGATACACAAATAACTATTATCACTTGTTTGAAAAACTTGTAAAAATCTATAGTTTTTATTTTACTTTAAAAATCAATTCTCGGGAACTGTCAATGTCAAAATGACCCATGTCATGTCTGAACTGAGAATGCTAAGTCTACCCAAAACTTCAAAAAAATTTAGTTAGTGCCATTTAAAAAATTATCGATCACGTAATTGCAAAAATAGAAGGGGAGAAAAATTAATCTGAATTTCAGGAAAAATGCGCTTTAAAAAAACAAAATTGATATGTCCAAGGGTTTTTGTCGTAAACGATCTGGAACTTAAATATATTTCAATTATTCCAGACTAACGTTCGCACTGTAGGATACGTAGATAAAAATTGTATTTATGTATTTAAAATGAAAACAACAACCTCCTCAAAAGCAAAATCGACGTGACCGAGCTTTTTTGCGTTCAATTACAAAAAAAAGTGAAAAGTTCGGTGCAAACTTTTCGTTGGACCACTGTGTATATCAAAGTTTTATCATCATTGTGGTAGTAGTTTAGGTATAGTATTTAATTTTATACAGTAAGTAATCTCTAATTAATACGTAATTAGCGTATCTCGATAATAGCACAAAAAATGTAAATAAAACTTCCGCAAAATTGGAGCTACCTTTATAGTATAAAGAATACGTATAAGTATTTTTGAAAAATGCCCTTTTGGCTGGAAAATGTTAGGAAATCTTATGTATTATAAGAAAATACCCCGTTTTATCTATCACCTGGATGGCTTAAGGAAAAATATTAATGATTTTATTATACAGTATTCATTTGCGACATCGAGTACCCCTCGTGTTAACGTACCACATCCGAAAATTAGTCTGTACTAAAGCAACTGTGTTGACAGATAAGTAAGCACTTACATTAGTCGATTTATCGCCAACTAAGCATTGGCATAAAAACAAAATACCGAATCGCCTGCTGTAAGTTTGCAAAATATTGTAGTATAGTAAACAAAAATACCGATAATAACTCGACACCTGTTTGGTTCTTTTGGGAATCATCAGGAGTGAGAGAACTCGAGTGTAAGTTTACTATTGCACAATATGCGCGATTGTCGACTTAAAATCCCACTATGGGCACATCATATAGGAACAACAAGACGTTGCCACAGTATACATTTGCGACACCTGCGGCGTGCGTGCGTGCATGCGTGCGGAGGTGCGTGTGTGTGTGTGTGTGAACAGTTTCGGAGAAAAGAATTAATTACACTTTTACTTGTTCTCAATACATAAGTTGCTAACAATAATGTTCCTAAACGAAGACTCTTTGAAATGCTTCAATTTTATAAAATAATTGCCAACCTGACAGTCGTGGTAGGTAATTGGTTTATCAATATTTTACGTACAAAAAATTAGACATTATAAGATTGACAGAACTCGGTAGCAATAAATCGTCGAGTCTTATTTCCTCAACATTTAATTCATCGATACCTCCAAAATAGTAAAAAAAAAAACTAACTGACAGAAATCTTCGTCAACAAATTGTAAACCACATTATTTTCAAAAAAGGATAAATTTACTTGGAATTTGTAAAAAATTTTGTATTAAATAACTTTCTTATACATATTGAAGTAATGCATTAACATTTTAATAAATTGAAAGAAGAAATAAATATGGCCAAATATAATTAAATCTGACTTTTTCTTGGAACAGTCCTCCGATTAATTCATAAGGATTAATTACTAATAAAATTCTGTGGAAATGTTACTTTTGCTAATAAACTGGGCTTTTTCAACACGCTATGATTTATGACAAATTGTCTTTCGAAAATTTTTAAATTCTTGAAAACTTGTTTTGATGAAGTCACTTATTCCTTCCAAAGTCTTACTTACTACATCACGGAGCGTAACATTACCCTGTGCTACAGATTTTTGAATACCTATTCTTTTTATGTGTTGGACATGGTTGTAAATGTATGGTGTATCTGCTTTAACATTATTATCATTGTCTCTAATTGTAGGTCCTTTACATTTTATAGATGTTTCATCGCAATACCAATATCTTCATCCGTTATTACTATGTTGAATGAAATTATTGGTAATTGGACTTCTTGAAAGAGGAGCACCATAAACCATTCAATTGTTTATTTCGGCAACGTTTTGTGTGCTAGGATGCATACTTCATCAGGCATTCTATGTATGTTCGTCTGGACAGATTTTGTGTTTTATATACATATATATTTATTATCCATCTTACATGTTAATTTATTTATTTTGTGACGTCTTCAACTCATTGTTGTGGTGTCCGTATCTTTTATGTGACGGACCATTTTCTGTTTAGAAGGCCTGGTGGAGTGTGCACCCTACCACACGAAACGTTGCCGAAATAAACAATTGAATGGTTTATGGTGCTCCTCCTTCAAGACGTCCAATTACCAATCATTAGTTATATTAAGGAGGAAATAATTACTTAACATCAGAAATTATGAAACTATCTATCAAAGAACAATATTTGGTTATTTTAGATCCCGATGACTTAAAAATCATTACTCATGGATTGGATTCTTAATAACAATAACGTAGTTTAAGATTAAACAAAATTTTAATTTTAGAAAAATAATCAAACGTATAATTCTTACAAATACGAATATAATTCTAAATAGCGTTACGTGCACGACTTTGCGGAATTTATAATTCGTTACAATCTTATTTAATTTTTAATACACAAATTTAAATATACTAACTTAAACTAACCTGGTAAATTTATTCGACGCGTACGTGCGACCTTCTACGGATCTCGGCATATGACCTCTCGAACCTGGACTGCTTCCTCAACTTTTCCGTATTCCTTTTTTGGTTTCAATTGTTTATAAGCTTTCTTCATCAATAAGTTTATAGGTTTTTATTGTCAACACTACTTCGCAGGCTTTTTCAACACTTCGCGGCCTTTATCAACAATGCGCGGCTTTACCTGGTTTTTATTAAACCGTTTTTTAATAACTGGTTAATTAACTACATAACCACAACACTTCTTTCAATGATTGGAGAAGGACATTCCATACTAATTGTTTATTGCACGTCGATCATTCTCTACTGCCCGAGAGCCTCTTTTTCAATTCACTCGATTACCTACGCACAAAAATCGATATATCTTCTTAACATACAAGATGTATCTCTCTATCTTACTACTAGACATTATATCTCTATTTACATCTATACATTACAATTATGACATTATACAATCACTGCAATATGAATACTAAGGGGTACCTTACATAACACTTACATCACAATACAATATTTAAAATGTACCATACGAATAAGTAAATAACCTGATGACTTCTGCTTCGCTGATTGAATATATACTGGCTTAAAGGGGGCGGATCTTTGTAAGGTGCCTTTTCGATGTTCTTGAGGATTGGTTTCCAAATCTGGTTGGCCTCAGGGTTTCTTCTTTTCTATTCAAGTTTTATGAATGTTTATGGATCTCGTTGGTTTCTCTAAGCAATCTATTGTAACCTTCAACTGTTGCTAGCAAATTGGAGCTCTCGGAGAGTGTGTTCTTTAAAGAAACATCAAGCAAACTGCCGTCTGGGAAATACCGAGAAGTCAGTTCAACATAAAGGAAGAAACCCTGGTCTCAACCAGATCTGGAATCCGATTCTTAAGAACATCATTTGAACCAGTATAAATATAATCTGCGGATGAGAAAGAAATCATCAGTTTTGACATATTTAAAAATAGAAAATATCAACTATTACACAGTGTATTCCAAAAAGGACGCATCATATGGAAAACTTTTTTCGCACTTTAATTTGAAAAAATGATTATTTTCCTGGTTTTGTAGCTTTGTATCTAGGATTAGTAACAATTAGCTTTGATTTTATTGTATGTTGCATGCCTCCCTTCACACTTGATCTAAACTTAGGACTAGTCTAAATTATGTAAAAGACGACATTTGGAGCGTGTTTAAAGGCCAACGGGCCATAACAAAACAACAAAAGGTTTTAAGGGATTAATGGAAAGGCTTTTATCAATGTTTGTCCTACATTTATTAATAGCTGTTTCAATTTCAGTTCGTGAAATCGAATTTATAGCGTTTTCAATTCTCCCAATCATGTCGTCTCGTGTGGTTGGTCGTGTTTTATAAATAAAGCCTTTTATTCGGTTCCACAAATAAAAATCTAACGCAGTTAAATACGGAGATCTGGGTGGCCAAGGAAACAAACTACCCCTTCCAATCCAGCGATCCGAGTAATTAACATTTAAAAAATCATGGGCCCTTTGCGAAAAGTGCAGTGCATCCGTGATGTTGATACCACATGGACAACCTTAAGTCAATGGGAACATCTTCTAAATGGATGGGCAACTCATTTTCTAAAAAGTTTAAATATGATTCACGATTAAGATGATCGTCAAAAATAAACGGTCTAATAATTCTGTTCCTTAAAATACTACATCAAACGTTTAGACTCCACCTGTTTTGGTGATCCACTTCGCGCATCCAATGCGGATTGGTTTGCGACCAATAATGCATGTTGTGCAAATTTACCTTACCACAACTAGAAAAAGTGGCTTCATCAGTCCATAAAACCAAGGACAGGAATTGAGGATTTTCGTTGCACATCTCTCTTAACCAATAGCAATAGTGGAGCCGCCTGTCATAATCAGCTTCTGACAGAGACTGGTGCAAAACCATATGGTAGGGATTTAGCATCAGCATCTATGCCTTATTAGAAGTTATTTGTGGGGTGTTTTTAATTTAAATTGTGCCACTGAAATGAGTGACAAACCTACACAACCATAAAATTAAACCAAAAATTCTCTGGAACTAGGAAAATAACCATTTTATCAAATTAAAGTGTGATAAATGTAATTTTTTGACAATAACTCTAAAACGAGCGAAGATATCGAACTGCGGTTTCCGATTATGACATCAATATTATACTGTATGATTTGAATTTTCGTGGCAAAATTGAAATAACTGTTATTATTGCGAACTGCGACCTCTAGCAATTTTATTTGAAACTGTCGAGTGCCGATGGATACGGTATTTGAAAACACTGACATTTTTCTTACAAATAAGCTTGAGTCATTTAGAAAATATAGTCATTTAAATTATTAGACATTCAGGAGCTTCTCCTTGACTTATTAAGGTCGGTACGCCAAGGAGTCTCAGACAAAACTTATGCGGAATTATTCAGGCTTTCTAAGGATGTTATTAAAGTCATAGCTTCATATGAAGCTTTTGGGAGAAATCTTGAATTTCTCTCTGTCAATTGCGCCCCCTTGCGGTGAAATTCGGAACTTAAAAATAATTTCCTGGATTTTCTCATAGCAGTTTTAGTAATAAAAAAAATTTTCTCGAATTTCTATAACCAATAGTTTTCGAAATATGGGCGTGTACCAAGCTTAATGAAACAGCCGGTATAGTAGCATTCTTGATGAAATATATGGATTTAATTTATTTGAATTTCTTGAATAAATTGCAAAATGAATCTCACGCGCTCAACTTTTTGTTATCAAACAAACATTTTTATGAATATTGGAGCTTTTCGGGTGGTAAGGAACAAAAATATCAATTTTAATAAGACCATATGTCGCAAGCAAAAAGAACTAAAGCACTTAAAAGCTGATAAAATATCAAAAATTTCTAAATTTTTATGAAATTCGAAAAAAAAAATTGTCAATATGGAATTGAAACTCAGGTATAGGTCTAAAATATCATTTCGAGCAACTTTTCTTAACGATTATTTCTGATATTTTTGCAAAACACACCATTTGTGAATATTTTAATATTAACATGTCAAATTTGAAATGTACTAAGAACCCTTTCACCACTGCAAATGAATTGTTATTTTGGTTTTTAAAAAAAACTAACAATTATTAAACAACTGAACTGAACTAAAAATGACGCTTGCATTATTGTCTGTGTACAAATGCGTCCCGTGGCTCCCTTCTTTAAATTTTAAATAAAATACAGTTTTATTTGAGGCATCGATGTGAAGCCACACGTCACTTGTTGTCAAGTCTGTAGACGTATTGGTAGGTTTTAATAAACGCATTGGTTAGGTTATAATTTTGTTCAAGGCTAGAGGGTAAGAAAGTAGGAAGACATGAAAGATAGCTGTTGTATAAAAGCAGCCGTTTCGTTGATTTCAGTTTAAACTAGGGCCAAAAATTCAAGTGATTAATGAAACATTATAACTAAAAGTTATGCATTCGTAATTTTTTTTACCATTTCCTAATAGATCTTTCCAACGAAACAAGATAGAAGTTATGGGCAGTGACACTGAACATATGTGGATATTGTCAGGGGTAACGATCAAAGACATTGCTTACGTCAAATTAAATGTCAAATTTGACAGTAGTTTGAGGTTATATTCCAGGTTCTGCTTTATTCGTTGTTAGTTATCACTTGTCAAATGTGACGTTCAACGTTCAAACCAAAAAAAAAGTACCAACAAACCCACATATGTGCAATGCCATGGCGCAGTGACGTCACGAGCTAGGCAAGTCTTTCTTTGAAAAGGTCTATTGTACCCAGTCGCCAGCAATATAAATAACTTTGGGTACAAATTGGAAAGGGGTGCTAAATGTCTGGTATACCATTAAAACTGTGGTTCCAAATTATTAGATTGTCCTAATTCAAAATAATGGTTATATATTTTTTTTTCATTTAGAATAATGGGTTGAAGGTACGTAAATTCGCTCAATACTCCCAATCTACAGTTTTCAGTAAAGGTCGTGGTAACTGGATCGAAAATCTGCAAAAGCATTATACTGTATCCTTGAAAAACGGTGCAAGACAAGTAGAATGTCATATGATTAGACTTTTAAATGAGGCAGACTACAGATATTTGGCAATTGTTGCTATTAATTTGGAAGTTACTGATTGGGTTTTTGCGTGTTCAGCTACATTTCTCCAAGGACAGCATCGAATATGGTGAGAAGATTTTTATTATCCTTGTCAAGTTACACGAATTTGATTGTTACAGCACGGAAGGTATTCATCTAAGTCAATTCTCTGAAATAGCGCCATCTTTTTATAAAAAACGAAGAACTTTATTGATAGATACTCATGAACTTAAAAGAAATTATACTGATATAACTCATATTGTTGTTAAAGTTTTACCTACCAGTGCTAATGTAGGTTGACTGATATCCAATTTCTATGTGTATGTTTTTTTTATTATTTTTTCAGGTTATGCTACACATAGATAGGTTCTCGGAAGACGATAGAAGGGTGCAAGTAAACTTGCCTTCTTTGTGGTCTTTGAAGCGCGACGTGATAATAAACGAAACTCAAGAAAAGGTGGTTCATTACGATTTGATGATACCTCAGCTTCAACATATTGTGCAATCTTACAAATTATACATTGAACCGATTAAATGCAATTCAAACGTACACCAAGCTACCAGCAGCTTGATTATTCCTTGGGGAAATCAAAATATACATCAGCAAATTACGTAAGTTTCATGTAATAAAGAGATTTTGGGTCACAGTAATTTCAATAGAGGGCGTGGACTGCATTTAACAAAACCGTCAATTATTACACTTGTTCGTTATAATTTTTAACCATAACCTAATTTTTGTGACTGTTTTGATAGCGCATTGCGGATTGGTCGTCCTACAACAACACTAAACGTAATTAACATTCGCCGTAAATAAAGTTAGACGTTAGCGTTATATCGTTTGATCTTATTATTTTTCTTACTGCGCTCACATATCACGTACTTTAGATGTGTAAGCTTTGACAGTTTGCTATAATAAATAGTTCCCCCGACAACCGTTAGAATGCTGCAAGTAGTACAGTTAGTGGGTAACGTAGAATTCTCTGTTACCGATCATCGTGAAATTTTTAAATTTTGACATTTATTTAGCAGTCTTTTGTCTATTTATGAAGATACTGAATTTTGTAAATGTCAGTTTGATGTCAGTCTAGGTTTGTTTTATTGTGATTTTGGTAATAGTCCGTGGGCCCGTGACATAATGTGTCGGGAAACTTGTATGTCAGTTTTTAGATCTTAGGTGTAGAATGCTACGAAACGTGTAGATCCGCCACATGAGGCCCAAAAAAGTTCACCGTTAGATTTAGGCCCATACAATATTGGATGTGATATATTTTTTCAAGTTGTACGTCAGCTTTTTTGCAGACAGCTTTCTAAGGTATGGTTTAGTTGCAAAGCCAAAAAGCTGCCGTTTTTATCTAGACCCAAACGTTCAGGTCCATACAATTCTCACTGCAATGTGCATTGGCAATTATATTGTCAGCTTTTTGTAAATTGCTTTTCTCGATGAAATATCATCGAATTTCAAAAAGCTGACGTTTTGGTTGAAGCGGTGAATTTGACGTTGGTTTACGTTGTGTACCAATAATCCCAACAATTTCTCTTTTTTTTTTAATCGAATTGAGACTTGAGGAAGCAGAGTATTAAAAAAAGAATCGAATTCTGACATTTTCCGGATTTATTTTCCTTAAATCACCGCTTCAACCAAAACGTCAGCTTTTTGAAATTCGATGATATTTCATCGAGAAAATGCAATTTACAAAAAAGCTGACGATATAATTGCCAATTCACATTGCAATGAGAATTGTATGGGCCTGAACGTTTGGGTCTGGATAAAAACATCAGCTTTTTTGGCTTTTGTAACTAAACCACAGCAAAGAAAGTGATGGCAAACAATTTATATGAAAAAGACAAGTAAGCAGATAAAGAAAAGAAGACTTAAGCGAATGTGGTGTTTATGTTTTTTAAAAATTTGTTGAGATTTACGTAGTAATAACTGTTTGATTTCTATAATTATATTTGCAATTATAAAATGTAGAAACAATTTTTATTTATTTTGTGAAATAGTTTAGATGAGGAAATAGATTTTTCATGCCTCCGGTCATTATTGACAGTTTTGTAGGATTCAAAATCGGTCTTACAAAAGTGACATTTGGTAAAATTACACCGAAAATGTCACTTTGATTTTAAATTTGAAAATTAAGTAGTTATGCAATAACAAGTGGGTACCAACAAAAAAAAATAAATCCCTAGCAATAAATGGTTGAACTAAATTAAGAATAATTTTGTAAATATTTTGAAGTTTGTCTGCATACAAAATTTTGTGGATTACACGTCCAGAAAATGTCTTGCGAATGCTCGTGTTGCTTCGCCTCGGCTAGGCAATATCACTCACACTCGCAAAGTATCATTTTCTGGACTATTAATCCAAATAACTATTAACAAATTCCATAAATGACGTAGGTATGTAGTTACCCCCACAACCACATGATGGCGCTATAATTTGTATTTTATTTTGAATATGGGAATATCTAAAGGTGTGTGATTTGTGACTGCGCTAGTGCATAAATAACGATAATCGCGGAAACTGCTATTTTAGGTGACCTAGAATCTTTAATATTCTGTACGTTTTAATTGTTATCGTGATTTAGTGAAGGTGATCGGACTGCTTTGGATATACGCTTGCATCAGTCTCGACCTCTCGGTTGGAATGTATCGTTTCCATCAATACGTGTAACATTGGACCCGTCTTGTAGATACTCCATTAGGTAAGTGTTTGCTCTTCTGATGGCTTAGATGCTTTTCAAAAATTGAATTCACAACTCATCTATGTTGCCATTGCTTCAATGCTGTTACGGTGGTTGGGTGTTTGTCAAGTGTACGTTGCATTAAAACACGTGTTGTAACTAAACTTATTTTATAGCAGAGTGGGTAATCTGAGGTTTATGTAGGATAGGGAGGGCTTAATAAAATTGCAATATTTACAACATATAATTTCTATGCGCAATCTGCAATAAATGATCCACTAAGAACAACGGCAATTTTGTTTTTATATAATTATCTTTTCTCATAGTCAACCGTTCAAGTAAAAAGAAGTTGACTTGCCGCAGGAGCGGTCGTAATCGACAGAAAACAAAAGTGTAGAAGTCTACTCTATTGGTTCGAATTCTGCCTCTACTTAACATTCAGAGTTTCCACGGTTGAGTTGGACAGTGGGCAGAATAAACACAAAATCGGTTTTTAGTGCAGCGATGTTTTCTTGGCTCAGTGAACGATTACTATTATTCTCCTTTTTTCAATTTAACCAACAATAGAAGAATATACTCATATTTCTGTGTGGAACATAGATAATTTTATTTTGTTAAGTGGAGCGATATATTTTTCATTTTACTATCAAATTCATAATGCTATTATCTACATTTTTATTAAAATATGCTTGAGTCTATTCGTAACAATTACGAGGTAAACATGGTGCCACTAAAGAAGATACTTGCGTCATTATTTTCTGACCTACGAAATAACGTACCGATCATTGTATGAATAAGGCAGATATTTGTAAAATAAAGAGGGAAGATGTACTATATGCGTTATGAATAAAGTTTCTCAATTGACTTCAATTTCATTTAACTTGACGTTCTGGCAAATGTCGGTCGCTGTCATTCTTGCTTCATTCTGTATTTTTGGTTATTAATTGCTGTTACTTGTTAAGGTTAGTATTTCAACTGACAACCACATATCTTGCCAACACTGTTTTAGTTATTTTTTAATTTTAATCAGTAACTAAATAGTAAATGTTCAATTTCACTTTTAATATTGATTTATATGCACATGCTTATGAAGTAGGTATCTTCTTTTCTGGCAAGAAGTATATTATTGAATTCAAATAATTACCGCGTGATCTTAATTCATTAATATCATTTTTTAAATGGGTAAATTTTGTTGGAACGCTACAACAAACCTTTTATTATTATTATTATTATTATTAAAAACCTTTAAAATTTTGACACTAAATCAAAAACTGTATATGAAATTCGGTCAGACCAAAGCAAAACAAAGGACCCTGTATATTACAAATTAATTGTAAAATCTGAAAAGTTAATTTGGTGAAACTTTTATTTTGTAACTTTTGAACTCCTATTGGATTGTGAAGGAATTAGTATACAGGGTGATCTGCGTATAGCGTGCATTAAAAGTTTTTAACTTGCAGATAAATCAAACACTTGAAATTCGGTACGCGGCCATAATTGAACATTTTCTTTTACCAAAAATATTTTCTTCCAGCTATACAGGGTGTGCCAAAAGTTGCTATCAACTTTCTTATTTTAAATACAACCTATATCAGTTGAGATTATAAAATCAAATCTATGGAGCAGTTGGCTGGAAGTTCAGGCCTACTCCTGATGTCCTACTGGCGATTCCATCTTGTACCATATGGGCAATTTTTAAATATCATAACAAAAATGATAAAAAAATCAATTTTTTCAAATGGCACCTTCTGCTTTTTTTGACATCATTCGAGAGAAAATTGAAAATTCCCTATACCCAATTCCTTTCGAATGACGTAAGAAAAGCAAAAGGTGCCATTTGAAAAAATTGACTTTTTGATCATTTTTGATTGTGATATTTGAAAATTGCCTGTGCCCATATGGTAAAAAATGGAACCTTCAGTAGGACATCAGGAGTAAGCCTGAATTTTCAACGAAGTGTTCCATTAATTTCATTTTATAATCTCAACTGATTTGCGAGATACACATTTTTTCGTTAACTATTACAAAGCACAGTTTCTTTGGAAAAAAATTACATACATCAAAAACGGCCAAGGATAAGATAACATAATTTAGGTTATATTCAATTCAATATTTATTTTGTCTTAAAATATACAATTTATAACAAAATATTCGGTTTATAAACAAACTTAACTAGACCATAAAATAGAAAAAAAATAAATAACTTAAAATTCCACTAAATTATAACCCAACAAATTCCTGTTTCCTTCTTCCACCCCCCATCCCTCTCTTTTCTAAACTCTCCTCCTCTCCACCACCTCCCTCATCCATTGTTTTCCTTCCCCTTTCTCTCCTAGTAGTAACTTCCATTCCTTTTCCTCGTGTCTTGTTTCCCTACATCCCTCTTTTATATGTATTATATTTCTCCATTCATCCCCACACAACCTAGTAACCCTTCTCCTTTCCATATTCTTTCAAATACTTCTCTTACTTTTTCGCTCATTCCTACTCCAATGTACCTCCATTGTTCTCCTTGTATTCCATCTGTCCCTTCTGCTTTTCCTTTTGTTACTTTAGTTATTGCTCTCTCCATTTATTCTTTTTCCTATTCCACCCTCTTGTGTCTTATCCTTTTTTTTCTAACTTCTTCAGTTCTTACTTTTTTTACTCTCTCCTACTAGCTTCTTACAGTGTTCTTCCCATTTTCGCCATCTATATTTGCTTCCGTCCTTCATTTTTAATTTCTCTAATCTTTATCTCGGTTTGTTTTTTATGCTCTTCTTTATTTTTTGCACATATTCCCTTGAAATTTACTTTTAACCTTCTGTAGTCATCTATCTCTATCTTTCCTTTTTGCATTTCTCTCTTCCTTTTCTTAACTCTTTTTCCCCTTCTCACATTTTCCGTTCCACCAATCTTTTCTTTTCCCTAATTCTTGTTTTCTTAATCTATACTTTCTCTTCTCTGTTGCCATTTCCATCCTGGCTGTAATTCTCTCCATCTCTTCCTCCACCTCTCCTGTAGTATTTACCTCCTCTTCCATTTCCTCTTTATATCTTTTTTTAGGGTTTTTTAGGTTATATAGACTCAGAAGAAAGTTGATAGCAACTTTTGGCATACCCTGTATAGCTGAAGGTCTGAAAATATTTTAGGTAGAACAAAAATGATCGATTATGGTTCTGTACCAAATTTCAAGTTTTTGATTTTTCTGCAAGTTAAGAAACTTTTACTACTCTACGCAGATCACCCTGTATAGATTATAATAATAATACAGTATGACCAAGAGATTCTTCTCTTACGGTATTATTTGAAAAGTTACGAGAAAATGCATTCGACATAATTTCCGTAAGTTCTGACGAGCTATCGTTTCAAATTATTTATAGTTGTACAGGATGTTCTAAATATGGTCTCTTTATTTTCAAATAGAATAGTAAATTTTTGACTTATAATATCATAAGAGACTGCGGCAACTGTTTTTTTGTCGTTCAAAAATTAGGTACGTTGTATACCGATTCTCTATTGGTTGACAAGCTCCGAAAAAATTTTGACATTTAATTTTTTTACTTGAAATTTTTTTTCCATTGTGAATGATGTTATATGATTGGTTAAATACTCTATGGGTGAAATAGTCAGTAAAAAATGTGAATTATAGTAGGAAATAAATAAACTTTTGTAATCGCTTTTTTTTAAAGGTGTTTATTAAAGAGTAAAGGTGTTTCATACGATTTTTTAAACGATAGCTCGTCAGAAATTATCGGGATTCTGTGGAGTGAAGACTTTTGCACAAATGTGTGTGTCGTAACAATAGTTATATTATTTTTTGTAACGAGTAACTGTAGTAATAACTCATAAATAAATACATTCACAAATGCTTAGTTGTTTGTGTTTACAAGAAATTTGAGTTGGTAGCACTGTCCCGCCGATTACTTGACGATTTGCTTTGCGTAGTCAACTAATACCAACTTAACAAAATTTTCCCTATTGCCTCGGAAACTAAAAAACACCGCGGTGCGGGAAATGAAACTCCCCGTGCATCGAGAATAACCGGGAAATTAATAATCTTAGGCCTGGTCTTTTCACCTCCAGTTAACTTTATCAGTCGGTTAACTACTATGGAAACACAGTTTTGAGCCAATCAAATAATTGGATAGTCGCGTTTCCAAGGTGATTAACGGACAGATAAAATTAACTGGAGGTGAAAAGACCAGACCTTAGACTATGAGTACAAAAAGGACATATTTGCATTTCATGGTGAACGTCACAGATTCGAGCCGTAAATTTGATGTTTATTCTGTATTTCGCTTTCACCAACAACTAATACAGCGTGTTTACAAATGAATATCGGGGTTTTACAAAGGTAGCCCGTATCTTCAAACTGATGATACCATCTACGGATGTTATTGTTACTTGGAGGATCACGACCGAACCTAATGCGGAACGCACGTTGCACAGTAACTGTAGATTCCGTCTTTGCAAACTGTAAAACACAAAACGCTTTCTGTTCACTAGTCGCCATTTTTGCTACTACCGCTTTCTAGCGGATCGCGGCGGAAACATTTCGCGCACATGCGCACTGGTGCCAACAAACAAAACTGTTTCAGTTGCTCTTTCATTTGACATATCATTTATAACTGTAAGTATATAATGTAATCAATATTATAAAGCGTTAAAACCCTGATATTCATTTGTAAACACGCTGTATAAGAAAACAGTATTGCTATCCGCTACAAGTGCATTCATATTTCGTATCTTCCTGATTTTTTGAATCAATGGTTTTAATTTTAATTGATAAATAACGGGTCTGGTTAATTCGCTACAGAGCTTTTTTTGTTTTCACGTATAGTGTGTTTAGCAATGCACAGAGAAATATTATCAACATTTAATTGGAATTTCAATTAATTTATAAAATAAATGTATCAGTAATTCTCTGTAGCCAGCTACCTTGTTTCTTATCTTAATCTTGCTTACCTTTAAACGTCGCATACAAATAAAAATTGATGATAACAATAGGATGACCTCACGCAGCAGTTTCTTACAAGGTTCTTAAGTTTCCATATAACTTTGCTTTTCTACTGCCATCACTTTTTAAGTACATGCAACATCGTGAAGTTTTGCCAACTTAACATAAGTAAAGTAACTAGTAACTTTAATTTACATTATGGTAACAGAAAATTTTCAATGTTATATTGGCTGAAATAAATTACTAAGTTTGACGTCATTCTATTCTTAACGTAAACAGATTCTACATTAATATGGCTTCAAGGGCATAAACGCATTAGAGTTTAAATTTCAAAAATCGTGGCTTCCCCCTAACTAGTTTTAGGCAGAAATTTAGGAAAATTCCGTGTAAATTTGTAACCAAACATCAATTGATCTTGTTCTATATATCAGTAATAATTTTATTATACTATAATTCTAGACTAATTACATCTTGGTGGATCATATGACATAATAGAGTTTTAACTTGGGTGCGATCTTTTTATAGAGATACGTTTGTGTTTATTGCTTAGCTAGCTGCGGCTTTTGGTACACGACACTTGTTTACAGCACTGGGAATAAGCGCGCATATAAGTCGAGGAAAATATTTTACTTTTTATTTTATTTTAGAATTCGTCTAGCAAATTGCAAAAGGATTTTAACAACACAACAACTTACTCTATATGGTTATATTTATTTTTAACGCGTTAGACGATTGCGAATGGTTCTAAAAACCTGATTGACACCACCAAAAGGTTAGTTAGAAATGTTAAATTTGGAATTTAAATGCATTAGGTTGCTCAGAAATGAATTACTTAATTTTTTATTAGATAGATGGTAATATTTTTTTAAATTATACCTGCATCATAATTGCCAATCAAGACCACGCTGCCGCGAGAAAAATTTCATAACGAGTGTGTTAAGACGGTCAATCTTTTCAAAAACGAATTGAAACCAAAGTGTTTAGTCCGACACAAGGTTATATATTTTATTTAATTAGACAATATCCAGTTAACACACGTGACAATTTAAAATAAATCTAAACTTGTAGTTTTTTTCTTCGAATGTCGAGATTGTAGTGCAGGTATAATAAAAAATAGCCTATAATACAGGTGTGTAAGAGTCTTTCAAGTACTTGGGCTTTTAAAAAAACTCGCCTACGGCTCTTGTTATTAAACCCGGCATGTGTGCTTAAAAGACTTGTTTATACACTAGTATTATAATGTACTATTTAAGTTTCTTTCCCTTTCTTCTTCTCTTAGTACCCTTCCTTTCATATGTTTTATATTTGTTCACTCTTCCCCATATAAAACTCACTGTAATCCTATTTTTAAAGCTTCCCCTTCTGCTAGATACATTCCTTCCATGTTATTTTTATGTACAGGGTGTCCTGTTTCGATACTTTTGCAGGGTATCTCCGTTATTATTGCAGTTCGAGTTTTGGGGTTTTCGCGAACCTGTGTCACTTTTTGTAAAACAAACGATAGCGCACACAGATTTATTATGGCCCTCGTCGTTTTTGAAATACAGAGTGAAATTGAAAAGTGTACATTTTCAGACACCCTATGTAATTCAGGTATCTGATAAGTTATCGACTAGGTAAAAACAGAATCTTACACATTTTTTTATGCAGAATCCAGTGACGTGCTAAGTTTTTTTTGGTGTCCCCATTTTTGAGAAAGTTACCAAAGTTAGGTTATGTCAATTTGTATTTACATTCCACTCATTAAGAGCTTTCCAGAAATGTATAATAGTCGGCACTTTGTTCCCAATCGAAGGTTAGAATCTCCTTTTTTTTAAATAAGCCTAGAAACTAAAAGCCAAACAGATTTATTTTTATTAAACTTATAGTAAAAACCAATAACGCGTATATATATTTATAGGTCACCCCATAATAATTTTAAATGCCTTGAACAAAATTTCGCAAAAGTGCCAATTTTGCATTAGGGAAAATGGCAACCATTTTGAACAACACCTATAAATATATATACGCGTTATTGGTTATTGGTCGTAGATGGAAATTCGGCCCATGAGGTTTTTTTGCGTTAATTCGTGCGGCACCCATACATCGAGCTTCTTTTTGTATTCAGCCTTATTCAAATGGTTCCAAACGGTTTTTGTGCAATCTTTAGCTCTTGAGTAAAGGAAACAGTGCTTACTGACGGTCGGACTCGACATTGTCTATAATTTTATCGACAGTTTCACATTTTCAGCCGCCCGTTTTGCCTTTTCGCCTTTATCGAATAAAACAGTAAAAAATAGCGTATTTTCTTTTTGCTATAGTCTATTCCAAGCTATTTGTCCGGTAAAGGATTAACCCCTCTAAATGTTTCTATCCTTTCTTAATCCATCTAATACTACAATATAACGAATCTTGTCTCCCCTAAAGCTAATGAATTGAAGGCTGTACATTTCACAATAGTTTCAACCGCGGTGTCGCCCAAAAGTAAAGAGGGGTTAATCCTTTACCGGACAAATAGCTTGGAATAGACTATAGTATCCATTTTTAACGCGCGCTAAAAAAAACTGAGTCAACTAATCATAAAACTGTCAGAAAAGAAATCCCATCTTTCTAACGCCATCTAGTGGAACACTTCTATTGGAGAAATAATGGATTTATTTCTACTACATATTTTATTATTGTATGATGAATTTAAATTGTCGGATAAAAAATATTGTGTGTACCTCGCCGATAAAGTGTCAGACTGACACTTTCTCAGCTAGGTACACAAATCCCTGCCATAGCACTTGCAAAAGTGATATTTGTTCAAATTCACTAGATTGTGGGTTTGGCACTATTAGTTTAATAATATAACCACAATATAAACGATAAGTTTTTCGACATCTAGTGTCGACTCGTGAAAGCGTTCACGTACGTAAATGTAAGCAACTTTGCCGACAGGTATGTAAAGCAGTTACATAGTCGATTCTTCAATAATTATAGCCAACATAACAGTTGACAAGTATCAAAATTTCGAATCGCCTGCAGTAAAGTACGCAAGAGGTTGTACAATAGCAAACAAACACTGAGAATCACCCGACAGCTGTTTCGTCCTTTTGGGACTCATTGGGAGTGAGAGAACTCGAGTGTAAGTTCACTATTTAATAAAGTTATGTTGGCTATAATTATTGAATGCAATGCCTATTTTTATTTTCCTCCTCTATAGTTGCATTTTTAGTTAGTATGAATTCTAGTTATCTGAATTTAACTGTGCCTTTGATTTGTATATTTTCTTGTACTTCTAGGTTTCTTATTTCCTTGTCTATGATTGTTAGGTACTTTGTTTTTTTTATATTTATTTCCAACCCTGCTTTTCCATTTCTTTAAGTTTCTAACTATATAGAGAACATTTTTTTTCCAATTTTTCGGTTTTAAATTTAAGTTAGCGATTTACTAAAAAAATACTTTGATGATAAAGTGCAACTAAATAATTATGTGTGTTATGTGTTGAGTGATTCTGACTTGACAACACTGTAAGGATCCCATTTTGACAAAGAAAGGAATATATGGATGTCGGGATGTATTAAAATGTGAAGCTATAATACACGGATGTCATTTTCACCGTTTACTGTATAACTTTAGTTATACGAGTATATAGGAGGAAGTCGACTTGTATGGTATATATATATAGCTTTGATCTTAGACTAAATATAAGTACCTAGATGAGTAACGCTATACACAATTTGTGACGTAGGCTAATCAATAGAGGTTTTTTTCGTGACAAAAATACTAATAGGAAGAGACCCGTGCCATTATATCAAGGACAATGAGTAGATAATAATAATTTGGATATAAAGCCAATACGCGATTGTCATTAATTAATTTGTCATTAACAAATTAGTGCAAAAAAACGTCTTTTTTGTAGTTATTTCGTTCCTGACTAAATACTAATAAACCAATGTTAATGGAGTAAAAAGAAACGTTGTAGAGAATTAAAATACAAACAAAGTGAGCACAGACATGACTCGATCGGATTTTTATTTTCCGAGAAAAACAGAAAAAACCAGCGATTTTTTGTTTTAAATTAATTAAGCCGTCATTTTTTGAGCTACAATACTCGGAAAATAAAAATCCGATCGAGTCATGTCTGTGCTCATTTTGTTCGTCAATAGAGGTTTTTTTCGTGACAAAAATACTAATAGGAAGAGACATGTGCCATTATATCAAGAACAATGAATAGATAAATAATTTGAATATAAAGCCAATACGCGATTGTCATTAATTAATTTGTTATTAACAAATTAGTGCAAAAAAACGTCTTTTCTGTAGTTATTTCGTTCCTGACTAAATACTAAATACAAACAAAGTGAGCACAGACATGACTCGATCGGATTTTTATTTTCCGAGAAAAACAGAAAAAACCAGCGATTTTTTGTTTTAAATTAATTAAGCCGCCATTTTTTGAGCTACAGTACTCGGAAAATAAAAATCCGATCGAGTCATGTCTGTGCTCATTTTGTTCGTATTTTAATTCTCTATAACGTTTCTTTTTACTTCATTAACATTGGTTTATTAGTATTCAGCCAGGAACGAAAAAACTAAAAAGACGTTTTTTGCACTAATTTGTTAATAACAAATTAATTAATGACAATCGCGTATTGGCTTTATATCCAAATTATTATTATCTACTCATTGTCCTTGATATAATGGCACGGGTCTCTTCCTATTAGTATTTTTGTCACGAAAAAAACCTCTATTGATTGGCCTACGTCACAAATTGTGTAATTAATGACAATCGCGTGTTGACTTTATGTCTAAATTATGGCACATGTCTCTTCCTATTAGTATTTTTGTGACAAACAAGATACCTTTTTTAGCTCTATTGACTGGCATAACCCTATATTCGCTTTATACCGAAAGATGAAATCAGTATGCTAGAAATAGAGCACTAAAGGACTACATAAAAATATCACGTGACGAGTGGAAGTGGGAGATATACATGATGTGTCATGTATTTTAGGTTAACAGTGACAGGCTCGAGAATGAATGCTGAATTGAAGTAGTTTTTGTTATTTTTCCACGCGTCACGTGACAGTGATAGCTCCGTCCGTGCACCTCTCCTTCTATCCTGGCGAATTCAAAACAAAGGTGCACGTTACTTGTCTATAAGTATCTGAGGGCTCGACTCCATATACCATGTTTTTACGGATTAATGGTCGTCGCAGGAACAGGATTTTTTGTAAATATAATCCAGTAGGGGTGCAAATCAAAACCAGATGGTACAAAGCAGTGTGAAAAGATGATGACGGAGTGTAGAGCCCAAATAAATATGTATAATATAGATAGAACATCATTTTCTGAGCAACCTAATTCTACGTCATAAAAATGCAGTAAAAGTTATATAAAGAAAATAAAATAAAATTTCCGACGGTCGTATTGCCTTAATACGTGCCATTTATTGCCAACTTTTAATATTAACAAAGCTTTCATAAACAATTATGTACCTAAATGTTGAAAATGAAAACGCTTCGTTTACTAAAAATTCACAAATTTTGATTTAAATTTGCAATTAATTAAACAATCACCCAGCTACTTATTTAACACGTTCACAAATTCAAATTATAAACGTGTTCTAGCATTAAAAGCAATGTTCTTGGAGTATTCGGCCAAGCAGCACGTACTTACACACCTTTGTTAATCGCAAATGTGGCGGCAATAGTTTTGTTAACGCTTCGAAACCAGATGGTTGATATAGAAGCGACCGGAAGTTGCAGCACATTTTTTAATGCAATACAACACGGCATTAAACCATACTACATTCTACCTTTGGTGAAGATAGCATCGCGAGCATTAAGGTAAGGCCAGCAATTAAATTGATTGCTTAACTGAATTTCTTCTTGCAGCTGGAAAGCATTTTCTCAAATCCTCCCTTCTCCAGACTGGCAGGTAATAACTGAAGAAGGCAACGACTTTTTACTGTTGTCTTTCATTCTTTACATAATTGGCGTTGGTATAGTCTGGTTGATCGGCTTGGGATTAGCAGCGTCTTTAATATTTTGCGAATCCACCTTTCACAAATTAACAGCCAAGTATTTAATGCTATTCTAATATTTTTGTTTATTACGTCGGAATAGGTTTTTAGCACGAGCTCTAACTGGATCAGTAAAACTGTCAGACTGGCTCGTCGGTGGTCTACACAAATTACCTGAAATAGTAGCAACGTCCTTAGTTATTTTAAGTATTACGACATGCGGTGGCTTGTCTTTATGCCTAGGTTGTGTCTTTTATTTTTTGAAACTTACACAAATGTCGCAAGACTATGTGGAAAAAATACTATTGAGATTATTTAAATATTTCGCGAAGAAGTTCAGATCTGCTCCGGTTCAGGAAACCGATTTAGAAAAAATTGAATCTAGTCAAAATGTAGAATCATCAGACGCCGAAGATGATATTAAAGAATCTAAGAATATTGAATGTAACGAAGATGAAAATGCCGAAGACGCACATGTACAAGTAGTTGAAGACTTAAGTATTCAAGATGTACCTAAAGATGAGGTCAACGAAATTGAACAAAACGTCGACGAGAATGTGACGACTGAGGACGACTACAGCGATGGAATATTTTTCCATTTTACCATCTTTATGTTGTGGTTTATATTAGCAGCTCTGAATGTTCCATCGGTGTTAACGTGGGCACATAATTTCAAGTAAGAGTTTTTAATTAACAATACCCTCTTTAACGAGAACATTCCTTTAGGTATAGTAGTGTGTTGCGGGCTGATCCTTCTTTTGTGCCAGGGCTGGTTTTGTCTTTATGTGCCCTACCGCTGTGGCATATGGATCTTCCGAAGAAGAACATGTAAGTATATAATTTGATATTTTCACAAATTTTTCTAGTTGTGGTGATTTTAGTTACGGATACTCGCAATTAGCGCAGTTTTTGAACGTAATGAGCGGTTTGTGTTTAATTTACGCTTCGTTGTACCTGTACCGACTAAATTATGTCATAACTTTGACGGTTGTCATTCTTACGTTACACCAAATTTTCTCTCGGGAGCGCGAAGCCGCCGAGGAAGAAAACAATATACCTAATACTCAAACAAACGAAAATTTATATAGCGACATTAAAGCGAAATGGGAGTAGGCAAGATACTAACAAAAAGAAAAGGACAGACATACATTAAGGAATGTTAATTTTTGTGACCTATGATGTTTATGAAATTACAATACAATGAGAGAACATAGATTAGACTGACGGAATTTATTTGTTGATCTTGCAGTTTAAGATAATTCTTCTCGACATTGATTGTAATTCTGTCTTTTTTTTGTAATTTAAGTTAAACATTCAGAGTATTATTTAAGTATCAAACAATTACTGAATATTAATTTTAGTATTTTGAATTAGTACTTTGTGATATTTTTTAACAATAGTTTTGTGTGTTGACGTTTAAAAATAAAAAAATTGCTTTATCTTAAACAACATTTTCAAAGTTTAGAGTAGCTCTCTTCTAATCGTTGATTGAATGGTTTAACATGCAACGGTCTAGTGATAAAGACAGTCTAAGTCAACAATAGTATAAAACAGTTGTTGCATCGCTTCATGTATTGAGTAAAGACAACTGGATATTCATCAGTTCGATGCAACAGAAATTTCCGTCTGCGCATTCGAAGGCTGCAACCTTCGTTGGAATTTTCCCTGTAAATTGATCACCAAGTCTTTATTATGCATATTTAAATTAGGTTGAATTTCATTCGTACGTGATGTTTGTCCCATTTTCTTATCTTGCATTGCAGCAAGTGAGAGTCAGTTCGTCGACTACACCTTGAAATAAAACAATTATGCCGTATCATATTTTCAATTGTAAATTTTCCTTAATCTAGTTCGAACGTACGTGCACTCGATATCATAAGAGAGGCCTTATTGAGTTTCAATTCAGTCTACGTTCAGCTTCGTTGATTTTAGTTACGTGAGTCACACACCTAATATGGGTACCGCAAATAAATAAATTTCTTCATACCGAAAATGTAACCTTTGAACTTTAAGTTCGTACCCAGCTTCGCATTGATTTTTTAAATTTCAAGTCCGCAGCAATTCTAGAACCTCGCACATACAAGCGGACTATTCGAATCTTGCGTGTGCTTGGGTTACGTTTGTTACATTAAAACATTCATCTTCCCGTATACAACTTTGCATAATAATTATCTCTCATAGTGCTGTAAAAGCTCCAATTTGATTTTAGTTTGATTTCAGTAAACCGACGAATACGATACGATAGGCCTGGTAAAATGTAATAGTGCGGAGAATCCAGTTAGTAGCTTTTTAGTGTCACAATTATTTGCCCACTGAGGGGTTCAGTACTTTTGGGTAATATAGTAATGACCTGTAACTTTAACATCGGTTTTAAATAGTAATTTGTTGCAAATGTAGCTCAATTTTTTTTCGTTTTCAATTGTTATTTTTGGGTACGTTCAACTAACTAATTTTAAAATGGACAGGCTGTAGTTATACTTTCTAACAAAGTTTACAAAAATCAATTTGTAGAGACACAGACTATCTTGTAAACGTAGGATGCGTTGAAATTCTGTCATAATGAACCTATCACGGTTCAATTCATCGTAAATTTTCGCGCGTTAAAATTTTCACTAAAAATTTCCAAAACTTTGTTCGTGGAGTTTTCATGCCAAATGTTACGGTTTTATTTTAGGAATATTGGACGTGTATCGAGAGCAATATAAAACGTGTGTCGCGAGTAATATGTTACGACGAAAGTCGTATTTGACGCGCATTTTGCTAATTTTCTATTGGTTGAAAATAAAATTCGAGTAAGATTCCTAGACGAACAGCGGACATTTTTCTTCTTCCGCACGGGTGGTTTAGCGTGCATCTTAAAATTGAAATTTACACAAATCATTTATGTGTGTTACAAGATTTCCAATAAAAATTATTGGTTAAGTTTAAATCCGGCTAAATTCACCGTGAGTACATTGCTTTTCTTTTTCTGTTTGTATTAATTTTAATTGCCACGTGAAATTCTTTTAGCACGTTTCTTGACCTTATGATTTCGCTGTGTGTTATACCTGGATAACTCCTGAGGGTGCTGGAGTGGCTGATTAAGACCTTCCTTGTCAATTAAAGACCACACTACGGTTTCGCATTAGATAAGCTGCAGGCAACCGGTGGATACCACGTCTAACAGGGGTTGGTTATGCTTCATAACTTCATCGAGGGAGCCTACCGCCTTCCGTTTCTCTTCGCACACCTCCCCTAAGAGGAATCCTGGGGTTACCTAACTTCCCGAACTGTCGATATCGTCGCTAGCAGGAAACTCTTATTCTCGGAACTGCATCCATCAGATTACAGCTAAGTTTTATTATTTAAGTAACTTATTCATTGTTAATGCGTATGAAGCTCATGTACATATGACATGAAACGGCTTGATCTTTAGTTCTTAAGTAAATCTTTATTCGGTGGTACTCTCCATAACCGAACGTTTTTAACCAGCTCAATACGGGCTCGGGCGCTTCACTTAGAGCGGTTGACGCGAAAACAAAAGGCCTTTTGGGTTTGCGGGAGGTACTTACCCCTTTAATCTTAGTTTAAGTCAGTGTCGTTGCATGTTCGACCAGATAAATCGCCGTGTGTAAGTGATATGTGTACGCAGAGTCTTCCTATTAGCCAATCCTCAATTGGAACGTTAACATTAATTTTGGTGTAACTAAAGCTTACCTGTGAATCCGGCACATTAATTGCGAACCTTACTTATTATTAAGCGAGGCTACTGCTAACGTACGTGAATATATGCGACAGTCTCTCTATTTCTGTCACATTCACCTATTACTATAAGATTTGTTTGTTGTTTTATTGAATTGTCTGTCTTTCTCTTAGGACTAATTGTTGTGTTTGATCTAGCGTATTAGGCTTTAAGTAAAACCTGTTGATCTCCTGTTGGTCGGTTTTATTTCTTTCTTTTACCCAGCAGGTGGCGCCTTGTTAGACAGCAGTTTAATTTCTTAGAACTCTTTAAGGACCCCCCACTCTACGACGAAGCCGGACGCTGCTGCTCTAACTATTATAAATACTTTATTCTCCACGAACCTAGTGCGCTACATTGATCCGTATTTCCTTTGGTTGTTTCTTTTTTAGGTTGTTCCTCTAGAGCCGTCGTTAGTTGTAAACCTCAACCGTTAAACAAAAAAAAAATAAAAATAAAGGAGAAAGTGGAAAATTAAATATTTCATATTTTTTTATTTATTTAATTTTATTTTTTAATTGATTGTATGAACTTGATAATTGGTTATAATTTTTAATTTTTTATACTTTTTTTTTTTTATAATTTTTTTTTTTATTTTTTTTAATCTTTTTTTGATTAAAAAAACTTTAATTTTTAAAAAATTTAACAAAAAATAATAAAAATAATATTGAAATAAATAAAAAAAAGAAAAAAGTTTTTTTTTTAAAAAAAAATTAAAATTGAGAGGATGAAAAAATACTGGTGGAAACCTTTTTTTATTTATTTTTTTTTTAATTCATGGTTTTATTTCGTATTCTTACATAGGCTCAGCGGATTTTCGAATAGCATATTCCTAATAGCCTTGACCTTTATGAGACTCCATACGCTTAACTCTAGTGCTAAACTTCAGTCAATGAGCATATCCTATAATACATTCTTCATGTACTCATGTAGTCCAGAGGAATATCAATACTTGGATTTCTCTTGATCGTGACCTTAACAAAGCTTATTTTTTCTGTTCATAGAGTGTTGCTAAGGAGAGCGAGAAATCGCTAGGTTTAAGCATATGCATTCAAACCATAATCATCTCAAAACTAGTTCGCAGTCAGTGAAAAGTACGCACTTGCGCATTGATTTATCTGAACCAGTCGAATCAAGTACAAAAGTAACAGTTTTACAATGATAATAAAGATTTTCTTGATCAAAAAGTACTTCTATCATTAAATATACATTTTTATCATTGGATCTTGTCACTATAAACACAACGGTATCATAATTTGTATTTAATCTTTATAAATTCTACTTACACAATAATCAAATCCAAATGATCCTAAAATATCTAAAATAACAATCTTGATTTATTATCAATAAGTGTAAATTATTGCACTAATCAACAGAAAATTATTCATTTTACAGTCTATATCTAATTACATAGATAATGAATCGTTTCTGAAAGTTATGATTAAACTTACAACTAGTATGACGAATCAGCTAAGGTATTTACTGTTGGGGAGTAAAAATTCAGGTATCGTAAATTGTATCGTTACGCGGTATAATTGATCAACATTTTTATCACATTTTAAATACATTTAAATTCTATATGAAACATGGAAAAACAGAGTGACTGTAAGAAATTTTCATGCCATTAGTACATCCGAATAGTTTAATAAACTACGAAAACAACTATTTGTCTCACCAATAGAGCGGAAAACGTTTGGAAACCATGGGGATGATTTTGAGCGAAGGAGCGGAGTGGTTATTTTGTTGGCATCACAGTCATCTACGTAACTACATAAGATAAGTAGTGTTATCGTAAGTTTTTTGAAATTTTAACAATCACTCTGAACTTTACAAAATTTTTAATATTTACGGTTAAAATTTATTTATGTGATATACAAGGAGTATTACATCATCACATGCGAGCGATAATAATGAACATTTGTTTTCAGGCGAAGACATATCATATTTAACAACAATTCGAAAATTAAAAAAAATATGTTTATTTTTGAAAATTAAAAATATGAATTGTATTGCAACGACCACGTTTTTGGGCGAATAATACGACAAATCTTTCATTCAGCAAGGGAGCAAAGAACAAAGTACCTTTGACGTATCAATATTTAAATAAACCCGTTATCACAGAAGAAACACTTATCAATAATATCTCAGGACAAGATTGATTTCATAACCTTATATATTATTTACACCACCTAAATGGTGGGCATAATACGAGGAAAGGAACAGAACATAGCCGTTGATAAAAGCACAGATACAAAAGATTTGGAAAAAACCCAAAGAGTTAACATGAAATACAAGAAATAAAAGAAACAAATAATGGGAGCAGAGAACGTCGCCTTTGTTTTCGGTTAAACTTATTTTTTTTACTGTACATGATTTGTTTTTATTCTATAATTAACTTTCAGAATTTAATTTTAAGCTTATTGTGTTAAATGTCATATTCTGCGCTTACAATTATTATTAAGGAATCTCGTTCAGATCTTGGCAGCGCAAAATTGTAGCAGCGTATTTTGTAAAAGTGACAATTTAAATTAAGTTGTTAAATACGAAAAGACCCGCCGTTTTATAGCGTTATAGAATAATATAATATTTTATTCGAATATTGTACAGGGACTTTCTAATTTTTGCATTTGATTTCATATCTATCCTGAAGCGTACTATTTGTCCCCATTCTCGTAGACGATTTATTTATAGTATTTGAGAGGGTGGATAAAACGCGGCGCCCTTTAAAACAACCGTTTTTGAAATCTCGGATGGACTTTTACACTCTAGAGAAGGTGAGTGGGAGACACTTTTCTTTTAAGAACTGACCCTTTAAGGACTGCAGCCAGCCGGCAAATATTAATTCTCGTTGCGGCGTCGGTAATGAGTGTTTTAGTGGCGTAGCAGAAGGTACCAACAAAGACGATTATGAAAATTAAATTTTCAGATTTTTTCCAAAAACTTGGTCTAACCCTTTGATATTTATTTCTTCCATTCTATGAAGGTAGCATATGGTGAAAACATTTAATGCAATATAAACTGAAATTTAAAAATCAACTCTTAAGGAAGGGGACTTCTCCCACCTTTTACAAAGCATATGGATTCATAAGTGAACTTGCTGCGTGTGGAATTTGTCTAAGTATTGAAGAATCTCTCAAAAGGAGTCGATGAAATTCATACCGCAAACTAGCAGAAAATGTATCCTAAATTTTCGTAAAGCGAAGAGGAACAATTCAATACCGATAACATCAAACGGGTACTGTAGTGTAATTAAAATGTAGCGCCATCTACATATACTGCATTGATGAGCAGCAGTGTCGGCTCGTCGTCAATCATACTGGGAGGTCAAAATTAATTTAAAAAATAGGCATACTTAAAAAAATATAAATAACTCAAATGCAACGCAAAATTTTATACAATCTACAATTTTGTTCAAAATATAGCGATTTTTCGAAACATTCTCATTAAAATCTCTAAGGGATTTTCTATAAGCATTGTCTAGTTGTGTACGAATATCAACATTTCCTACGGTTGCAAAATTTACCGAGCATTTCATGTGTTCTGCAGACGAAGCATGTTTTTTTATTTCCTCTTTTAAATGTTTTAAATCTCTTACACCGGATTTGCACTATAGCGAGTCTGACGAGTCTTTAGAAAATAATAAACAAACAAAACAGTAAAATACATTTGATACTTTACAACCACATATCCAGTTAGCTAAATCATACATTACCTTGCGAAAGTTTCGATGAACATCTTTATTTTTGTCTTTGCTAGTTTGTCGTAAACTTAGTTCTGGCAAAGGACGACCATTTGCCTTGAACTCAACTAATTTTGTAAAATTAAGTTTGTTAGCACTTTTTAATTGTTTAATTTTCTGCACTACCGACATTTTCTATTAAGCGTATGCACACGCGAATCAAAAATAGTATTTTTACAAAACAACACAACAACAGTAAAACATATCAATATAAATTCTTAAATTGATTTAAAACACGCGAAAATCGAATCAAAAATCGAGCGTAGTTGTACACCCTATACAAAGTCAACGTAAACTGCGGGACCCGGCTCATGACCCAAAGTTGATTATTGCTTCGGACGTTCGCGTTTATTCGGGCGCTGCACGTTTTTCGAGTTTTTCGGGTAGATCTAATTCAATGAGGACAATTCGCACCGCCAGCCCAAGGTTAAAGAGGATGAATTAGAACGACGGCCTATAAATTTTAAGTTATTGTACTTGCGACTAAATTACCTATTTTAATAAAACACGTAATAATGAATATTTTTTATATATTGTCAAAATTTTTGGGAGGTCATTGACCAAATGACCATATGAACAAGCCGCCACTGATGAGCAGTTGTAATAGAGTCATCAAAACGAAACCAGTAGGGTGTACACGGTTATACATTAAATGTTATCGTAAATAACAATACGTGGCGCAGTCGGTAGAGAAGAGAAATCTTAGATAAACTTCACTATTAGAAATAGACAAAACCCTGAATAAGGCAAAAGAACTTATTTTTTGGCCTAGATATTTTAATGATATCAAAACAAAGTTAGAAGCTGCTTCACTTGACAAAAGTTTCAGCACATCAATCCAAAGAAACCATTAATACTGAGAGATATTCCAACAAGACTATGGGACAAGATAGATGCAGACTTGTTTTTATGGTAATGAATGAATGTTCCCGACGTTTACAACAAATAGTAAACCCAACGAGTTTGATAGTGATGAAGATCCCCGATTTACTATAAATCATATAATTTAAAAATTTATCAAACTATGGGAAATAAAACACCACAAAAATAAACAACCCACAATCAAATGGTTTCGTCTCAACCTCAACTTTATTGAAACCAATTTACAAATGGACAAAGTATCAGAATACCCAAGAAACCAACAGAAGTAAAGAAAAGTAAAATTTATACAGAACACTGAATCAAAAACTAGCAGCCGGGAATTATAGTGAAATTTGACACAAGACCCAGAACGTACAAGATATAATGTCATGTAGAATTGATGAATTTTTGATGAAATGTAGTCCTACTGTAGGTAATCAAGTAAATAAAGTAAACATTGTACAAAACGGGATTTTGGGCCCTAATCTCCCTGGATTACTATTTTTAACGTAACCAAAAATTTATATTTTGTTAACAAAAATAGCATTACCATAGAAAGTTACCATTTTCGATTGTTGGGCTCCGAGAATATATAAACGTGAACACAGCCGTAAAATATATAATTGGTGACCGAACGAACTTTTCTGTGGCTCCGTGATACAACCTAACGGGAAAGCGCGTTCGCAGATTTTCATTCACGATTACTTAATTATTTAATTTCCGAGATTATTTGGTATTAAAGTAAAGCAACCGTCTTTAATGAATCGAATTACAACCACGTGTAAAATTTGCTCCGTATCTGTTATTAAAAAATAAACTCGGTTAATTAATTTTCCGAGGATTAGGAAAATAGCCGTAGTTAATTTAAAGCGTGCAGTCTCCGTTTGCCGAATACATTCATACCTAATCGAAATACCGGCGTTATTTAAATAGTTTCGATTTAGTCCGTAACCGTTTCAGTTCGACAAAATTAGTTTTTCGTGGATTAGAAAAACACCGATTCGGTTTGCAACATTTGAATTCCGAAATATTAGATTTACCCGTTTTTCTTTATTGCCCGAAGTTGAAAAGGATTCAGCGGCCACAATAATAAAACGTGAGTATTAAGTTTGGCTTAACTGTGTAAATAAAAATTTAGTTAAAACCTTGAGATTTTGTATCCTCAACTTATACCGCTGTGAAAATGTAAGGAACTGCCCTTGCGAAGGTATAATTTCACAATATTTCTGTAAAAAGGGCACGTGATAAGTATACACCAGTGCATCCTTGAAGTTTGTGTTGTACGTTAGGATCCACCCTTGCGTCCACATTAATTGAATTCCGATGTGAGGTCAGCCCATTAGCACTTTTCCCGTTAAAAATCTATTACAAACAGATATAAATTCGTTCAAAGCCGCAAAAACAGGTGGTATATAAGGAAAACTTAATTAAAAACAAAAACCGTTAGTAAAAATTAGAGATTGACTAACCAACAGAAACCTGTCTATTTTACAGTCTTTAAGCATAAATAAAGGGCGAACCACTGCTGAACATCCGGTATAGAGGAATCCCTTCCGACCCACTTCCGTCTTAGATCCAAAATCCCGGACGAGCCCTTACTATAACATGTTTCAGTTTCTTGTCTTATATTTTCTTATTATTGTATTATATTTTTTATTGTTGTTCAATTGTGAGGACAGTGTAATTTTGTTGTTAAATAGAAACCGTTAATCTATTTAATTCTTTAAATTTTCTAACCAACAGACCTGGAAGAAACATTGTTCGTCTGAGCAGCCTGAGGCAAACTGCTAGCATAAGTAAAAAGCTTCCGACGTGACAAAACGTCTTACAACACAAATCATGAATTACCATTACGCAGACTATAGGTTACCATTGTTCATAAACAATTGATGTTTGATTTATAGGTTAGTTTGTTAAAGGTGCATGTATCGTCATCTGTAAATCGCCAAAACGAATGGTTGTTTTATGTACAACCATTTCAGTACCACATTAATGGCTATACATTAAATAATATCGCATCACTCAAAATAATAAATTTAACTAAGGTGAAAAATCGGAAAAGTCAAACTTAGAATTGTCAAAGAGTTTTGGCATGAAGAAGTCGATGAAGATATTATTGACGTTGTCAATCCAAATGACATGGGTTTAAAAAGCACAGATACTTTAAGCACGACTTTCAAATTAAATGAAAATTACATATTCCACATGAAATTGAAAGATGTAATGACTGTACTACCACAGCCCGAAATGAACGAAATCGATGAAAGTTAGAAAATTTCAAAGAGGGTTGATCTGTTTGAAAAGAAAATCAGCAAAACGTAGAGTAATGTCCTATAATAATTAAACAAAAAATAATAGAAAACCGGAGAAGAAGGATCTGGCAAACCTCCAGAAATCCTAGAGCTAAAACGATACTTAGCAACTGAACTCTTGTCTAACTTTGGAATCCAGAGAATACAAAGCTACCTGTGTAACTTAACCTCCACTGCAGCTATTGATTATTCATTATAAAAAGCGACTAGAAGATTAAAACAACAATCCTCTGTGCCATCTACAGGCAAAGTCGACAAGACTTGGGCACGCACGAATCAAGAAAAAGGGAACGGTTATGCAGAAATCGGTATTCCAACCCTATAACAGATGGAAACTTCATTAGCAAGCGTTGGAAGAACCAGATAACCCTGCTCTACCAATAAAACTAGTAAGGGTTAACGAAGTTCATAGTCTCATACAAAACCTTAATACAAAGAAAGCTCCAGGATATGATTTAATAATTGACAAAGTCCAGAAGAAATTACTTCATGATAAGTTTACTACCTGCCTTGTCAAAAGTTTTTGAAAAGATATTCCTAAAAGAACCAAAGCCAAGTTTTGAACGATAAAACTTCATACCTAAACATCAATTTGGGTTCCGCAAAGGTCATGGCAAATTGTAATGAACGATCTATATATCTTTGGATATAAGCCAAGCATTTGATAATGTATGACACACTGAAATACTTGCCTTCGGGCCCACTGGGGATATAGAAAGATTTCTGAGTTAAACAAAGCGATAATAAAAATATATTCATCTATAGATATATCTTATTTATTGCGACTATGATCGAATACTATGTAAAAGAATTACGGAATAAAATGCATCCAAACCAATTTGGCTTCAGAGAAACTAGATCGGCGGGAGATGCCATCAATAAGGGATTGGAATACCTACAAGCAAGAAATGTGAAATATGATCTTGCCATATTTATCGACATAAAAGGCGTTTTTAACAACTTATGGTGGTGTTCCCTATTTAAATAATTACACCAATTAGAATTCTAGAAGTACATGTATAAAAGATTACGCAACTATTGCCAAAATATGTGATCCCATCTACTCGGACATTGTAATGGACAACCTACTGTAGGTACATCGGACACCGGAAACTGTTCTGGCAATTGCATACACAGACGACACCTTACTTACAATAACTGGGAATTCAGTGTTAAAAGATAGATTAAGGACAAACTCATGGTTCACTTAAACAACAAACCTATTAAAACATTTAGGAGAACTAATTGACGAGCAGCAAAATTTTAAAGAACATAGAACACATAAGTGGTAGGTTAAATTATATTTAAACTATATCATAACGTGAATAATTTTTGAGCAAAAAAAGCTACAAGAAACGAAATAAAAAATTCTAATGACACCGAACCACAGTATAAAAAACATACAGCGCCAATCTGTGAGTTTGTCATGCAATTGGGGTACAACCCCCCCCCCCCCCCCCCCCCCCCCCCCCCCCCCCCCCCCCCCCCCCCCCCCCCCCCCCCCCCCCCCCCCCCCCCCCCCCCCCCCCCCCCCCCCCCCCCCCCCCCCCCCCCCCCCCCCCCCCCCCCCCCCCCCCCCCCCCCCCCCCCCCCCCCCCCCCCCCCCCCCCCCCCCCCCCCCCCCCCCCCCCCCCCCCCCCCCCCCCCCCCCCCCCCCCCCCCCCCCCCCCCCCCCCCCCCCCCCCCCCCCCCCCCCCCCCCCCCCCCCCCCCCCCCCCCCCCCCCCCCCCCCCCCCCCCCCCCCCCCCCCCCCCCCCCCCCCCCCCCCCCCCCCCCCCCCCCCCCCCCCCCCCCCCCCCCCCCCCCCCCCCCCCCCCCCCCCCCCCCCCCCCCCCCCCCCCCCCCCCCCCCCCCCCCCCCCCCCCCCCCCCCCCCCCCCCCCCCCCCCCCCCCCCCCCCCCCCCCCCCCCCCCCCCCCCCCCCCCCCCCCCCCCCCCCCCCCCCCCCCCCCCCCCCCCCCCCCCCCCCCCCCCCCCCCCCCCCCCCCCCCCCCCCCCCCCCCCCCCCCCCCCCCCCCCCCCCCCCCCCCCCCCCCCCCCCCCCCCCCCCCCCCCCCCCCCCCCCCCCCCCCCCCCCCCCCCCCCCCCCCCCCCCCCCCCCCCCCCCCCCCCCCCCCCCCCCCCCCCCCCCCCCCCCCCCCCCCCCCCCCCCCCCCCCCCCCCCCCCCCCCCCCCCCCCCCCCCCCCCCCCCCCCCCCCCCCCCCCCCCCCCCCCCCCCCCCCCCCCCCCCCCCCCCCCCCCCCCCCCCCCCCCCCCCCCCCCCCCCCCCCCCCCCCCCCCCCCCCCCCCCCCCCCCCCCCCCCCCCCCCCCCCCCCCCCCCCCCCCCCCCCCCCCCCCCCCCCCCCCCCCCCCCCCCCCCCCCCCCCCCCCCCCCCCCCCCCCCCACCTTGGTTGAACAGTCATCCAGTTCGGTTTACAACTAGTGGGGATAGAATCTAAAGCCACCAGCTAGAGCGATAACAATGCTTTCTAAAAGAGTATAATTGTTCTAAGTTCATATATTTTAGTTAGAAACTTCAAAGACGTCACTGCGTGTTGGTTATGCTGGGACCGAATTATGCTGTTCATTTGTTATATGCGTGTTACATCACCGGCCATCGTAATAGGGTAGATATGGAAAAATATTTTTTAAATTTCTGTTTTGCAGGATCAAATTGCACGGGCGAGATGATTAACATGTAGATGCAGTAAATTTGTATTGCAGTTATATTTAGTAATTAACAAAACAATTATTGTCGATTGTTTCGATTGTCAAAAGATCATGAAATGAAACACATACTGTTCATAAGCTTGCAGCTTTCCAGAACAGCGTCATTTAATAAGCATCATGTGCTAAAATACTTTTATAATCTGCATCCAAGTTTTGGGAATTGAATCAGGATGTTCATTTTCAGTAATAATTCTAATTGTAAAAAATAACAAACACTGCAATGGGCATGTTTCCATTTTTTTTATTTACTCAAGCGATAGAGTGTATTTCCACAAATACAAAAGTGTATTTATTTTTTGTATGCGCAATAAATTCTTAGAAGTTGCAATCTTATGTCGTGTCATATCAGAAGTAAATAAATATTTTATCATACTGATACATATTTGAAGAACTGTAACTACGAACTCTAGGCAAGCAAAAAAGTGAGACAGAGAACTGAACAATTAATCAAAAATGCGAAAGAAAACCAATGGAATCCTTTTGGAGAAAAAATGGAAAACGACTCAAAAGGAAACCAAAACTTATTCTATAGAACATTGAAAATTTTATGAATAGAGAAGACGCTGAATACAAATAAAAGGAAAAAACGGAGAAATTATAACGGAAGAAATAAAAATACCGGAAAGACTGAAACAACACTTTGAAGAATTACTAAATGATTCACAAGAGGAAGAAGATATTGAAAACCATGAAATAGCAAAAAAATCAGAGGAACATGTAATAGGGATGGAAGAACTTGAAGAAGTAATAAATGATCTAAAATACTGGAAAGCGGCTGAGTGTGACAGAATAACTGCGGAAATGATTAACAGTATAGGACAAAAACGGAGAGATACACTATTAACTAAGTATATACAACTAAGTGTGGGTAGATGAAGATCTCCCAAAAATTGGACAGCAACATCAATCGTTGCAATTCACAAAAGGGACATATAAAAGAATGTATTAATTATAGAAGAGTAACAGGGACACAGTGTGGAGGTTGCTAAAGGAAAGACAAATAAGCACGAAACTTATAAAGATGACACAAATAATCTACACAAGTGGCCAAAACGCAGTTGTGACAGAGAAAATAAAACATCAAAAATAAAAGAGAAGCTTCAAGTGACACGAAAATAAAAGTGTTTAAATTGATATATGGACCAATATTAACCTATGGCAGCGAGTCGTCGGTACTGACAGATCAACAAAAAGCTACAAGCAGTCAAAGAAAAGTAAAAAGTGTTATAAGAAGAGGAGATAGATTGAGATACACATGCATAAGAAAGAAACTGGAAGTAGACTAACATTTATGTCGTGGTGTGGTCATCTAGTAAACAAAAAATCACCAGTAAAGCAGATATGGAAAACAAGTACTTATAGTAAAAATATAAAAAAAGGAAGACAAAGAAAAACATGGAAGAAAGCAGAGGAGATGACGTGTAATTAGAAAGAATGGAAGAAATTTGTAAATTTAAATGTAGAATCAAAATAATATTTAATGTAATATTTAAAACAAAAATAATATGAAATATTATTACTGTATCCTACACCGAAAGGTTTATCTGATAATATAGGTATATACAGTGTGACCCACTTGAAAGCGGAACACTCCCATAAAATGTATATTTATTGTCCGATTTTGACAACTTTTTTTAAATTCTAGAGAGTTTAAACCTATCCTTTAGAACAAATTATCACATTTTCTTATAATAACCAAGACCTACTACTACTACTATTTTTTTTCATAAAATCTGAGTACATTATTGGATTGGGCGCTCTCTTAAATGGATATAAAAAATAAAAATTAGTGAGACAATAATGTATTATAACGTATAGTTTTCAATGCTCTACATTTAAAAAAAAGTTAGTCAAAATCGGACAAAACATATAAAATTTTATGGGAGTGTTCCGCTTTCAAGTGAGTTAGATTCTAAATTTCAATTTACTCCATACTTTTATAAGTAATTACAACGTTAAAATAACGATCGGGAGAGCAAAACAAAATTATCGTCAATTAGTACATCACAATATCACGTTGCAGTCCCAGTTTCTACACACTATTAAGCCTAAGATGGTAAGGTCATTTCGCTCATTTCCGTTTGAGAGGAGGCAAAAAATGTCAATGAAAAGTTTATTTTTCTGTTTAGATTGACAAATAATAATAATTGTTGTGCCTTAAAATTTCAATGTATTCATAAAATTCTTCTCTTCAGTTGCTGGGTGAAAGTTTAAAAAAACATCTTAAACAAAAAGTTATTGTTGCTAAAGAACTACATGTATTCGGAAGACCACTCAAATTTTGGTTTTTTGATATCAATCGATGCGTCTTGAATTAACGAATATTTCATATAATTGCGTCAAAACTTTAAATCTGTAAATAAATTAGCTATGAACGTTTTAACATTAGGAAATCAAAACGGGCTAACCATGAGTAAGAGAGATAATCAAATGCGATAGAAGGCTCGGTGAGTAGTCCATAAATCATGGAATTGAGTGTTAACCGTTAACGTCACTTTTAACAATAAGATAGTAAAAAGGGATTCAGTCGTTGGGTGTAGTTCTTCTAAGAATTCGTAGAAGAATAATAAGAATTCTTGTCAAGGCTAGAGTAAAAACGATACAATAAACATATTAATTTATTTATTTAAACATACCTGATGATGATGATATATTATGATTGACAGATATCACAAAAAGCTCAGATATAGTTGCACAAAAAACGGAAGCAGCCACTACAAAATAGAACTATAAAATCGAATCAGAAAAACAAGGTGAAAGTAAAGTTCTTATCGAAACAAATAAGCAAACACTACATAATTTTTCTAAAGTGGTAAAACTCGCTCTGTAGCTACTAACACATAATGTAACAGTGGGTGGATATTTTACATTTTGTTCGTGTCTTGGATATCATAAAAACTAAGTACGTACACTGGACACATGTGTACAAAAGCCTACAGTTCTTGAACCTGATTTGCAAGTGCAATAAGATCTATGTATTTTTTCTTCTTCCGGCGGCTCATCCTGATTTTCATCGTTTTCTAAAAGGGGTTGAAATGTAATCCATAATTGATGTCTCGAAGCTTATAAATAAATAAATTCTTGCTTTTAAACAAAATCGACGCTGTTGTCGGAGGAAGATTGTACAAATCTTGCAAACGAAGAAAACCTCCAGGACGAACACACACAAAACACGTTTCCATCTTAAGAACAGTTTTTGTTGATTCAGAAATCAACAGTCTTGACAAAAACTTCGAACATAAGCACAAGTAAGAATGGTTATATTTCGGAGAGACCAAAGCAATTAAGTCTCAAACAAAAGTCAGTTTTACTTGTCATGAATAGGGGGTTGTAGTGTACAGTATCAACAGACAGTTTTATGGACTGCAGTGACAGAAGTGAATTCGTATTTGGAAACTTCAATCCAATTTTGTGGCTTTAGTAGTACAGATACAGATTTGACGCAATGATATGAAATATTCGTTAGGTAATTCAAGACGCATCGATTGATATCACAAAATCAAAATTTGAGTGTCTTCCGAAATGCATAGTCCTTTCCAACAAAAACTAAAACCAAAAATATCTCTCGTAGGCGTGAATTCTAATACTGTTTTGAGTATTGCACAGTTAAAAAAAATTTCGGATATCTAAAAACGTCTCGATCTTTTGGAGTTCCACAGTCAACCTTGGAAGACCGTGTAAAAAGGCAAGAAGTCGAAAATCTGTGGAAGAAGCATCGCAGAAGGGTAACACAATAATAAACTAATTCAATGGAAAGAGCTTATTATTTTTATTTGCAAGTTTGGGAAGATACAAACTAGTATTTACTGCTACTCAACAAGATGAGCTTGTCTCCCACATTTTGACGATGAAGAGTAGGTTATTTGGTTTCACTCTGACAGACCATCGTATTCTAGCCTTTGAACTAGCGGAACAAAATAAATTATCTCATAGATTCAATAAAGAAAAAAAAAAGAGCTGGAAAAGCATGGCTTTATGCATTTCTAAATAGGCATCCACATCTAAGATTGAGGACACCAGAAGCTACATCTATTGGGCGTGCAATTGGTTTCAATCGAACTTCCGTGCAAAGATTCTTCACATTGTTAACCGAAGTATATAAAAAATATAAATTTCCACCAGAATGCATCTGGAATGTCGAAGTAACTGGAATCACAACAGTTCCTAATAGGCAATTGGCTTAAGGGGAAAGAGGCAAGTTGGAGTGCTGGTTTCTGCGGAAAGGGGTGTTCTCGTCACAGTAGAGACTTGCATGAATGCAACTGGTGATTTTATGGCCCCCCATGTTCATTTTCCCGCGCAAAGCGAAAGAAGATTGAGTAGTTAGACGATGATCCCCCAAGAAGTTCGGCAGAGTTTTATCAGATGGTTTCGAAGATTCTTGATAAAGCTAACCCTTCTGCTGAAAAACCAGTTCTATTGTTGTTCGACGGCCATGCCACACACACACCAAAATCATCGAGAATTAATCAACTTAGCTCGTAAAAGCAATGTTGTGTTGCTGTGCTTTGCTCCGCACTGCACTCATAAAATGCAGCCAAGATGTGTCATTTTTGGCTCCGTTGAACACATATTATGGAGAAGATGCAAGTAAATGGCTGGGTGATCATCCTGGTTGATGTATTACAATAAGCCAGATTAGAAATCTGTTCGGGGTTGCTTTCATAAAGGCCGCAAGTATTCAAACTGCTGTTATGGGTTTAGAAAAACTGGGATTTGCCCAATAAACCCATATATTTTCGAAGAGTGGATGTTTGCTCCTTCCGAGACAACAGAGAGGTCTGCCAGTAATCAGAATACCTCTGTGTCAAAAACTCCTCCTGCGTTGGTGAATATTACAAATAGATCTGATTCTCCTGTTCACAATGTGGTCACTTTCCGGCTAAACTATATTAACACCATCTTCAGAACTAGCGTCGACATCACATTCATCACAAACAAGTCTCTAAAACATTTGTTCAAGATTTCCCAAGCCACAAGAGAGCAAAATGGCACTGACAGAAGGCGTGGCAAAAAAGTGATTTTAACTTCATCACCCTACAAGGACGAGTTATTGACAATATCAGAAAAAGCCAAAACTTCTAAACATTCGACTGTCAAGAAACGTCTAGGACTAGCTACGGGGAAAACCAGAACGCAGATCATCAACCACCTAGGCAGAAGCTTACAAAAAAGTCAGTGTTGAGAGAAGAATGTGAAGATAAGTAATCATCAGAAGACGACGATGTAAATGCTTCATGCCTATATTGTGACGAACTATATTCCAACTCCAAGTTTGGTGGAGGCTGGATCATGTACGCGTCATGCACCATATGGTTTGTTATTGTGGATGACGAAAATGAACACTAAAATTGTGATTTTTGTGCAAAATGAATGTTCTTCTTTCGAATATTGTAACCCTTTCTCAACACTTCTCATTAAAAATTCTTTCATGTTTGATCTTTTTTTTATAATCAGTTAGCCTTATTATTATTTTGTTGTTTCCTCACTACTAAAGAAGGCCTTCTTGTTGAAGGAATCAATACTATAAAAAATCTAAAGTAGTAGAGGAAGTGGAGGCAAAGCGGTTTTTATCACTATTACATCAATTTAGCAACATTTGGCAACGCCGTTTAGTCCATTCGTCTATTCAGGCATATACTTCATAATCAGTGTATTTGCATCCACCGTGGGGACAGCACGCACGTTGGTCCGTGAGTGGAAAGTTTTAAGCCACGTGCTTATAATCATTTACGGTAAGTTAATAAGCATTTTGGATAAAACTACGATGATTTTTATTTCTATTATAGTTGTTAAAAGATTCTCTTGATATATTACTAAGATGTGTTAATAAATATTTTACTTCCACGCATGCGTTTCGGTATAATCTTACTTTTGTATGTTTGTTATGTTTTGGGGCAAAGCGGTTTATTTCATATGGGGCAAAGTGGATATTATGAATATAATAATTATCATGTTCCATTGTTGCAGCGTTATAATGGTTCTAACATATAAAGCGATAAATTATGTCCGAAATGGTATTATGTGTACTAGAAAAGCTGCAATGCAATATAAGGTCCCTTCCACAACACTTCAAAGAAAAGTCAATTCAAATAAGGAGCCTGAGGAAGCTTCAAAGAAGCTGTTAGGTCGATTTAGACCACTTTTTTCAAAGGAACAAGAAATGGAATTGGTCGTGTATATTTTGAACAAGGAGGGTCGGCTTTTTGGTCTAAGTACAAGAGAACTAAGGCATCTAGCGTTTCAGTATGCTGAGAAAAATAGGGTTTCTCACCACTTCAATGAAGTTAAAGATCTTGCTGGACGGGATTGGATTTGTGGTTTTTTAAATAGAAATAAAAATATTTCTTTAAGGCTGCCAGAATACACGTCAATAGCAAGAGCCTCATCATTTAATAAATATAATGTTAATTCTTTTTTCAATCTCTTGGGAGATATGCTGAAAAAATACAAATTTCCGCCCAGTAGAATTTTTAACTGTGACGAGACCGGGGTTTCAACGGTCCCTAAGAGGTCTTCTAAAATTCTTGCAGCCAAAGGAAAAAAGCAAGTGAGTAGCCTTTCCTCTGCTGAAAGGGGAACTTTGACCACAGCTGAAATTTGCTTTAATGCTGTGGGATTCTATATTCCACCCCTTCTAGTAAGGGTTACAGCCTGAATCAGTTGTGGGATATCATCCTTTTGGGTGGATGCAAAGTAATATATTTTCTGAAGTATGGTTTAACCATTTTTTAAAATTCAAAAAAAAAAAAAAATTTGGTATTGGTCGAAAAAGCCTGGGCGAATAATGTTCACATAATAGTTATACCGCCACATACGTCTCACCGTTTACAGCCTTTACACGTGGCATTTATGTTTCCTCTGAACACCTATTATGAACAAGCGACAAAAAATGGCTAATAAAAAACCCTGAAAAGCAATAACAATTTACCAAGTTGGCGAACTTTTTGGCAATGAATTTCAGCGTGCCACAACCGCCCAAAATGCGATAAACGGTTTTAGGGCGACCGGAATATACCCGTTTAATCCCAAAGTATTCCCAGAGGATTTATTTAAAGTTGCTGAGGCCACAGATAGATCACCCCCTCGTTCAGCAAGAGATTTGACTATAAATAGAACTCCGTCTCCACAACCAGGCTGTTCGACTGCTAGAAGTCCATCCCCACCGTCAAGATACCCCCGAACTCCCGCCTTTTCACCAACAAGCACTTCCCCTGTTAGCAAAAGTACAAGCCAATATTATTCCTCGAGAGACATAATGCCTTTACCAAAAGTTGGTAAAACCACGGCTCCAAAATGAAATGTTAAAAGGGGGAAAACTATGGTTCTTACGTCTACTCCCAACTATGAAGATCTTAAGAACACAACAGTTTTGAAAATATCAAAAGAAAAAATACAGGGTATTGAAATTTGGCGAAGCCGAAAGGAAAAAAGAATGTTGACGTCAATATGGATCAGTCGACATCAGAGAGTTCTATAGAAATCGAGCTACGAAGTTCTGATGATTCAGAGTTTTATCCGAAGCCAAAACTGTTTCAACTAGAGCAACTGGGCGTGAATAATCTCAACTTAAATAATTTTATTTTAACTGAATTAACATCCGAAAAAACAAAAGAACTAGTTTGTTGCTCAAATCACAAATGTCGAAAAAGGTTCAAAGATAGTCGACAGATATTTTCGTTTTTCCTGAAGTCGAAGATGTGAGTGAGGTTCTAAGAGAAGAAATTTTGGGAAAACTCAAAATTGAAATGCAAAGGCATGGTAAAATTAAAGTGATGTATGTTGGTGTTTTTTAATGTTTTGTTTTAAGGTTTCGAGTTCAAGGTTAATTTTGTTTTGTTTGTGACTAAATATTTTTTTTATTTAAAATTAAAAAAAAATTATTTTTTTTTTTGTTTTCCGGGGTTTTTGTTATTTAAATTAAAATTTTAATCCATTTCAATTAATTTTAAAATTGTTTCACTTCCCCCACCTGATATCCGCTTTGCCTCATACATGGGGTAAAGTGGATACTTTGCAATAATTGCTTAAAACAAAGAAATAATTAATAATAAATATTTAAAGATGGTATAAATTTATCCTTAGATCTTTAATGTAAATAGCTATACTAGTTAAAACTTAATTTCGTAATTTTGAGGCTTTGTTATAATTTTTAAGTTAAGGGGCCACTTTGCCCCGACTTCCCCTACAGATTAATATTAGCATTTATTCGATTGCTATTTATTATAAGTCAATTGCCGGTACTGGTCTTGAGATTAGTCGTACTTGTATGGGCAGTAAGTTTTTTTAATAAGTGCATTATGTTTGACGACAAAGATACTTTGATAGAAAGGGGCCAAATAGACATATTCGCACCAATAAGGTTTTTGTTGGATAATTTCGTTGTTTTATACAATACATTCCCCACAAGCCGGCTAAATATGGTTTCAAGATTTTTGCTTTGTGCGATTCAAAGATGTTTTATGTAAGTAATATTGTAGTAAACAGCCAGTTGGACCATATACAAAATACTGTAGAAAGGCTTGTTCAGAGTAAAAACATAAATTTAACCATCAACAACTGGTATACATGTTATCCTCTTGCAAGATCATTACTACAAGGCAAGATAACAATTGTTGGTACCTTCAGAAAAAACAAGCGCGAACTACCTACCTAATATCCGTCGTATAATCAATGCTAATATTAAACTTTTACCTAATAAAACTTAGGCTTGTGAATTCGTCCATTTTTGCTTTACAGAAAGATTGTACTTTAGTCTCCTATACCCAAAAAAAAAATAGATCTGTTATTCAATAATCTACCACGCATGATGACGATCAAGTGGATAGGAAGATGGCCGTTAGTCATATTTTTCCAGTTGTTAAACATAGCCGGTATAAATTCAAATATTCTATATTCTATACTGTGTGATTACCAATATCAAGAGAAGATTTTATTTGAACGTATCCATTACCAAGTCACCATGAAGTCAACTGAAACAATCTGCGATTCGTGCATAAAAGAATAGCGTTGCATAAATATAAATAGAAAAAATATTCCGTCTGACGAATATAGTATGAATTCCATCAACAAGAAGGCCTTCTTTAGAAGCAGGGAAACAACAAAAGAACTCGTTTAGTTCATATGCGTCGACGTTTCAGCAACCAGACGTGTTGCCTTTTTCAAGACGTAGAAATAATAATTCTTCTTTGTATTCTTTTTTTAGTGAGATTTCGGACAACATAATTTCTACGTCTTGAATAAGGCAACACCTTTGGTTGCCGAAACGTCGAAAAATATGAAGTAAATGTATTTTTTGTTGTTTCCCCACTACTAAAGAAGGAATCAATACTATAAAAAATGTAAAGTAGTAATAATAATAAATCTTATACAGCTCAACTCAGTAAACAAGATAGTTGGAGAAGGGGATACTGGCGCTATAGAGCTTGTAAGGTACAACCCAAAAAAAAGTATTTGAGCGTTTAATTTAAATTAAAACACGTAAAATACATACCTTTACTTCAAAAATCAAATTAAGAAAACACACAAAAAAATGTCAGCTGTAAACTGTAATAGTTATTTGTCCAACAAGTAAGGAAAGCGTTTGCTCATGTGTTAGACACAACATTTTTTCCACGACATCCCCTATAAAACCAACCAACCTAAATGAAAGAAAAACTATTAATTGTAAACGTAACATATTGTTACAGGATTTCGTCACAATTTCATACGTAAAAGTAAGTCAACAATCGGAGGGTTACAATAGTCTTGCCTATTTATTCTGTGGTCTCGGCAAGATCTCAACCTGTCATAGCGCAACGTTGCTAGCCGCGTAATTCTAATCAATAAATGTAGGGTAACAATGTTTAAAAGTCGAAATAAAGATACTAAATTAAACAAAAGTGACTGAATAATGATAGTTATTAGGGTAACAAAAATTAAATTGTTTAATTAAGTTCCAAGCGATATTCTTGCAACATGACATTTTTTCCTCACTATTTTGTAGAGAAGAAACGTCTGTTTTCTAAGTATGTCGTGGAAAAACATAATTTGCTATTAACTGCGAATGTACAAACTTCAAATTCTTAAATGTGATTGGACAAATCATTTATAGCGGTTAAAATTTCAAATTAATTCGTTTAGTTGACATATTTTCCGACTATCATGTTTGTGGAGTGGAGCTGTAAGTCTAGAAGAATATTTATGGATACTCTTGGAAATGAATTAGCGAACAAACACATCTTCAATAAACGTATTCATCGGTTAATAACATTGAGAATTAGAGAATATTGTAGTATTGCAAAATAAAATATTGCACCTTCACATCAACAGGACCACTGATAAATACACCTTACAGATATACCACCGTATGTAAGAAATTGGACGTCAATTTTTGGCGGCAATATGGAAACAGTTTAGAAGCGGCGCTCTAGTAGCGCTAAAGATACCAAAACTACCAGTATAGAGATGACTCTTACAAAAATTTACTAGTTTCTTATATTATAGTCAGCACAATAAACGGAATACATATGGAATTCAACTACAGCACCATCTGTCATGTAGTAGTGTGACCAAAGTCTGCTATCCATAGTTATTTTACTTACGGTGCTATCTATTGTCAGTACTTGGTACACTAAATATTTTAAAGAAAACGTTAATTTGTGTATCTGTGCTAACTGCCAATACTTCTTAATGCATGGACTATCTGTAAAGTATATTTATCTGTGATACAACACATTTAGGGGTGTCGTTATTATTGCAGTAGACAACAAACCGGCCAACTAAATACAATTGTCAATAATGTACCTACGTTAATTTTGAACGTTAACCAAATAAGTAAAAGATACCATAAAACATATAAACTGTCTGCATATATATTGTGTAGGTATTTAACTAAATATACACACATACAATATTGCCAAAAAAAATGTTGATAAAACCCTGTCAGAAAATTCTTCAAACAATCATAAACAAAGTCCAAAACTAACGTGGAGAGAGTTGCACTACAATTCTAAATCACAAAACCAATTGCAAATGACAAAAATAATTCACAATAAATGACATAAACACCTGCCGTTAGTGTTACAAATAATATGTTCATTACAACATTTATGTTCCTTACTCGTGTGTTCCGTAAACGCCTCCTTATTCTCAAACTTAACGTTACAATCTATACAAAAATGTATGTGCTTTTCATGACGTTTTTCATGCCTAAGCAACTGCTGTTTGTGCGCAAAATTTTTTGAACAAGCACTGCAACAAAATGGTTTAATACCTAAATGTGAGTTAATGTGATTTTGCAACTGTTGCTTAGTAATAAAAGATTTATCGCACATATTACAAAAAAAGCTCTTTTCTCCAGTATGAATTTTCAAATGTATTTGCATTTGTTGCTTCAAAATAAACGATTTGTCGCAATAAGAACATTTGAAATCTTTTTTACCTGTGTGGGTTTTTTCATGATTGGTCAATTGCTGTTTGTGCACAAAACTTTTATTACACCTTTCGCACTTGAAGTTCTTTTCTTTTGTGTGAGTTTTAATATGATTTTGAAGTTGTTGTTTTTTCGCAAACTCTTTTGGACAATAACAACAAAAGAATTTGGGGACCTTTTCTATGTGCTTTAGATCAGGTTGAAACTCATCCTCACTGTACGCTAAACTGTTTATTAACTCGGTTTTTAAATTTGCTTGTCCCTTTTCTAAGACGTTGCTGATAAAACTGTTGGTTTGAGATGTTACAGTAACCGAATTTTTTTTGGGCATGGCATCAATATCTTGATAATTGGTTGAACGCTCATGCTTACTATTCATATGAACTTGAGACGGTATGCTGTTTGTATCTGGAACATCCATCGGAGACCTGTTAAAATATTTTGTTAATATTATAGGTTATACAAATAAAACTGGTAACCATTATCTTTGGCTAGATTTTTTTTAAAGAAGAATTATATTGTTTAATAAGTAGGATAGAATAAAACGTTGAAATTACACAGTATTTAAAAATTACAACGTTATTTCATGTATGTATTTTATAAACAAAATGCCGTGTTGCCAACGCATGCACAATTATCTATTGACAGTCGTGCGCAGTTGCTAGATGATTCATTGTACAAAGTGTCCCAATAAAAAAAAAAAAAAACACACACCATACCAAAAAAAAAAAAAAAAAAAAAAAAAAACAAAAAAAACCCAAAAACCAAAAAAAAAAAAAAACACAAAAAACAAAAACAAAAACACCCCACAAAAAATCCCCCCCCCCCCCTTCTACCCTCCTTCCCCCCCCCTCCCCCAAACAACACTACTATAATAAAAATACTATAAAACAATAATACACACAAAAACAACTCCAACAAAAAACCTCCCAAAAAAAACCAACCACACCTCCCCCCTGTGGTCACTTTTTTTTTTTTTTTTTTTTTTTTTTTTTTTTTTTTTTTAATGGAACTTCAGATTTTTTGGGAAAAATGTATTGGTGAAAACCAGAATTTTCAATGTATTTTGTTTTAAAAGAAAACCGTACTATACTTTGTTTCTCTTTTGATTTTTAAAAATTTAGATAATTTAAATAAAATAAATTAAAATTTATCGTTAAACGATTCTTATGTCACGAGTTAGACACGAAACCGTTTGTTCTACGCTTTATTGTTAATTTTTACACGTATACTGTCACGATAAATTCGTGAAAAATCGTAAAGCGCTAACGATGTTGTGAGACGCATTACTGACAAACTACTTTATATCATATCGGTGCGATGAAATAGTGACTTGACCAGCACTATTATTGCTATTATATTTTAAGCTTTGTAGTAATTGTTTTGTGTCGAATTTTGGCTATAATAAAGTGTGATCCACAAGTGTGGGATCTCTAAACCTTTAAATATCCTAAATCATTTATTGGATTTGGCCTAGTTTTGGCTCTATGATACAAAAACATCTATTATATTTTAGTTTAGTTTTATACCATATATTAATATACTTACAGCAATACTATTATAGCATATCGTCGTTGATACTGCAATAGGTCGTATGTCAAAAAAATGCCACATTGGGGTTATAGTGCCAAAGTAATCACAAAATGCAAAATGAACAAGAAGCAGCACTGTCACCCATCAGTCAAGAAGATAATATATCACGCTCTTCAGCTAAAATAACTGAAGAAGAGCCCTTCGGAAGTTCTGGATCCGAATATGTACACTCAGAAGAAGAACAGAACACAGATACCAATGAAATAAATTTGAACGACGGCCGAAAAAATAAGAGAAAACACAAAGGGTTTCCAATGAAAAAGACAAAAGAATGCAAATAGTAGACTGCACGGTGATGAGTACATAGGGTTCAAAAAGGACATTTCAGGCAAGTATTAACAAATCTGTAAGAGAGATAAACGAAAACTAATGCCCCGCTGCAAAGGCCATTCAAATGCCGCTAGTGGACTTCAACAAAAATGTGCCGTCATAACAGAAAACGATCGAATATCCATATTTAAAAGTTTTTGGAACCTTAGCTCATGCGAAGTAAAGAAAGTGTACGTTTCTACATTAGTGTCACAGCCAAAAAATAGTCTCGCAAAAATATTGCCTTTAAATATTATCTTAATATTCTCACAAATAATAATGAGATAATAAGGAGACACGTTTGTAAGAAAATGTTCCTTGGGACATTATCTATTGGAGAAAAATAGATTAGAAAATGGACACTTGATGGGACGACTATTGATAAAACTTCTACTGTTCTAGAAAAGGAACACTCTTCAGAAACCGATTGTCAGAAAATTGTTCGTAAGTTTCTAGAACATTTTCCGAAGGTAGAGTCACATTACTGTAGATCATCAAAGTCGAAAACTTTATTTGGAATCAACATGGAATGGTTATAGGTACTTATATGCCGTATTCCGTAAAACCTGTAAACAAGAAAGTAGAAGGGTATGCTCCTAGGGAACATTCATGAAAGTGTTCAAGTCTATGAATCTCGACATCTACTCTCCGAAAAGGACCAGTGTAATTCATGTATGATGCACAAAAATGGAAATTTAGATGACAAAAAAAAAAAAAAAAAAAAAAAAAAAAAAAAAAAAAAAAAAAAAAAAAAATAAAAAAAAAAAAAAAAAAAAAAAAATAAGAAACAAATTCCTTTTAAAAAGGGGTTTTTGTTTTTATTAAAAAAAAAAAAAAAAATAAAAAAAAAAAAAAAAAAAAAAAAAAAAAAAAAAAAAAAAAAAAAAAAATAAAAAAAAAAAATATCTTTCTTTTTTTTAAAGAAAAAAAATAAATTAATAAAAAAAAAAAATTTTGCTTCAGTTATGATGTATGTTATTTTGGGGAAAAATAGAAGCACAAACCTTCAAAAATTGTAATATCAAATTGTCTCTTCGAGTTTTCTATAGAGAAAAATATAACAATAGAACAAAAATATTTTAAAGTGGGTCATACCCAGATGGAGATTGACTCCATTCATAGCACTATAGAAAGGAAGTTATAGACTATATACATATTAGATCCGCCAGAGAAAAGCCATCGCCATACAATGTTATTACATTGACATATCAAGATTTTTTTAAATATGACTCAACAATTTATACTAGTATTCGACCTGGTTCCAAAACTGGAAATCCGTGTGTTACTGACATTTGTGCACTACAGTACTTGCCAGAAGGCATTATTCGGTACAAACTGAACTTCACAGATATGTTGAGTGATATACCCAGACGTCCCTCATGGAAATCTTACCCTGCCGAACATCCACCGTTATATAATTCACCATGTGCCATTGAGCTGTCAAAATTTTTGCACCTGCAAGAACTCAAATTGTTAATGCCTGCAGACTATCACCCTTTTATGACACTTTAACTCATCCAAATTATACTTGATTTGAAGAATGTTTTATTTGCGTTCAGCTTCAAACACAAAAAATAATCGAAGATAGTGATTACACTGATTACTTTGTTTAACCATGCTTGGCTCTAGTTTTTTGATTTTTAAGAGATTTTAGTTATATTACTCATTTTATTCAGTTTATCCAGTTTGATTTTCGTGACGTCAAGACATTGTGTCTATTTTGTAACGTAGAACCGTCAAAATTAAGTAACCTAAAACCGTAAAGATTCTGTCACTAATATTCGTGATTCTCAAATTTTTGAGGACAACTTAATGTATCTCTGTTTGTGACGATTTTTAACATTAAAAAAGTGCGATTTGGTCACTGCGTCAGTTACGAATTCTGCGAAGATTCTTGACTATTGAAATGTAAAGATACATATCACGATTGTGACGAGTTCTTTGACGATCTCGTGGAGCATTGTTACTTGGTAACATATTTAAGAAAAGAATTTGATTTATTGTACAAATAACTAATTTTATTTAGTTAATTAAAATAATATTAAGTAGATTAAATTGTTATTTGTAGCATTCATAAATGCAAAATTGACATTCAAGTGTGAAGATTAGCTATTTATAAAGTGTTTGGGTTGATAACGAACACAAACAGTATATTGCTTTTTGATGTAGAAAGACAGGTGTGAAGGTAAAAGTTTTCTGTATAGATGAACGAATTAAAAGGTCCAAGGTATAAACATTGTATGTAGTAGGAAAGAAAAATGAACGATTAAAAACAGACACAAAGTGTTTTTAAGTGGTGGAAGAGACCAATAGTAGTACGACTACCCGATGTTATGCCGCAACAGCCGACTCAGCATCGACAACAAGGTACTCATCTATAAAATTGTGATCCGCCCCTCCATGATGTACGCAGCAGAAAGGTTGTTCTACGCTGGCAAAGGCAGATTTTGCTAATGTGGAAAAAGAATTAATATAGTTAATTATACAAGAAATAAAGATAAACAAACATAAATAAAGCAATAGAGAAAATATACGAGAAAAAATGTGTAGAAAAAGAGTTTGGAGGAGATTGGGACCAGAATTTTGGACCGACAAAGGGTTAAAGCAGGAATGTCCGTTAAATCATAGTCTGTTTAAATTTATAGAAGGAGTAACAAAAACATGGAAAAACATGTGAGTGTTGGCATACGCCGATTGATATTGGAGCATTTGCAAAAGAATGAAGAAGAGATGGGAAGAATGATAAAATTTTAAAGAGATATTTAAGAAAAAACTACAAGCAAAAGCAAATAAGACAGCGTTGACAAAAAAGAAAATAAAATATTAGAGCAAGTATGGGAATAGAAGAGATTAGTATTGTTATATGAAACAGAGATTTGAAGATTAAAGGAATGAGAAGAACTTGAACAATTGCAGGAAAAATATTGGAAGTGGATGTTAGGACTGCAGAAAGAGACACCGAGTTATATAATCAAAGAAGAAACAAAACTAGAAAAAATATGGATAGAAACAAAAAAGAAAATGTTGAGATATAAAGAAAGAATGAAATACACGAAAAATAATAGGATACTGTGTGAAGATTTATGGAATAGGAAATAATAGCAAGAGATAAAAACACACAAATGCAGAAAGAAAGACCATAAATTAAAAAAGGGAAAGATGGAGAGACGAAAACAGACTTTTGATACTATTATCTCAAAACAACTTCATAACTGTGGCTACCTATGTATGTACTTGGATTTATTTTTTATTCAATGACTATAAATATCCGTTTGGTAAGCACCAACACTCATACCTTTAGGCTACGCATAAACTGAAAAAGATTTTGTATTTAAGCATAATATTTTCCGGATTTTGGCGGTGAAAAGAAAAATTGCAATACCGAGAGCACTTGACAGGAAATATTAAGTTTTCACACACCGAATAAAAAGCAAACAAAGGTAACAGCAAGTTGTAAGAAATTCTTGTTACCATAAAAGAAAAAACCTGAACCTCGGAAAGCAACATAACAAATGGCAAGATTTTATAAAAGAAATATTTAAAAAATCATAAAACTGTAGAGGAAAAAAAAAGTTAGTGGCACAAATTCTAGAACTTCTAAAACTAAATTAAAACAAGCGTTTACCGAAGATCTCCACATCGCCCTGATACTGCGTCAACAAATACATGGAATAAAGAAAACATAAAAAAAAGTAAAATAAATATTTTTGTAAATATTCTAAGATTTCGTAAATTTATCTAGTTTATCGGTCCTTTTGGCTTGATAGATTATCCCCAAAATCTAATCAAATCTGCACTATTATACAGTATGTCTGTAAAAGTTGGCAACATATGGGAAACTTTTTTATTATTAATTTTACAAAAAAAGTTATTCTTATAATAAGTTCTGCATGATTTAAAATGCAATCATCAGATATTAAACTTTTTAAGTCGTATACGGATTTGACAAAAATTATGAGTTTGGTACAGGAGTAAAGTAGATGTAGGTACCTTTATTTGTAACAATATCGAAAACTGTAATTATGGAAAGTATAAATTTTACTCAAATTGTCGATACCAAATCTTGATTTTTGTATTTATTACAAACATTATTACTTTTCCGTTCCGTTCAGAAAGTATTAAACAATTGTATTTAAAAAAATCTAAATAATACACCATTAAAATACAAATACGTCAACGAAATGATTCAACATTTATCCGCCTTCTCTATCAATTCAGTTACATTTGCATTATTAAGCTAGACAAAAAATAAAAAAATATATTAAGAAAAAAAAATTAAAAAAGGGAAAGAAAAAAAAAAAAATAAAAAAAAAAAAAAAAAAAAAAAAAAAAAAATTATTTTTTTTTTAAAAAAAATTTTTTTTTTTTTTTCATGTTTTTTTTTCTAGTTTTTAAGTTTTTTTTTTATTTTTTTAATTTTTTTTCTTTTTAAATTAAGTTTTTTTTTTATTGTTAAATTTTTAAAATTAAAAAATAAAAAAAAAAAAAAAAAAAAAAAAAAAAAGAATTAAAATTTTAGTTTTTATTTAAAAAAAAAAATTTTAAAAAGATTTTTGAGGTTTAATAAGTAGTTATTTTATTGTTTTTTAAAAAAAAAGAGAAATTTTTTTTTATTTAATTGAATGTAATTTCATATTTGAACGTAGTTTTTAGTTTGATGAACTTTTTAATAACAAATTTTGATAATGTCAATTTATAAACTTAACTCTTGAGTAAAATTCATATTTTTTGACAAACCGTGTATACGACTGTAAAATTTAATATCTGATTATTGTGTTTTAGATTTTAGAACATGCAAAGCTTTTTATAAAGGTTCACTTTTTTTGAAAAACTAATAACAAAAATTTTCCCATATGTTGCCAACTTTCACAGACATACTGTATATAAAATCATATGCAAAGTTTTATAAAATCTGTACGACGGTTTACTTATACGATGTGGAGTAAAAATCAGATCCCTTGTAGGAAAAAAAATTCAAATTTATTAAGAAAAACCGCGAAGCAATTTCTGTTAAAATTTTCGGTTTGGAAACCGTCGTATTTATAAGATGTGGAGTAAAAAACTATTGTAGAAAAAATAAAATAGAGCGTATTTTATGTTATTTTAGTTTAATTTTTTGTTGTTAGTGTTGAATTCTTTTTAATGGGATATAGTTAGTTAGCAATTAGTTATTAAATATTATTTGTTTAAGAATTTCCAGAAACCTCAAAACGAATTTTTATTGTTGAGTGTATTTTTTTCCTCTAATTAAGTTTCTAATTCAAAAGTTCTTAACCTTCTAGGTGGTGGTAGAGTTGAAAATAACGGTCTTAGGTTACATAAAAGGCCGACGTTCGCCCACAACTGTGAAGGCTTTATCGAGACTAAAAAGTAAATTGGGTGAAACGTCGGCTTTTTATGCAACCTAAGACCGTTATTTTCAACCCTATCTCCACCTAGAAGGTTAAGAACTTTAAAATTCGAATTTTTATTGTTGTACATAGGTAGTATTTTGTTTTACCATTTTTGTTATAATGTCTACTTTTGTAGATTACATATGCGAATAACAAATCTTTGCAGCAGCTATATAATAATATGTGATACTCATTTTGAAACAGAAACGTTTTTTTATAACTTACGGATCAGGCTCTGCAACCTGAACCTTCATTTAAAAATTAAATATGCTACAGAAAAAACCGCAACTGTTTTATCAAATTTGTAAAAAATTGACAGATTCATTAATATTAGAGATAATTATTTAATGTTAATAAACAAAACCCATTTATTCATTGTGATTTTCATTCGCACTAAAATATTCAATGTCAGAGTCCGAAGAACTGTGCACGTAAAGGTTGTGTTTGTTCTTATTAGGTTTACGTTCTCTGGAACTAAATAGCGCCGAATGTGGTTCATCATGACCACGAGGAAAATTGTCCGTTCTTCTGTTTGATTGATAGTCATTTAGAGAGTTTCTGTTTCATAATATATATGCATATGAACTTGATATCTACAAGTGCACTTCTTGCATTCCACCGCTTTGATTCATTGCTGTGCAATTTACAAGTTCGGGAGACCCAATAACTTCTTTTGGTACGTTACGTAAGTAACAAGAATCGTGGCATCTTTGATGGTAGTGCCATTTTTTCTTATCGCCAACCTACAAGCAAAACATAATTTACTGTAGTTACGCATTTATTTAAACCTGATAAACTGTGCTGCACTTTAGACTGGTGCATATGGTAGTTGGTTGATTTAATGTGGTAACTTTCAAGTCAACTATTGGAATGTACAGTTTAGATTTTAATTGAGTTAACGTTGTGTTGGTCAGTTTTAAACTCATTTTATGTCCATCTACTCCGCGTATATTGTCTTCAATTAATTGAGCAATTTCTGCCAACGGCTGGGTCAATTGAACGATTAGACGACGTGCTTCATTTACGGAAATAGTATTTTTTACTTCATGTGAAATTATACCAGGTTTATTTCCGTCACCAACAATGTATGTAATCATCCTACAACAAAAATTTGCAATAACTGAAAAACAGAAAAAATAACAATTGGGTACCTCATACATTCTTCAAAAGATTGTGCCCAACTCTTATCAAAATTTTTCATATCGTCACTTTGAAATTTAACGTTGTTTTTTAGGGCCGCCAAGAAACGGAAAGATTCGTTGTCTGTGCAAAACATGTTCTTTTTTTCACAACATATCTTGACTTCTTTTATAGTACTCAGTAGTTTCTTTAGAGTGGATAATGTTTCTCCTGGTCGGTAGAAAGTGCTTCTGGTGTTAGTGAAAACCAAAATTAAATTTTTGCTTGCGCTTTTCTCAAGTCTTGACAGCAGTTGCTTGATACAAAATTCGAACATAACAGTCATTCTTGAATTGTTTGGTTTTAATAATATACAAATTGCGTTCAGATGTTCATGTTCGCCAACAAAAGATAAGACGTTCTCCATATTAATGTTATCTTGATCGATTCTTCTAGGATCTCCGATACCTGGAGTATCTATCAATCGAAGAGTAACATTGGTATCCTGCACGGAGTAGATATAAGAACGACAAGATTGTGTAGCGGAAGCTCCAATTTCAATGCTCTCATTGTGATCTTCGCCTACTTTAATGAGACGCTCCTCGTAATTTTCGTCGGTTACGGTAAATTGCGACGGAATCAAATCCTGTAGTTTCTAGTTTTTTGCTTTCCAAAACGTGGAAAAGCTGACGTAATTGAAGAATGCATTGATATAAACGTTGATTTTCCTACACCAGTTTCTCCTAGCAACAAAATATTAATTTCTCGTTTATCTTGAGATAAGTTTAAATTTTTCAATGTGTTCTTGATGGATGGAAAACCGTCCCACGCATTTTTCTGGTGGTTCTGTTGTTGATGCATTTTTTATTTAAAACTTGCGGATACTCGCTGGATCTTATGTAACTAAAATAAAATAAGTCATGATAAGGGCTTTTAATCATGTTATATTCAATTACTGATTATTATTCAATGTCTACTCGATTTCAACATCCAAAATTAATTTGTTATTCTTTTTTTATTAATATTGATGTTATATTATATAAATTTACTAAGAGTAATTTTCTAAATTCAGATGAGTAAAATTTAAAAAAAACAACAAAACAGTACCTACCAAACTGCAAGTCTTTGTTGTAGCATGAAAAAAAATGGTGTTTACACAATGCAGCACAACCCCTATCATTCGAATGATAAAACCAAAAACGATAGTGCTAATCATTTAATTTTTACAACATTCAACGGTTTCTGTTGCTATCCGTATATGGTTTTTACTTCACATCTGTAGATAAAATAAGAGTTATGCAAACGAAAATGTCTCTTTTTCACCTTTTCAACGAATTAAATCTCTATCAATGCAAATAAATTCAAAAGATAACTTGGTCCAAGTTCTGGCAAGAGAAGAAATATGAACAAACAGGCACAACGAAGAGTAGCACCTCTTTTCATACCCCTGCCTGCTGATTACGCCCCTCCTCCCATCAGCCCTACCATAACGCCTATACCCCGTAAATTTAGATTTAGTCTGAAATGCCAGTTTTGGTTCGGGAGGGACTTTAGACTTAATGTCCCTTAACTCTCCTTTACAAATTATATTGATTTTTTCGAGAGCCTTTCCATTATCCACCACCTATGGACCCGCCTTGTCTTGGACTGGCAACCAGTAGCCGTGAGGTATCTACTGGCCTCCGGTGGGAATGCGTGTAACATACCTCACGACATCACGGACCACCCACTCTCCCTTCTTTACATTTGAAGTATTTACATTATTTACAGTATTCGTTTAATCACTTTTTTATTATTATTTTTGGTTTGTTGGCTTACCACTAGACTGACTAGAGATTCATACAATAGCTTCTTTTCTGCTTTTCCGTGTTGCAAAGTCGTCAATAATGTTTTTGTAGTCTAATTTTAAAGTAATGTCGTTTTGGGTGCGCAGCAACAATAAGCCATTAAGCTTTTCATCAACCATCGACGATCTAATTTCTGACTTGACTCTTTTCAAAGCCGAAAAGCTACGTTCATTACTGTGCATTTCGTCACAGGGAAGGTTACATAAATCCTGAGAGCTACCTCCAAATTGGGAAAAGTGCTCTCTAATCTATTTGATTTTATGTAGGCGTACATTTATTTGATCTTAGAAAGGTTCTCCAAAACCTTGTATTGTTTGAAATGGTTACATTCCAGAGCAAAGTCTTGCCCATCAATATCGTTCTCGTATACTTCTCCTAGCAGTTTACCTTCACAAGGCCTTCCTTCTTATGTTGAGCTGCGTTGGAGAATGAATAGAGTCTTTTTCTTTAAGCTCAAAATATTATTGGTCTTTAACTGAGTCCTTAAGCTTGATTTTCGGACGTTCTACTTCTAGGTTTTTTCTGAGTTAGGTATGCTGTGTACGATTGCAGTTGTTGTATCTAGTGAATGAGAATAATAATAATAATATAATAATTACCTGTGGAACGAGTTTTATTGCTTGTATTATACTTTATAAAATTAAATCACAATTTGCGGTTTTACTTCTATTGAATGTACTTACGCGCAAATAAATTGTCCCTTCTTCTTGATCAGAGAATTTGTTTCACAGTATATTGCTTAAAATACTAAGAGGGTCACAGTCACACCATGGATGAAAAAACTTCTTTTATCTGTGGTCACACTATACCGATATTAAACCACACCACTCCACTACCACAGTCTTCACTTCAGCACTTACAGATATCACATTGACTAGACTAGGATCTAGGACAAAAGACTATACTTTCAATTTACAATGATACACGTTGTCATAAATCATCCAACAACTACACTATGCAGGCTGCTGAGTGAGTGAGTGCACACAGATTTTCAAGTTGTGAGAGGTGTAATCCACGGTAGGGAGTGGGGAAGGAGTTTGGGGCGCGGGGGGAGAGGCCGAGCGAGGTTGCTTAACAACCAGTGGTTGTGGAAGGGGCGCAAGGCGGGCTGTGTGGCTGGCAAACGGGACACGACAGGTACAGCACGGAGCGCTGGTCGCGGCTGTGATTTGCGTCAGATGTCGGTTTTCGGCAGTGGCGCAATAAATGATGCATGCAGACACAACCACGGCAATTTTTTGTGTTCTTTAATTATTTGCGCCCCTCCAAAAATGCCAATTGCCTAGCGCTCTAGGCACGTGCCTATTCGGTAAAACGGGCTTGTAAACAAACACTATGAACTCGGCAGTACTAGGGAAGAAAATGACCATTTGTCAGTATATGACTTTTCAGATAGTTTTAACTTTATTGAATAGATATAATCATACACCGGAAGCTGATAGTATAAAATTAGACTCCTTTAAAGTTTTGCTTCGCAGCAAACCTAAATGCTTCGTTTTATTGAGAATCTGTTTTGAAAAAATATCCATAAAAACTCGGTTCACTTCGTTCGTGAATTTTTACATTTTAGAATTTGAAAAATTATACCCGCTTTCTAGTGTAAATGAAAAAAACCCAAAAATTTAAACCAAAAACAACCATCAACCCAAGTAGAAGGGTGACAGCTTGGACTTTGGACACTAATTAGTAAAAGTGAACGGCAATTTGCCTAATTAGGATAACAACCTCTCACCTCATCAGGAAGTTGCCTAATTAGGCGTCTCACCTCATTAGGCTGTTGTTGTCAACAGGCTGTTGACGCAGGGATTCTATTTAATTACTTTGTTTTTGTTTTTGAAGACGGCAATGGAAAATACGGCCTCTCACCTCATTAGGCTGTTGTTGTTGATGTTGATTTCCATCATGGCGGTGGTTTGGCGGTCGATTTGAATTTCCAACATGGCGTCCTAAAGTTTTTATGTATTTAAAAAATCTTGGTTGAGATTCGAACTTGCAACCATTCCATTACCGAGCCAAGGCTTTAACCACTAGGCTACGGCGACAATTGAAGGATAGAGTTTGAAGTTTGTATATAGCTGTAAAGGTTGATTAAGATGAATGAATGATGTATAATGCTATAAAATGTAGGATAAGATGAGAAGAACTGTTAATTAAAAAGTTGAATAAAGATAAAACATTTAATAAACAAAATGAAAAAGGATAAAAACATATATTTATCACTATTATTCATTATAAACTAATTCACAAACAAAAATAACACTCACGTAGCGCCATTTTGTATGACGTATGATTAAACATTAAATAAACAAGATGAAAAAGGATAAAAACATATATTTATCACTTTTGTACATCATAAACTAATTCACAAACAAAATAACTCTCACGTAACACCATTTTGTATGACGTATAATTGATCATTTAATAAACAAGATGAAAAAGGATAAAAACATGTACATTTTTCTTTCTCATACTTTATAAATTAGAACACAAACAGGAATAGTAACTTCTTAACTTCATTTTTGTATGACGTATGATTAAACATTTAATAAACAAGATGAAAAAGGATAAAAACATATATTTATTACTTATGTACATTATAAAGTACTTCACAAACAAAAATAACACTCACATAGCACCATTTTGTATGACGTATGATTGATCATTAAATAAACAAGATGAAAAAGGATAATTGATTAAAAAAAAAAACTTTAACATACTGAGGTTCGAACCATTAACGTTTGATACACCACCACATATTTAACATATAGTTTTGAATTTACATTTGATTAAAAAAAACTTTAACATACTGAGGTTCGAACCATTAACGTTTGATACACTACTACGTATTTAACATATAGTTATGAATTTACATTTGATTAAAAAAGTTTTAACATACTGAGGTTTGAACCATTAACGTTTGATACACCACCACGTATTTAACATACAGTTTTGAATTTACATTTGATTAAAAAAAACTTTAACACATCAGGGTTCGAACCATTAACGTTTTAATACATCATCAAGGTGACGTATGTGTTAGGGAAAATAAAAAAAAACAACAAGGAGGATACATTTTATTTTGTATCTCTGTTACACAACACATTTACAAATACCAATAACATATGTTTTTTAATTGGAAGAATAAAGAAAGCAGGAAACAAATTTTATTTCTCTCTCTGTTTCACACACAATATAAAATTTATTACAACTTCAGAGTTCCATCTATGAATAGCAAACCACATCTAGCATTCGTTTACCAGCTCGAGAATCATTTACGGTGTCACCAAAAATTTTCTTTCTGCAACTATTATTCAAACGTAGAGTTTCTTATATTTACGACCAGTTATTCATCTCCAACATCTGTAATTTGAAATAAAAAATAAACCACAAAAATTTTAAAAAGTATTAACAAGAATCAATTTAACAACAAAATTTAATACTCAAAAAGTTGAGAACTATTCATTAAAAATACGTGAATTGAAAACAATTCATTTTTAAAAGATTAAAATTAATAATAATACTCACTCCTTTCGATTTTCGATAGACATACCAATTTTAATGATGTGGAAAGATCTACATTTAAAACAATATTTCCAACTGTTTATATAGGTATACAAACCCACTAATGGATTTGTTTAAGGCATATCTCTATTGTGTAAAAGTTAAAAATAACTTTTCCGTCACTCAATTAAGGCGATTGTTAAAAAAAACCAAAAATGCAATTATTCAAAATACGTAATATGTTTACATTAAACCAACGCATTTGCACAAAATTAATACACTGCTTTACAAGATAATCAATTAAAAACTTTATTGTACAAAAATTCGTTTGATATACAAAAGTCTGTTTTAAATGATGGCCTAACAAACAAATTTTTAACTATTAACAAACGTATTTGTTTTTTATATTAACCAAACTGTGAAAAGTTAAGTTTCAAAATGTAATTGAATTAAGGCGATTGTTAAAAAAAAAACAAAAATGCAATCATTCAAAATACGTAATATGTTTACATGTAATCAATTAAAACTTTATTGTACAAAAATTTGTTTGTTATGCTAACAATACGTATTAATTAATTAAAATGTAAAACAGTAAGATGATTTTATATCAAGAATGAGATTTTGGAAATAAAAATACGGAAAATCTAATCATAAACGAAAAAATATTTAATGTAACCATTTCAATGTCAACAAAATAAAGTAAATTCCGAAAATAAGGTAATTAAAATGTTTACGTTTTTCCAAACTGTGAAAGGTTAAGTTTCAAAATGTAATTGAATTAAGGTGATTGTTAAAAAAAAACAACCAAAAATGCAATAATTCAAAATACGTAATATTTATACATGTAACCAACGCATTTGCACAAAATTAATACACTGCTTTACAAGATAATCAATTAAAAACTTTATTGTACAAAAATTCGTTTGATATGCAAAAGTCTGTATGGCCTAACAAACAAATTTTTAACTATTAACAAACGTATTTGATTTTTAAATGAAACTACTAATTCTTTTTAAAGATTAAAAATTCATCTTTTCATCTCACAAATACAGATGAAATTAAAAATAAGTTTTGGTAAATTAAAAATAAATAAAATAAAATCTTTTTTATGTTATTATTTGTGTGATACAGAATAGAATTAGTTAATAGAACTAGTTTAAACAAAATTTTAAATTCTTGTATGCTATAAAAACAATTCATCTGCAAGATCTTCTTGATTCCTTTGGAAAATGTTTTATCTGTTTCATTTTTTATTGAATCTGGTAACTGCTTGAACAAAGTTAAACTGGAGTGTTCTACCGATAATAAAGTATTTTCTGCAAGAAGCAGTTTGTTTAAGACCAAAATTTTTCTTATTATTCTTTTTGACAAATTCAAACTTTATTCACATTTCTAGCGTTGGCTCAAACATTAGTATACAGTAATTTAGAACAGAATTTACTAGACGATTATATGTGCACACGAGATTGCATTTTGAAACTTGTCTTTCAAGTTACAAATAACATAAAAGAAGAGTTTAATTTATTATAGATGTAGGTAATGTGAGGTTCGAATGATAAAGGTTTGTCTACCAAAACACCTAATACCTTTATACTCTCTGAAATTGTTAATGGAATGTTTTCTAAGGTAACTTGGAATTGTGATAATTGTACGTTACATCTATTAAAAAAACTCGGTGTGTTTATATTCAAAATTATTAATCCAGCTTTCAATATACTCTCTAACTTTATAATTATAACTAGATTGTTTTTAAAAGGTTTATAATAATAAACTATGTCAGAGTATAAGACAAGTTTGTCTAAATTAGATCACAGCTGAAAATTTTACAACAAACGGGTAAAATTTATTTGATACATCCTCTATGTTTTATAATTTTATCTAAATTAAAAAAGATTTATTTAGTTAAATATAATCATAAATCGTTCATTCGCTTGCTAGAAAAATAGTTACAATAATGAACCGTATTTAAACGTATTTAATTTAATTTAAAAATGAAACTACTAATTCTATGAAACAACTGGACCAGTTCGACATAACGCTGTTCTTTTTTAATTTTTTTTATATAATGTTCTTCTGAGTAATCTCTTAGAAAAGCCCAACTTGGACATATTGTTCACTTCGATAGTTAGAAGCAACGCCCAACTTGGACACATCTTCTTGAAATCAGATGAATGTTTAAAATAAGAATTCAATAATCTAGTTTTAAGATTACCGTCCTGAAATACCTTACTTGATACATGCATATTTATTTAAATCTGCAAAATGGATGCGCTTGATTTACTCTAGTAGTTACATTCAATTTTTTCTAATTCGTATAAAAGATTAACATTTTTTTCAAATTTATTAATAGTTTCAAAAAAGAAGATGCTACAGTGTTGAAAAAATTAACTAACAATTATAAACATGATATCGAATAAGATAAAAAAAACTCTTCAACTGTTTTTTCTTTTGCAAAATTGTCTTATAAAGTTAAACTATTTTATGTTTTGTAACAAACTTGTAAACATTATAGGTTTCACTTGCTAGAAAAAATAGTTACAATAATGAATCGTATTTAAACGTATTTAATTTAATTTTTAAATGAAACTACTAATTCTATGAAACAACTGGACCATGTTTATTCGTCATCACGTAGGTAATAAAGATTTAGGGTATAGAAGAATTATAATCCAACTTTATTCACCAAGTAAACTATTGCAAACGGTATTTTTTAATTATACAATTTGCATATCTTTAGATTATTCAGAAGTTGGCGGAATCTAAAGTGTTAGGTAGTAAGTAATTTATTTTATTTTAAACCAAAACTTAAATGAAAATGGCACTTAGTAAGAAAACAAACAAACGTTATGTGTAGTTAAATTTTAACAACTGTAAGCTAACTGAAACAAGTCTTAAATTCAAAAATTTAACTTTTAAATATTATTTTCCCCAAACACTGTTAATGGAATTTGAACCAAGTTGGTAACTTTTTTCAATTCAATAAATATTATTTTAAAATCGAATAAATTCTAAACAATAAGATCCCTTGATTTTTTCAATCCGCTGCGCTGTATGGTTTTAACTTAATAAAATACAATCTTTTTATATAATTCTTGACGTTACTGCTTAGAAAAACACATTAAGATTTGTAAAACGTAAACATATTATTTACCTACAACTTCTAATAAGATGTATAATAAAATTATTATTTCAGTTTTCTTATTTATAATTTATTTAAATAATATTCGCATTAAGAAGATGTAAGCAAACATGTATTTTGAATGTAGAAAGTGTGAAAAAAAAACTTTATTTTCAAAAATATTTTAGAAAATGTTGTTTACCTGTACATAGAAAAAACAAGATACTTGTTTTTGTAAACATTATAATTTACATTTTCTAGAATATTTTTGAAAATAAAGTTTTTTATTTGCTTATATCATCTTATTAATGCGAATATTATTTAAATAAATTATAAATAAGAAACTGAAATAATAATTTTATTATACATCTTATTAGAAGTTGTAGGTAAATAATATGTTTACGTTTTTACAAATCTTAATGTGTTTTTTCCTAAGTAGTAACGTCAAGAATTATATAAAAAGATTGTATTTTATTAAGTTAAAACCATACAGCGCAGCGGATTGAAAAAAAAATCAAGGGATCTAATTTGTTTAGAATTTATTCGGGATTTTAAAAATAATATTTATTGAATTGAAAAAAGTTACCAACTTGGTTCAAATTCCATTAACAGTGTTTGGGAAAATAATATTTAAAAAGTTAAATTTTTTGAATTTAAGACTTGTTTCAGTTGTTTACAGTTGTTAAAATTTAACTAACACACATACGTTTGTTTGTTTTACTTTTACTAAGTGCCATTTTCATTTTAAGTTCTGGTTTAAAATAAAATAAATTACTTACTACCTAACACTTTAGATTCCGCCAACTTCTGAATAAATTTAAAGATATGCAAATTGTATAATTAAAAAATACCGTTTGCAATAGTTTACTTGGTGAATAAAGTTGGATTATAATTCTTCTATACCCTAAATCTTTTATTACCTACGTGATGATGAAGTTAAACATGGTCCAGTTGTTTCATAGAATTAGTAGTTTCATTTAAAAATTAAATTAAATACGTTTAAATACGGTTCATTATTGTAACTATTTTTCTAGCAAGCGAATGAACGATTTATGATTATATTTAACTAAATAAATCTTTTTTTAATTTAGATAAAATTATAAAACATAGAGGATGTATCAAATAAATTTTACCCGTTTGTTGTAAAATTTTCAGCTGTGATCTAATTTAGACAAACTTGTCTTATACTCTGACATAGTTTATTATTATAAACCTTTTAAAAACAATCTAGTTATAATTATAAAGTTAGAGAGTATATTGAAAGCTGGATTAATAATTTTGAATATAAACACACCGAGTTTTTTTTAATAGATGTAACGTACAATTATCACAATTCCAAGTTACCTTAGAAAACATTCCATTAACAATTTCAGAGAGTATAAAGGTATTAGGTGTTTTGGTAGACAAACCTTTATCATTCGAACCTCACATTACCTACATCTATAATAAATTAAACTCTTCTTTTATGTTATTTGTAACTTGAAAGACAAGTTTCAAAAATGCAATCTCGTGTGCACATATAATCGTCTAGTAAATTCTGTTCTAAATTACTGTATACTAATGTTTGAGCCATCGCTAGAAATGTGAATAAAGTTTGAATTTGTCAAAAAGAATAATAAGAAAAATGTTTGGTCTTAAACAAACTGCTTCTTGCAGAAAATACTTTATTATCGGTAGAACACTCCAGTGTATCTTTGTTCAAGCAGTTACCAGATTCAATAAAAAATGAAACAGATAAAACATTTTCCAAAGGAATCAAGAAGATCTTGCAGATGAATTGTTTTTATAGCATACAAGAATTTAAAATTTTGTTTAAACTAGTTCTATTAACTAATTCTATTCTGTATCACACAAATAATAACATAAAAAAGATTTTATTTTATTTATTTTTAATTTTACAAAACTTATTTTTAATTTCATCTGTATTTGTGAGATGAAAAGATGAATTTTTAATCTTTAAAAAGAATTAGTAGTTTCATTTAAAAATCAAATACGTTTGTTAATAGTTAAAAATTTGTTTGTTTGGCCATCAGACTTTTGCATATCAAACGAATTTTTGTACAATAAAGTTTTTAATTGATTATCTTGTAAAGCAGTGTATTAATTTTGTGCAAATGCGTTGGTTACATGTAAACATATTACGTATTTTGAATGATTGCATTTTTGGTTTTTTTTAACAATCGCCTTAATTGTGTGACGGAAAAGTTGTTTTTAACTTTCACACAATAGAGATATTCCGTAAACAAATCCATTAGTGGGTTTGTATACTTATATAAACAGTTTGAAATATTGTTTTAAATGTAGATCTTTCCACATCATTAAAATTGATATGTCTATCGAAAATCGAAAGGGGTAAAAATGAATTGTTTTAAATTCACGTATTTTTAATGAATAGTTCTCAACTTTTTGAGTATTAAATTTTGTTGTTAAATTGATTCTTGTTAATACTTTTTAAAATTTTTGTGGTTAATTTTTTATTTCAAATTACAGATGTTGGAGATGAATAACTGGTCGTCAATATAAGAAAACTCTACGTTTGAATAATAGTTGCAGAAAGAAAATTCGTGACACCGTAAATGATTCTCGAGCTGGTAAACGAATGCTAAATGTGGTGTGCTATTCATAGATGGAATTCTGAAGTTGTAATGTTTTATATTTTGTAAAATAATTTTATATTGGGTGTGAAACAGAGAGAGAAATAAAATTTGTTTTCTGCTTTCTTTATTCTTCCAATTAAAAAACATATGTTATTGGTATTTGTAAATGTGTTGTGTAACAGAGATACAAAATAAGATGTATCCTCCTTGTTGTTTTTTTTTATTTTCTCTAACACATACGTCACCTTGATGATGTATTAAAACGTTAATGGTTCAAACTCTGATGTGTTAAAGTTTTTTTTTTAATCAAATGTAAATTCAAAACTATATGTTAAATACGTGGTGGTGTATCAAACGTTAATGGTTTAAACCTCAGTATGTTAAAACTTTTTTAATCAAATGTAAATTCAAAACTATATGTTAAATACGTGGTGGTGTATCAAACGTTAATGGTTTAAAACCTCAGTATGTTAAAACTTTTTAATCAAATGTAAATTCAAAACTATATGTTAAATACGTAGTGGTGTATCAAACGTTAATGATTCGAACCTCATTATGTTAAAGTTTTTTTTTTATTCAATTATCCTTTTTCATCTTGTTTATTTAATGATCAATCATACGTCATACAAAATGGTGCTACGTGAGTGTTATTTTTGTTTGTGAAGTAGTTTATAATGTACAAAAGTAATAAATATATGTTTTTATCCTTTTTCATTTTGTTTATTAAATGTTAAATCATACGTCATACAAAAATGAAGTTAAGAAGTTACTATTCCTGTTTGTGTTTTAGTTTATAAAGTATGAGAAAGAAAAATGTACATGTTTTTATCCTTTTTCATCTTGTTTATTAAATGATCAATCATACGTCATACAAAATGGTGTTACGTGAGTGTTATTTTGGTTGTGAATTAGTTTATAATGTACAAAAGTGATATATATATATATATATATATATATATATATATATATATATATGTTTTTATCCTTTTTCATCTTGTTTATTTAATGTTTAATCATACGTCATACAAAATGGCGCTATGTGAGTGTTATTTTTGTTAGTGAATTAGTTTATAATGAATAATAGTAATAAATATATGTTTTTATTCTTTTTCATCTTGTTTGTTAAATGTTTTATCCTTAAATCGACCGCCAAATCACCGCCATGATGGAAATCAACATCAACAACAACAGCCTAATGAGGTGAGAGGCCGTATTTTCCATTGACGTCTTCAAAACAAAAACAAGTAATTAAATAGAATGCCTGCGTCAACAGCCTGTTGACAACAACAGCCTAATGAGGTGAGAGGTCTAATTAGGCAACTGCCTGATGAGGTGAGAGGTAGGTGAGAGGTTGTTTGCCTAATTAGGCTAATTGCCGTTCACTTTTACTAATTAGAGTCCAAAGTCCAAGCTGTCCCCTTCTACTAACCCAGAATCTGAGAAGAATGTATTTTTGTAATTATTTGTAGTTACTTCAAAAACGATTTCTGGTGTATGTAACACGCGTTTCGAGTAGAATTCCACATCACTCCGATACATGTAAAAAGTAGGTATGGGACTTTTGAGAGAAAAAAACGATGTAAAAAAACAATTTAAATAATTCTTTTTCTAAAATGTTACGTATTTATTATTGATCTTAAAATTCAGAAAGTACTGTAAACATAGTTTAACAATGAATTTAAGTTGTTGGAAACAAATGAACGTTAAATATACTGACGGAACATCAATATTTGTTTTAGTACTCGTTTTCTCTAACCAAATGACGTCACCCTATTAGCAGGTTCTCTCACTTGAACTATCACTTTAAACAGGCGTAAAATAAATCCTATGTAGGCCCGCTAATTCTTCTCACTACTTTGAAAGCTAGACCGTTTGGACAATGTAAAATATTTTGTTTTGAAAGAAGTCATTTCCTGCCCTAAATTATTTATTATTATTTAAAAACTCAATTAATATCAACAAAAACGAAAATTTATTTGTCTAGAGGAACAGACAGAAGATAAACACATAAGAACCAGAAACAATCACGATGGTTTACAATCTGTCTAGATATTATCTTAAGGACGCAATTCAAACTGCCCAAACAAACAGGTTTAACTTGGGCATTGGACCGAATAAACTACCGGTGAAAAACATCATCAGTTAGTAACTTTTCAGTTTGATAAAATAAAACTTTTACTTTAGCTTATTATACCCAGAAAAAAATCTTGAAGATGTCCTGAAAAGTGTGTAAGGAAGAAACTCTTCTCAGATCTATTGTCAGTTGAATTAAACTATTACTGCAACAACTGACAAAATATCTAGCCAAACAGTGATAACAACATCTTAGGCGAGTATAATTTCATTGAGCTTTAGGAAAGCGAGAAAGGATATGCAATCAACAAAGTTGCCCACAAGCCGAAGCCGTGGTTATGATACTTAGACGACACCTTTACATGCTAGACCTACGACTCTACGCGTTCCTGCATCACTTAAACAATTTTTATCTAAAAATTAGATTGACAATGGAAGCGGAAGCCAAAATTGCCATTCATAGATGTACTAATAAAAAAGAAAGAAAACGGTAGCTTGAGCCACATGATATACAAGAAACCGACGCACACTGACCGCTACCTCTACACTCATTCTCACTACTATCTACAACAAATGCAATCGGTGGTAAAAACTTTGCCTACATCCTCAAAAAGACTCTTCAACGGGATGTCTTGACAAAAACAACTACAGTCAACGTACCCAGACGAAGAACTTCAAAAACGAGTACAGAAAACAGAAAAACCGATCGCCACAAGAAAATTTTATTTCAAAATAAAATCGAAACTTCATTCGAAACTGAAGATAAGCTGAATTCAGAAAATAATCCCAAAACTTTGAAGTCTGAATACAAATTACTAGCTGAAAACCATGAAATACCGTGTTTAGAGTGCGACCAAACGAATAGACAAGTCATTGTTCGAAAGAAAGAACATGAATGCAGTGAAGAATAACCAAGATTATCATCTATGAAAACTCAAGTATACTGGCAAACATCAAACACCTGAAGTTAAGAAGCCATAGAAATAGAAAATCCTACTGATAATTTAAATTTTTGAGACAAAGGTTAGCAACAGCTGGTTATATTGAAAAATTGATTTAGATGTCAAAATGTTATAAAAAAAATAAAGGCGTTAATGTATAAATTGGCCATAACTAAAATAATTTAAAAATATTCTACACAGTAGGTAATGCCGAAAAAGTAATTAGGCAGATGGAAGCGGTATATTGTTATTTTAAAAGTTACCTTTGGTAATAATAAACTAAGCTTTAGTAAAATATATTTATTATGCAAATTCACCCAAGATTAGTTACGGCGATCAGTTGAACTAAAATAATCAGTTTCAGAATCTGAATCGGAAGAGCTACTAGCATTAAGGTTGTGTTTATTTTTAGTATATTTAGGATCCCTACTATGTGCACGTCTACCACGCTGCCGTTGAATGTGACGATGAGGTTGATGTGATGTATTTCCTGCATAACTTCCTCGAAACTGTCTGTGTTGTTGTTCTCCCCTTCCGACTACTGAATGGTAAGATGGTGGAAAAGGTGGAATCGGATTCAAATTAAGAAGTGGTGGTGGAGTCCAGCGACTATGACTTGGTTCATAATTCTGAGAGTAGTTCATCCCATCTCTTTCATGCGACTGATAAACCGTTATATTGACTCTACCACGTGGATCTTGATTAGAAGCACCTTGTATAAGAAATGAATCCGGTCCGTACACTTCGTTAGGACGAATGTTTTGATGAAAATTTTGGGGGGGAAATTGGGGATTTCTTTCGTTATAATGAGGGCGTCCGCGTCTACCTCCACGTCCCCTTCCACGCGATTGAGCATTTTTTTTTGTGGCATATCCCTCAAAAACAAATTCGTTAAATTGACTTTTATTTTCATCTTTGCGAGCACGGTTTTGGGCTTCAAAAAGTTCTCTGATTTTATCTCCAAATATATTTAGAGAATATAAAGACCTAATTGCGTCGAAAATATCGTCCGCTTTGATGACGGTAGTATTCTCTTTAGCTTGTGATATTGCATTCATAATTGCCGTTTTCTCTTCAGTGTACTCTCTTAACATCCTCTCCAATTGCTTAATCATTTCGGCATCGCAAGCTTCGCCCATAGATTTTTCTCTGAAAACTATTGTATAAGAGTGTTTAATGATGTAGTAATTTTACATACCTATCGATGAGGTACTTTATGTACGCTTCGTAGGCATCGTTGTAGGGCGCAATTGCGTTCGTCTTCAAGAAACAAGCAAACTTGGCTGTTGTTTTTATAATAGCGTCTCTTTCTCTGTTGAGAGACGATAAACGTTGATTCATTTTTAACGTTAATCTTTGGGCACCCTGCCAAGCTTGTTCTTTCGAAACAATTGAACTTTTCACCGTTTCGTCTTCTAATTTATTATTGAAAGTTTCTGTGACATAGTAAATGTGCATGTGAACTTGATATCTGCAAGTGCACTTCTTGCATTCACCGTTTGGATTCATTGATGCGCAATTTACAAGTTCGGGAGACCCAATTATTTCTCTTGGTACGTTACCTAAATAACAAGGATCGTGACATCTTTGATGATAGTGCCATTTCTTTTTATCGCCAACCTATAAACAAACTATACTAAACAGAAGTTAAGTTACTTATATAAACCTGATAAAAGTGTACTACACTTAATACTGGTGCAAACGGTAGTTGGTCGATCTAACTTGGTGACCTTCAAGTCAACAAAAGGTATGTAGAGCTTAGATTTTAATTGAGACAACGAAGTATTGGTATCATTTAAATGTCTCTGATGATAATCTACAGCCCGAATGTTGTCCTGAACCAACTGGGCAATTTCGGCCAAAGGTTGAGACAACTGAACGATGAGGCGACGTGCCTCGTTTATTGAAATCGTGTTCTTCACTTCGTGTGGAATTAAACCAGGATTACCATCGTCGCCGACAATGTACATAATCATTCTACAAATAAAAAAGACTTAAAGACACGCAAAAGAAAAACAAAGATTATTCACCTCGCACATTCTTCAAAAGACTGTAACCAACTCTGAGAGAAATTTTTTACATCATCTCCTGAAAATTTAACTTTATTTTTTAAAGCGGCCAAGAAACGGAAAGATTCGTTGTCGGTACAAAATATGTTCTTTTTTTCACAACGTATATCGACATCTTTAAAAGTACACAATAGTTTCTTTAGCGCCGGAAGCGTTTCTCCTGGTCGGTAGAAGGTGCTTCTGGTATTAGTAAAAACAAAAATTAAATTTTCGCTAGCGCTTTTATCCAGTCGAGACAGCAGCTGCTTGATGCAAAATTCAAACATAACCGTCAGTCTCGCATTATTTGGTTTTAACAAAATGCAAATTGCGTTCAAATGTTTGAATTCGCCAATAAAAGATAAGACGTTTTCGAAGTTGGAGTTATCTTGATCGATTCCTCTAGTATCTCCGACTCCGGGAGTATCTATCAAACGAATCTTTATATTGGTTTCATTCATGGGATAGACATAAGAACGACATGACTGTGTTGCCGATGCTCCAATTTCAATGCTCTCATTGTGATCTTTACCAACTTTAATGAGGCGTTCCTCGTAATTGTCGTCGGTTATAGTAAATTGCGACGGAATCACAACCTGAAGTTTTTGGCTTCGAGCTTTATATAACGTAGAAAAACTGAGGTAGTTGAAGAACGCATTGATAAACGTCGATTTTCCAACACCAGTTTCACCTAGTAACAAAATATTGATCTCGCGCTTTTCTTTAGATATCGTTAAGTTTTTGAGTTTGTTCTGCAGTGAAGGAAAACTATCCCAATTATTTTTTTGTTTTTGTTCATTCATTTCCAATTTATTCATGCAACTACTAGACCTTAAAAAGAAAATAATACTTATGTAGAAAAAGCAAAGTCAAACTAGGGCGTTGTTATCAGCAGTGATTCATTACTTGTAATAATTTGTCATTTCAGATAATGATGTGTATTATAATTTTCCTGTTTTGGAAATCAATAGACTTTTTAAGAAACTGGACTTTTTAAGAAACTGGCAATTAATTATAAAATTGTAAATTTAATCAAAAGTAAAATTTTTCTTACCATATTTCATGTTTACTGCATATAAACTGCACGTATATGGTATATGAGAACAATATCTAAACTTCTGCTTTTATCATTTCAATGATAACACACCACAAGACCTTATTGGAGTAAATATTGTTGATTAAAAATTATCTTTCGTTATTACAGTTCTCATTCTCACTAAATGATGACTCGTGGTCTAATTGATTATAATTGTAAAAATAGAATTAAAATTAACCAATTATATACTTTTCGTTTTGCATTAAAAGATAAACCTGAATTTATACAAGGTGATTCACGTAGACCCTCGGTTAGAAAGTTATCAACTTTCTGAAATTGTATCAATATGATTTGACTATAAACAACGACTCGAAGTCTAACTAAAATATTTAAAGTGGTGGCAATTCAGGATATACAGGAAATTGACGCCATCTTGACATAATTTCTTAATTCTGCATTAAATTCTAAGACCAGTACGATTATGTTGTCAAGACAAGTTATTCCAAGTTATTCGCGATTCGGTTGTCTTCTTCGACTTCGAAGTGTCGCTGAAGAACTGTCTCCGTGTCTTCCTTTTCATTACCGTCTTGGAGATCAATATCCGAATTAGAGTATGCATTTGAGTTTTTAAAAACTCGGACGAACTCGTTTACATCTTAGTTCTTTCGTAGAGTACATTGGAACTATTAATTTTGCTTTGATTGAAAAGTGTCACAAAGACGTACAAGAATGGTACTTTCGGTTGAGTATATCAGTTGTATGACGGAATCAAATGTAAATGAAATGCTGATTGTCATATTGATTTGAATCTGTAACTTATTGCGTGGCTTGCTTGACCAGTTTCAAATTTTATTTTTAACATTCCAGTCATACTGAAGAATGTATACCTATCCGTAATCCTTGGGATTGCTCCGATTATTTACTATATCTTCCGAATACCTACAAAATACGATGATGGCATATTTCGATTTAACCGAATGCAACATAATTATTGCAAATTGATTTAAACGATTCATCCTGACTCCAAATGACTCGTGCAATAAGTATCTTCAGTCGATGACATAGGCACAAAGCGTCACCAAAGTTAATACCTACAAAATATGTCTCAAATGTTTTAACCGTGTTTTCGATATTGAAAAGCAATTACGGAAACGGGACAGGTTCTTTATCAGAATCTTTTGCAATGCACATTCTTTGAAAATTAATAAAGGATTAATCGGGATAATTTCATCATATACAGAACACTGCATTCATAACGCCAAGTGATTTCACTCTACCATTCCGTTTGTTGGCACAACCAATCCATTTGTTTTTTACGTCACCATCGTCACTACTAATTCGCAAGCTTGTCATCTCAACAGTCTGCTCTGAAGTTAAAAAATTCTTTTCTTCTTCTTTCTAGCCTCTTTCCGCTCAACTTTAAACATAAGCTCCTTCCAACGCCTTCCATCTTTCTCTATTTCCAGCTACTCTATTCCATCCGAAACCGCCCACTCGCTTTATATCATCTCTCCAACGCATTCTTGGTCTGCCCCTACTTATACCCCCTATCCATGGTCTCCAATGATTTATAAACGTGTTTCATCTTCCTGTATTTCTAGCGTTATGTCCGGTCCATCTCCATTTTAGTTATGCCATGGTTGTTACAGCGTCCTTTACTCGTGTAATTTCTCTTATAGTTTCGTTGGTAATACGGTATTTTAGAGATATTCCAAGGAAAGCTCTTTCCATTGATCTTTGTGTTTTACGAATCTTGTCCACATTTTTTATTGTGAACACCTATGTCTGAACCCTGTACGTTAGTACTGGTAGCACACACATATCGAAGTTTCTAGTTCTGAGATGTTGTGAGATATTTTGGTCTTTCAGTATATAGCTTAGTTTTCCGAACGCCGCCCAACTCATTCTTATTCTTCTGGTAACTTCTGCAGTCTGATTTTCTTTATTTGGTCTTGCCCTAGGTAGATGTTCACTTGTTTGATTATTTCATCGTCTACTCTTACCGGTCTTTCATCTTCCGTGTTGGTCATCACCTTTGTTTTATTCTTATTAATTTTTAGGTCGAATATTTTTGATTGTGTGCATAGTTCTTGTAGCATATCTCGTAGTCCTCGTAGTTGTCAGCGATAACCACCACTTTATCTGCAAATCTGAGGTTATTCAGTTTTTCTCCGTTGATATTAATACCTTTGTTTTCCCAATTAAGTGTTCTGAATACATCTTGGAGAGCTGTTGTGAAGAGTGTTGGTGATATTGTGTCGCCTTGTCGCACTTTTTTTAATTGGTACTGGATTTGTATCTTTGTGAACTCAGATTACCGTTGTGCTCTGGGCATAGACGTTTTCAATCAATTGCAAATATCTGTAGTCTATTCTACTATTCTGTAGAGCTTGTTTCACTGCCCAGATTTAAAAAACTACGTTGTAAAATTCTTTAATGTTGACGCAAACATTGTGGAGAAATACCATTCCAAAAGTTTCTTCTTCAACCACATACCACACCAAAATTTGTCGGAACATTCTTTACTAGTGAAAAATTGATTTTATTCGGTTGTCATTTTTCTTTCAAATTAAGCATCAAATATCACTACCGTACTTTTTCAAGAGTTGTGCCTTCACGGTTTGTATGTGTGGGCAGTAGTCGCATTCATTTTGGCCATCAATTCATCCAGAAAATTCAAAAAAAAAAAAAAAAATACAATAAAAAAAAAAATCTCTTTTGAAACCACCACGCACGCTTTTTAATATTTCCAGTCCTTGGTGCTTGGTACAATTTCTTCATGTACGAGTTGTAATGTTGTGCATTGGGTGCAACCAAATCGTTGATTTTCTGGAGACGCCCAACAACTTGTAACGATGCATTTTTCGGATGCATCGTACTCATTAATATTAATTTAATTTTGTAAATAAATGAATTGTTTTGTTCAAATATGGACGAGTTTATTAAGCACGTGTTTCTTAAGTTTCGTGTTCACTCTTGCTGACCGGGCCTAAAAAACCGTGGGGCACGGACTGTTTTGGGGATTAATTTTCGACTTCGAGTAGTTCTCTAGTTCCGAAGTAAACCGACGGGTAAGCCTTAATAATTTACTTTCTCTACCAGAGATACCCTTCTGGAAGTTTCCGCCTCTCCACTGTTCCTATCCGTACGTCGCCTTCAACGTGACGTGTTTCCCACATTGAGGACGCCGTCCAATTTTGGCTTGAATTAACGTGACGCGTTTCGCACGTTAATCCAACCCAAGGAACGGACGTCCTACCACCAACATCCGCAATCGCGTGTGGCTTGGCTAGTAGAGCTTTGGGCTAGTAGGCTAGACGGGCTAGTTTGGTTGCCCTGCTTGTTTCCGTGTATTGACTTTATTGTTTTTTTTTGTTGTTGCTTAAAGATAATGAATTTTGAGTTTTTATTTGTTGCTGCCTGTCATTCCTAATTGACAAACGCTATTTACAATGGCTATATAACGTCCTCAAATATAACCCGCAATGGGTAAAGCATCTTGTAAAAAAATTTCGCAACGAGTGCAACAATTTTTCGAATCAATTCAGAGAATTCATGCCAATTATTAGGTTGTATCTGAGAAAGTAATTTTTCATTGGGATTTAGTATCTCACTGAGGTATTTTTTTAATATAGGTATCTTATCTTTAAAAAGATAATTTAACCTAATATCTTATTTTATCTTAAGATGCTTTTATGGAAGTATCTTTCAATTACTGTCTTAAACAGCAAACAATGTCTTTGCATAGTATGACACTAATAACATTAATCACGTTAACAAAAGAAATATGGTAGGTGAAGGCAACCATGTCATGTATCTCCTTGAAATGAGATATTAAAAAGTCACTGTATGGCCTTCCTTAGAAATATTTGAAACGTTTTGGTATATTTTCCTTCCAAAAAAGGCCTTCTGTAAATAAAACCAATTTCATTCTAACTCCTACAGAAGGCCTTCTTTGGAAGGAAACCATACCAAAATTAAATTTAAAGAAGTAATCTTAGAGACTATTATATTTGAATAGTTTGATGAACATGTGGAATTTTATCGGTAATTATCCGCCCTTTGTATTATTAACTATTATTGTCATTTCTGTTTTTTTTTACTCACCTCACTAAATTCCTGTTGTCTAGTAGTTGAATAATTCCACGTTGTCATGTTCGTTTAGTATATCTTGTTTCCTTGTAAACTTTTGAACTTCGGCAGCAACAAAATCTACTTGGAGGTCCCTATATAGATCGCTGTTCTTAACATACCAAAGAGCACCGAAGATTATGATTAACCTTAACTTATCCCCAGAGTTGGCTACCGTAAGTCCAGCCCGGTTTCTAAATTTGCTTGTCAATTGTATATTGTATTATTTTTATATCCAACTATTGTCTTTTCTTTTTGACTTGGCTGTGTTAGCATAAGGTACAGTCTGGTTTTAATAATTATCGAGACGTATCCTAATCTCTATTACGAAAATTAATGTGTACTGCGTTGAATTTGGGTAATCGAAGTTTGCAGTGTTTGCGTTGCTCATTACTACTAATACTTACAGCTAGAATAACTGTAATATCAGCAAATGTTGCAGTGATTTTATTTTCTACTTCAGAGCTACCACTTTGTGTAAAACAGGTACAGTACTGTCTCCAAAACGCTCCCTTGAGGTACCTCGGTTTTGACTTTTTAATTTGGGGTAAACATCTCCTGCTTGAGTCGCGTTTAGAAAAACTACAGTTCTAGCGAGGTACACATTTTAACGCTTTGATATCTCTTCTTAGTTTTTCGGTTAGGTTGTTCAGAACAGTTTTATCTTGAGGAGCTCTAGACTGATGTCACTTTCTTTTTGGTTTTTTACTTACTAGATCTCTGATTTCATTTGGATATGGTCTTTGTTTGAGGGGTATTTTCTAATGCCGTTTGTTGTATATGGCTTTTACAATTTTTACTCCACGTCTTTCCAAACCGAAAATTTTAACATCTCTTTTTTTCACTTTTTCCGACGAATTAGAGTTATAAGAAGCAAATATCCGATGGCTAGCCGTCCGTGCGTATGTAAACAAGATATACAGAAAACCACCCGTCCGATTTTTATGAAACTTTGTACATGGACCTTATTTATAATTCCGCAGATCTAATCAGATTTAGGGCATATTCAATCTAGGCAAAGAGCTGTTAACCTACACAGATTTTTGATTTTTTGACCCGATAAGTAATTACTGAGATATATCACTCACGTGACAATAATGTTGTAACAATATCTCCACTAATAACAATTTTACAAAAAAAAACGTTGCGGGAGAAAAAATTCTATTGTCTACAGCTTTTGTTTGAACCATTTTTTTTCTAAAACGCAATTTTATTTAACGATATGGAAATCTGCAGTAAACGCTTGTTTTAACACAAGGTTTTCTAACTTACTTGTTCACTCAGCGTTAGTGATATTGGGAGTGGCCAGTGTTTATATTATACATTTCATCTATTTGTATGTAAGTTATATCAGATATATTCCTAATAATGATAAAGACTTCTTGTTTTTTTTGCATTAAAATTTCCGCTCACTATAAATTTATTTCGCAGTAACCTAAGTAATTCTTTGTATTGCTCACTTTTGACATAATGTTTTGGAGGACTATTATATATACTTGCTACTACCATTGCAAAACTACTAGTCTTTATACATATGTTAGTAGCTTGTATTTTTCTCTGTTTCATAATTTAATTCTTCATATTGCTGTTTTCCTTTACTATCACTGTACTACCCCCTCTGGCGGTATTACAAGAATGATGGATGTGATATAATTTGTAACCTTTTACTATAAGATTCTCTAGTAAAATGAGTTTCAGACACAGGACATATAATACGTCAATCTTTTTTATTTCTAGGATTGTTTGCATTTCTAGACGATGTTTCAAGAATCCATTTGCATTCCATTTTAGTGTATTAGCTAAGAGGCTAAACGGTGGGGGCGAAACGTCTCTACCCAATATACAATAGTAGATTCTAGAAGGAAGCGTTTTTGTTTAGCTATAAACTCTGCTGTCATCTCAACAGCTCACAAAAATGAGAATGTTGTAGCTTTTTCAAAACATGTGGTAAACGACTACCAATTTCAGTCCCCCAAGAGTTTGTTTAGGTTGTGCTTTGTTTTGACACCCGACTTACAAATTATTTTCTGTTCTTTTTCCTTTACTGCAATCACTCCACTTTCTTAACTTATAGTAATTTTTACAAGTAAAAGAAGAAGAGATGAAGAAAGCAATAAAGACGTTGAGAAGATATATATATATATATATATATATATATATATATATAATATATATATATATATATATATATATATATATATATATATATAAATAATATTAAAAGCAACTTTGCCGACAGGTATGTAAAGCAATTACATAGTCGATCCTTCAATAATTATAGCCAACATAACGGTTGGCAAGTATAAATTTCGAATCGCCTGCAGTAAAGTACGCAAGAGGTTGTACAATAGCAAACAAACACTGAGAATAACCCGACAGCTGTTTCGTTCTTTTGGGACTCTGGAGGGATCACAATATTTAAACCTCTTGCGTACTTTACTGCAGGCGATTCGAAATTTTTATACTTGCCAACTGTTATGTTGGCTATAATTATTGAAGAATCGATTATGTAACTGCTTTACATACCTGTCGGCAAAGTTGCTTACATTTACGTACGTGAACGCTTTCACGAGTCGACACTAGCTGTCGAAAAACTTATCGTTTATATATATATATATATATATATATATATATATATATATATAAATATCAAAACCTTGTATACCGTAAGGTGTAAGGTAAGTTTACGATATGTACAACTATTACAATTTATCATAAGTAATTTTATTCCACTCTTTCTTGTTCTTTGGTTTTCTTTTTCCTTCGTTCAACGTTAAGTTCTTCTTCTTCAGTATGGCTGCTACTTCGTCGTCCCAGGTCTTCTTGGATCTTCCTCTTCTTACCTTTTTCTGAATTCTCGTCTGCCATACTCTTTTAACTTGCCTCTCGTCGCCCATTCGGTATAGGTGGCCGAACCATCTTTATTGGTTCCGTTCTATTACTTCCAACACAGATTCTATTTCAAGCTCTTTTCTCACTATTTCATTTTTGATCCTATCCATCTTCGTGATTCCTTTTACTCTTCTTAAATATTTCATTTCGATCGCCTGTATTTTACTTTTCATTTCGTTCGTTAGTACCAGCTTTCGCTATTGAACGTCAATATCGGTCTGTATATAGCTTTATATACTATCATTTTTGTTTTGTGGCTGATTTTTTTTCCTCTATGAAGTTTGTTTTTAATGCATGGTACACCTTTGTAGCACTGCTAATGCGTTCTGTTACTTCATCTGTTATATTGCCCTTTCTTTCGATTGTGACTCTCAAATATTTAAATACATCAACTTGTTCTATTCTTTCGTTTCCTAGTTCTATGCATATTTTCTGTTTTCTTTTCAATCACCATGACTTTTGTTTTACTTATATTAATCTTCATTTTCGTTTCTTCAGTACTTGCTCCCAGATTTTTAAATTTATTTGTAGTTCCTCTCATTTGCTGCATATATTATTAGGTCATCCGCAAAGGCACATCCTGATATTCCTACTGGTTTCATCATATTATACCCAAGATGCACTTTCTTGATTTTGTCCTCAGTTTCTTTTATTACGTCGCTCATAGTTGTGATAGTGTTGGACTAAGTACACCGCCTTGCCTTAGACCATCTGTGATTTTGAATCCCTTTGACTGCTTGTTGTTTTTCCTAATAAAACATTCGTTATTTTCGTACAGACTTTTGTTGTTCTTAGTAGTTGTCTTTGATATTTCTTTTTCCAGGCTTCTCCATACGTCTTCTTGTAAAATCCTAACAAATGCTTTTTCTAAATCTATAAATGCGACGTAAATCTGGGCATCTCTTAGTCTTGTCTTTTTCTATAATTTGCTTTATCGTGAAAATATGGTCTTGTGTGCTTCGCCCTTTTAAAACCGCTTTGAACTTCGTCCATATTTTTTTCTGTTATCTTTTCGTATTTTTCTATCTAATATACATTCATAGGTCTTACATGCAACACTTAACAACGTTATACCTTGGTAATTTTCACATTGTTTAGTATCCCCTTTTAAATATTGGTCTTCTTCCAGTCATCAGGCACTTCCTTTATCCCATGGTTTATTAAAAATGCCTGTTAACCAGGGTGGTGTATTCCTCCACGAGTTTTTTAACTAATAATATCCTTATGTTGTCAAACGCTTTGACAACATATTGAGCCTATCATTTATCCCACCTTCACCTAGGGCCTTTGAATTAAAACAACTTAAATTATAAAAATGCCTGTTAACGTTTCTTGGCCCTGCTGTCTTAGACTTTTTATCATTTCAGTAGTAATGTTATCGTATCCTGCCGCTTTGCCTTTTTTCAAGTACTTTATTGCCTCTCTCACTTCTGTCAACTGTATTTGTTCACTTTTCTTCATTTCTATTTTCTTCCTTGTCTAGCATCTTAGTTGTATCTTTCTTTAATTATTGTCTTCCCTCTGTCTTCAGTATTAAGAAGTTCATCAAAGTACTCCCTCCACCTCTCCATTATTTCTTCTTCCTCTGTCAGTATTGTGTTGTTTTTTATCTTTTATCTGTTTTAGGCCATTCTCTTTTCCTGTTCTTAAGTTTTTCTAGTATCTCTAAAGAATAGTTTTGATTTGCATGTTTGTCCTTTTCCATTTTTATTCCGAATTCTTCCCAGGTTGTTTTCTTGACAGTTTTATTTTTTGCTTTAACCATTATTCTTTGTTGTTTATATTGTGCATAGTTTTGCTCAGACCTGCTTCTTTTAAGTATTGTCGTCTTAACTCTTTAGGGTCCTTTTCTTGTTATTATTTATTACCGACGTGCCACATGCATCTTTTGTTGCATTTATAAGAATGTCCTTAAACATTTCCCACGTTTGTTCTAATTTCATATCTCCCCTATCTTTTAATTTAATATCTACTTCTTGATTCTACTAGATTTCTAAACTTCTCTGCTATTTCTGCTTCTTGTAGTTTATATGTCTTTATTGTGATGTTAGGTTTTGTGTCTTTTCAGTCGGTTTCTTTCTTTCTCTTCTTAACTTAAATTTTACTTTTGCTTCTACCAGGTAATGGTCACTATCAATTTCCGGCCCTCCGACATCCATTATCTCTTTTCTATATTCTCTATTTACAACTATATAGTCGATTATTGATTTTTCATTTTTGTTTCTCATTTCTCTCGTATACTTGTGTATGTCTTTAATTAATAATTCTTCTTCCATTGTTGTTTATATGTTCTTCTCCATGTATACCGATGACATCTATGTTCTCGTTCATTCTCTTTCCTACTCGACAATTAATATCTCCAAGTATTATTAATCTCCCTTTTATTTTCTCTACTGTTTCCGTTAGTTCAATCCATAACTTCTCTTTAACGTCCGCTTTTTCGTTTTTACCTAATCCGTATATTACAATCAGTGTCATACTTATTTCTTTCTCGTATTGCAGTTCTACCTTTAAGAAGTTTTTAGATATGCATTCCCAATCTTTTATGTTACTTATACAATCTTTTTTTATGATACAGCCAACATTTTCCGCTGTTCTCATTTCTTTCTTAACTCCGCTATATATGAGTAGGTGTCCGCCGTCCATTTCCATCGTCTCCTCTCCCTATTTTTTGTTTCTGTGATTGCCAAGAAGTCCAATTTTGCTTCTTCAAATTCTTCTATTAATTGTTCTTCCTTTCCGTTCAAACTTCTTATATTCCAGGTAGCTATCTTAATTATTTTTGTTTTTATCCTATCTATGTTGTTTGTGTAATTATTTTTGTCGCACCCAATATCTTTGTCCTTATTCTTTGCCCAGTCCGTCGTTTTTACGTTGTTTTTCGTTTTTCCTTTAATTTTTTGATTTTACTAATTCCATTTTATTTTTATCCCACCTCCACTGGTTTCCATCTACATTTACCTTGTTGTAGCCGACTTTTACCGTTCTTCCTTTTTCTCTCTCTTCCTTTGCGAACTTGTTAATTTGTATATATTTTTTTTATTTCTTTCTTCGTCAGGTCGTCATTTATGAATACTTTTGCAGCTTGTAGTTGTTTTAACTTGTTCTTGTTTTGCATCACATTTTCTTTATCATGTTCTTCCTGAAATTCTACTAAGCATACTTTCTCACCTAGTTTTTGTGTCCTCTTTATCCCTACTTCAATTCCCATGGTTTTTGTTATCATCGTGTCTAAGACGCCCTTTAAGTTGTTGTTATCATACTTATTCATATCAAGTCCTGTTATGACCACATTGTTTCTTTTCTTCTCCTTTTCGAGCCATTCTATTTTTCTTTTTATTTTTTTAAACTCTGCTTTTATTCGTAAATTGTCTTGTTTAATGTCTTGATTTTCCTGTTTTAGATTTTCATTTTCTTTTATAATTGTCTGCATTTTCTCTGCTATTTCATTTTGTGCCTTTCTCAAGTACCCCACCTCTGTGTTTAATTGAGTGATTTCTGTTTTCAGTCCGTAGACTAGCTCTATTAATAAATCTAGTTTTTCTTCCCTTGCTTTTCTTGTTGGTGTTCTTGTGACTTTGTTACTCTTTGAAGAAGCCTCTTGATCTGTAGTTGATACTTTTATTTTCTTTGTGCTGTCGTCTGTCGAGTATTCGTCAGCTTCTTTAAGTAATTGCTTCATTTCATCCGACATTTTGCTTATTAAGTTTCCGCTTTTGTACTATGAGGCTACGATCTTTAATTAAGAGCGATTGTATTTCCTATTGACACAGCTCTGGTTTTTGTTTCTAAAGAAGTTGTCCTTAATATAAATTTTCTAGATTTTATTATATTCTATTTTTGATTGTATTACTGCAAATTAACTTTTATATCAAACTTAAATTTTAAATATTGAACTGTAAATAAATTTCAAATCTACTTTATTGCTTATGTTACCTATTTATCAATTTTCTGTTGTTTGAGTTGCCTATTTTTACGTCCAAATAACGAAAACTGTTATCGCCCAAATCAACCTTTCGGAGGTGATAAACTTATCTTTGGACTTTAAATGTATCAATTTGTCTGCTTAATATTTACTTAAACTAATTCAATTTATTACTTAAATTATCCCCTAGTATTTAATTGCTTTCTTGAATGTAATCTCAGTTTGTTATCTCTCCTTATAATTACAGACTTACGTGTAAATTTCACCCGTAAAGGCCCACAAATTGGATTTGTTTACGGAGCACCTTATTAACGTGTATGTTCACACCAGATTATTTTTTGGAATATAGAAGATATATAGAGAAAAAAATTAGATGTAAACGTAGAAAAACAAAAATAATGGTATTTAAGAAGAAAAAAGGAAGAGAAAAAAAGGAGAAATGGTGGTGAGAAAAAGAAGAGATAGAAAGAGTGGACAAATACAAATACTTAGGGTACATGATGAGATATGATAATAAAACAGTGATCATACAAAAATTAAGGAAAAAAGGAAGTAATTGGGACAAGCATGGAGTAGAGGGAAAGATTATTCGGTAAAGAAGTTGAAAAGAAAGTGGTTAATCGAGAAAATTGTAAAAAGTGTGATGATGTACGGATGGAAGGAATAGGAAGAACTAGAGGGGATACAGAAAAAAATTGGGAGATGGACACTAGGGTTGGAGAGAGAAACACCAGGGTATTTAATAGAAGAAGAAATAAAATATAAATAAAAAAATAAGAATACAAGCAAGGAGGAAAGCAATAAGATTTGAGGAAATGATGGAAGATTGAAAAGATAATGAAATTATTATGGATGTTGGAAGGAGGTAGAATTGCAAAGAAAAAAGCACGGAGAAGAAGAGAGAAGAGCATACTATAGAAAAGAGGATTACGCGACAGATGAGGTAAGAAGATTGAGGGAAGAAGGGACAAGGATGGAAGAAGAGATAACACAAAGGGACAAAGTCAACCAAAAACAAGAAACAGAGATGAAAATAAAAAAAACAAGGTATAACACAAAATACAAATACATAATGGTGGAAAGGATACTAAAATTATTACAGGAGGATTATACATAAAAGAGAAACATATGGTAGCGAGATATGAAATGAGGAAAATGAAAATAAATATTGGAAAAAAGATGAAGAAAGAATGTGTAGGATGTGTGGGAAAAAGTTGGGAGAATGTAGAGCACATGTAAGATGAGTGTAGCAAATTAAGGAGAGGAGGTGAGAAGGGAAGTTCTGCTAGGAGAAATGAAGAGCATAAATGGATGAAACAGAAGAAGATGGATAGAAGAAAGGAAAAAGAATACAACAAAAATCACTTATCGGAGGGATGCGGTAAAAAAAATTAAATTACTAAATATTTTGCGGATTTTGTTGTGTTAATGTAGGTTTATAGTATAGTTTTAGTTATACGAATCAATTTGTTAATTTAAAAAACAATAAAGGTTTATAATTATTAGAGAGAATTTGGTGTTTGGGCACAGTTTATATACTTGTATTTGAGTTCATTTTCATTTTTGTAAATTACTTTTTATGGATAGGAAATAATTTTCTTTGTATTTTCAAATTGCATGTTGTTTTATTTATATTTCTTGTAAATCGATTCATTTGTTTATATACATATCTATTTAGAACAAATAAACTTGATTGATTGAATATTCTTAGTTTTAACATCGTTGACTGACATCTACCAATAGAAATAAAAATGCATCATTAACAACATTGTAAACACTGAAACGTTAGCATTTGACATAATCAATCATTGCCAAACATCATTGTGAAAAGCCCATAATACTAAATTTTTGAAAAAAGTGAATGTAAACTTTCACGGTTGCTGTGAATTATACTTTTAAATGATAAGAACTATGAATAATAAACTTTTAAGTAGATAAACTAAGAGAAGCAATTTCATCAAAATGTTTCCGATGAACACTTTACACATAACCGATAGAGGGTACG